>VZRF01001869.1:179613-369576 GCA_013396875.1 Vireo altiloquus
AAGTAATTCTACCACTCTATTCTGCTCTGGTGAGACCCCACTGGGAGTGCTGCATCCACCTCTGGAGCCCTGAGCACAGGAACAACATGGACCTGTTGGAGCAAGTCCAGAGCAGGGCCATCAAGATGATCAGAGGGATGGTGCACCTTTTCTGTGAGGAAAGGCTAAGGCAAAGGGGATTGTTCGGCCTGGAAAAGAGTAGGCTTCAGGATATCCTAATTGTCACTTTTCAGTACCTGAAGGGAGCCTACAAGGATGATGGAGAAAGACTTTACAAGAACGCGTAGTGAGAGGACAAAAGGGAATGAATGGCTTCAAATGGAAAGAGATTAGGTTTAGATTAGATATTAGGGAGGAATTCTTTACTGGAGGGTGGCTAGGCACCAGTTGCCCAGAGAAGCTGTGGATGCCTGGTCTCTGGAAGTGTTCAAGGCCAGGTTGGATGGGGTTTTGAGCAACTTGGTCAGGTGGAAGGTGTCCCTGGCCTTGGTAGGGGGATTGGAGCTGGATAATCTTTAAGGTGCCTTCCAGCCCAAACCAGTCTATGGTTCTAAACTGTCTGTATCTGAACTCAGGAGTTTTTGCACTTCTACTCTTCTGATTCTCTCCACTATTCCACTGAAAGGGAGAGTGAGCAGCTGGATGGTGCTTAACTGCCTACTGAGGTTTATCAATAGAAAAATCCTGTATCTATCCATCTTTTCAGGCACACAGAAAATGGCTAGGAACATCACAACCTACCAAGTGAAGGAATTGAATGTGAGTTTAATTCTGAATGTTTTAATGATCTTCATAAAGACGTATTGCAGTCAGCTCCTTTCTTTATAAATTAAAAAAAAAAGAAAAATTAAAAAGAAAAAATGGATCTGAGATTACTTTGAAGGACCTGCTCCCAAAATTGATGATTAAAGGAGGATAAACTTTTGGCTTCAAATGTCAGTCCTGCTGAATTTAAGTGACTGATGGATTCTCTTCACTGGAGGTGCAATTTTCCCCAGAAGAAATATTTCTAAAAGACCAAGGCTGGCTACCTGGTATTTATGAGAGAGTCCAAAGGGAATTACGAGCAGGGTTGTTAGGTTTATCATTTACTCAGTGGTTGCTGCCGATATTGTAGCACAGAGATCCCACAGCACTGCCTTCTTAGCAGATGATGAATGGTGCCCCAGGTGAAGGTGAGGAAGGAGCAAGGGCAGCCCCGGCCGTGACAAACTGCTGCTTCCCTGCTCCTGCAACAAACCCACTGCTTCTCCTCCAGCAGTCTCCAACACCTCAGCTGTGCCCAGCACGGCTCTCCTTGCCCAGTGATAACGTGCCTGTGCACTTGGGCTCACGTTGGGGCGAGGCTCAGTATGCAGCTACAGACAGGAGGCTTCTTTCCGATCACTCGCCAGCGCGGCGAAAATCGTGCCTCTTATGGCTGCATTCTCAGTGTTCCTTGTGGAATGCTGGTCCGAGTGATTTCTAGTGGCTGATACAGCATAAAATACCCACCACTGTGAGAAATACACACCCGAGCATGCTCCAGTGCAGAGGTGTGTCATTTTGGCCTCTCCCAGACCTGTAGCTGGTGATGAGAGCCTGTTAATGGGGTTGTGGTGCTAAAAGAGTATTTTTGTGCATCTCTCTAATTCCTCCATTTTTACATTAAAATTAGATTACTTTCATTACAGAAAGTTATTAATATATCTTGCATATTTAATTTAGTATCCTTAGTGTTTCCTCTCGTGGAAAAAAAAAAGCATAATTGGGTGAAAAATTAGAAAAAAAAGGTGAAATATCCAGTTTAAGAACTTCTAAGTAATCGTTTTGCTTTGCCATTTTACTACAAATGTCCTTCAAAATAACTGAAGTCCATCCCTAATTCATGCAAAACACATCACCGGGTATGAAATGTAATACCTAGTGGGATCTCAAATATCTTTTATGTTGTGTTTTGATTGCTGAAAAGATCATGTACTCTGTTTTTGCTGTATTCTTCCAGGACTGCAAGCTAGTTTAATGCTAATGATTCAGCTGTTATCCAGCTAAAGAAAGTAGGCTGGTGAGGTTAAGTAAGGCCACAGTCAGCATCATTTGATGCAGTGTTGAATGTGTTGTGTGTTTGGTATTATAAAGAAAAAAGGAAAAACAATGTCTAACACCTTCATTTAAAAAAAAAGTCTCCCCCACCAAAGCAAACAAACAAAAAAAATTCCTGGAAAACCCAAATAACAGGAAGTTCTCGAACTCTAAGAACATCACTGTTTAGGCACTAATGTTATTAATGTCTCCTCTGAAGTCATTGTTTATCTATCTTTGCCTTTGCTATCTGTATTTCATCAATTGCATTTTTTAAGATGAAACTCCAAGTCTTCCCATTACTGTTTGGATTCCTGGACTATTGTGGCTTTGAAGGTCCTTATTGCTGCATCTTTGGCTCTTCTACAATGAACAGATGTTGACCATGGATGAAAATGTAGAATTCACGGTTTATGTCTTGATCAGTTCTCTTCTACTGGCAGCTTCTCATGAGGAAAGGAGCCCTTCCAAGCTTTTGTTGCTTTTGGTTCATACAGGTGGTTCTTTTTTGCTGTTTGTCTTTGAGTCATAGCAACGAATGTGCCATGCCATTGATTGGGCTTGAGAATAGTTACCTGTTGCATTCAGTGGATGTACAGTTCCAGTAGCTAGAAAAGAGATGCCAATACTACTTTGTCTTGAAAACCCATCCCAGATTTTGGAATTGGGTCTCTGGGGTTGTGTTCTGAGACATATGATGACCAGATAGATGACTCGAGCCTATTTGCATGGTCTTGCTGAGGCTTTGTTTTCAATATTGCATAGTGCCATGGAGCACAGAGCTTTGCAACAGCTGTGGTCTGTGGTGCAAGGGCTGTTTGGGCAGGACTGGCTCTAGGAGTAGCAAGAGCTGCTGGAATCACAGCCCCTGGCATTGCTTCGATGGCCTTGGCACCCCAAGAAGGGCACTAAAATCAAGGAGTGATGGCAAAGGTCAGCAGGCTCTCAGCATCAGCAAAGCTTGGGCAAGAGCTCAGCCCATCATTCGTTAGTGAGTGACTGAAGTGACAATGCAGCCTTTTTTCGTGGAGCAGTTGTGGCCCTGTACACTGTCCATTGTATGGATTTCAATGAAATCTAAGCACATAACTCAGAATTAGGCACTTTTTTGCCTTATGCCCTCAGGAGAGAGAGTTTCCTCAAGTGGGGCCAAACGTGTACTTTGTACAAGGCATCTTCTGACCCAGAAGGTCACCTAAGGCTTCTGAGGAACTCCGAAGGGATATTTTTAATTGTTCGAAGTCTTGTTTTGTTTTCAGGCTCAGCAAAATAATCTGAAAGTCTGTTTGTGTAAAGACATAAGGGAAAATCTGGCCAAGGAAGAAGCTTGTTATTCATTGTGGTTCAGGTCCTGCAGCTGCAGAGTCAGACTGAGTTTTGCCATTGATTTCAGTGAGCGCAGGGGCAACCTGTCTGGCCATTTTGAAGGAATAAATTATATTCCCACATAGAGACAAAAGCAGCTGGTATAAAATTGAGGCTGTTTTGCCGACATGATATATAACTTGTGAAGTTATTGTATGTTTACTTAATTATAACCTCAAAGTAGGGGAAAATTTCCATCCTTTCAATGAAAATCCCAGTATAGGGAATGAGGCACTAAGTGGGACTCACTTAAATGTGAGATTACAGAAGCATTTCTGTGTTTGACAGCTTTGGTTCTGTAGTCTTCAGGTAAAGTGTATTCCACAGCAAACTCTGCATCATGTTACTAATTACTCTCTGGTGGAAGAATTATCTGCTTATGGACTGCTTCCACTTAAAACTATGTTTTTGTTGGCATTGCTTCATCTGATCCTAAAGTATGGGTTTTTTTGTTTATGTTTGTTAGGAATTTATTTTTTTTATTAACTGATACAAGTTTGTTTTCAAAAAGAAAAGAAGGAGCAACACTACATCATCCCTTTGCTCTTTGACAAGGTCAGAGCAGGGATGGCATCAGGAAAGACCCCCCATCCCAGCAGGTTTATGGGCTGCTGCTCTGCAACTCTGCGTCTTAAACCAAGTAGTATTAATGACTCTGCAGACAGAAAATTCAGATATACTGCCTTTCCTTTGTTGCAGGAGGAAGCATCTTTTGCTTCAGGTCTGAGAAAGGGCAGGCTGGCATGGAGAAAGAGGTAAGTGAAGAAAAAACATGCTTTCAAAGAGAAAAGTTAAAGGGACTATTCCTAGCATGGCTATTTCATAATATTATTTGTAGTGTGATGGGAGGGAAGTCAGCAGACTCATAGGCTCCTTTATAGCATTGACAACTCAAGGAGATGATTAACGAGAGTACCAGACAATGTAATGGTAGGAGAAGGCCCACAGAAGTTAAACAAAAGTGCCTTCAGAATTTAGAGAATTCCCATGATCCATAGTAGGACCTCATTGTGCTTGTCTACTGTTTCTATTTTTGATTAGATTTATAAACACAGCACCACATATTTTCATGTGGCTCATAGCCCCAGGGCAGAGTGAGATTGACTGCGCTGAAACTGTGAGGCTTGTGAATTTCGGGCAAGGGATGGAGTGAAATAAGTAGTGTAATTGTTTTTGTGGAGTGACCGTGGGACCTCTTCTGTTCTGAATTACACATGGTTCAACCCTTTGACCCAACCAACCTCGGCAATGCCTGGTAGATCTCCTAAAGCTGTGCTGAAAGGTCCTATCAGTGACATGTTGGAACATTATCTGTCATGTGAGATGTGTGCCAACAACCATATTAAACTACATTAATTACTAGTGAGGCCATGTTTGTGACAATCTCAACTTCATTTAACCCATCATCATGTTAGTTATTGTTTAAACAGGAAGTACAAATGGGGACAATTTATGAAATCAAAATGCAGCACCAATGTTTTGTTTAATAAATTGTATGTTTTACTTTGTTTTATTTCCCTTCTAGTTTTTTTCTTCCCCTGGCATTTTTGTTCTTGTCATCTGCTCTGTAGCCTGAGTTTTTTGAGGGCTTTTCTATTTTAAGAGCAAGCAATAAAAAGACTACTTCTTAGTAACTGAACTAATACACCAGTGAGATTGTCGTTTCTTTCAGCGCAGTTGTAAATGAAAGTTGACTGAAAGCACCACGCTTGTTTTCTAGCATGAAGCAAGCATGGTAAGATAGTTTGTGTAAGGCTGAAAGATCACACGTGGGTTACTTGCTGGATGTACACCCTCACTGCTTTACACTCCAGCCACTGGGGCTCTGCATGGTCACGCTTGCACACCTCTGAGCACACGCATGAGCAGAGCATAGGTTTATTTTTAATCGCATGAAAACAATTTTCTCCTAGAAAAATTGAAGAAATTTCTTCAATTCAAAATTCTTCCTCAAGAAAAAAACTGACCCTCTAGGTAGCAAAGCTTTCTGTGGGTCCTCAAAAGACAGCCCAGTATGCAGAAATTCAGAAGGATTCTTTGCACATGTTTGCTTTCTGAAGCACCTCTCAGTTTTATAGGGGAAGAGGCAAAAGCTCTCCCACGTGCTCCTGCGTGGGTGGGGTGCAGGTTCACTCATGCCTAGCTGTGCCTGGTATTCTATTAGACTAGGCACATGGGGTTACATCTTCCACCTATACACTGAGCTGCTCTTTTTACAACAAGCCTTTTCATTTGGCCTCATTGTCTGGATAAAATAAACAAAGTGGGGGGTTATTTATTGATTTAATTTTATTTATTTTTAATTGCTGCAGAGTCACCCTAAAGCATATTTTTAACCCTACTAAGTGTCATCCTCTTTAGCAATGAAGAGTTTGTTCTCTGTAAAATCTAACATGGAGTGCTTAAAGCAGACAGGTGCAAATAACAAGCTGTTTCTCTTTGGCTGCTCTCCCTTAAATAGACAAAGTAGTAGGCTAGGAGAAAGGAAAGGGTTCCAGCTCCAGCTGCACAAAGGAAAGCCTTAACAGGGACTTAGCAGCTGGTTGCAAGAATTAAATGCTGTAAATACCAACTAATGCATTTGTGTGTGTGCGAGTGGGTTCACAGAAGAATGTGTGCTTAGTGAGGCTCCATCCCTTTTTATGCGAGAGGATCATTCTTTGAAAACTGTGCTCTGCATTTTGTTGAAAGGCTAATGCTCTCACTGAAGTGAATCAGAACGGAAGCCAACATACCTGTTCCTGTTTACCATCGTTACACTCCTTAGAGCATTTCAGGCATTATTAGGTTCTTGGAGCCCTACCAGATTGACAATATTTCCAGCTACTTCTCTTTTGGCTGTATTCAAACAAGGCCCCAAAGGAAAAAAAACCGAAAAAAACCCCAACAACCAACAACAAGACAACCAACCCATAAACAAAACCATGGATGAATCTGCTGAGCTAGTTTGCTGATGTTAGAAACAGTTGTTCATATTAGGAACACCTAATTTAATTTCATGAAAGAGACATAACATGCCAGTATGTGTATGAATCTAAGGTATGCATTTCCTAAAAGGAACTAAAACTCTGTCATTCCAAAGTTGCTCTTCTTTTTGACTTCCAGCTTGCATGGGGACTGCTGTCTGGAAGCAGTAACTTTAACTTTAACTCTAAGGCTGCTGATGAGGTCTGTCTGTGTGATCTTCGTAAGCAGATAAGGGTAGGGAGACAGCTCAGAGCAGAGCTTGTTTACAGCAGGACAGAAGAAAACAGCTAGACATAAATGAGGGCTGACGGTTTCATGAAGCACAATTGGTTGATCACAGATTCAATATGACTGCCCTGAACTGAGCGATGATCCGTACAGTATGCAAAATTCACTTTCTTGCTGGTCTGTGCCCACCAGCCTTCCAGCAGCTTTCCCAGAGCCCCTCAGCCACGGCTTTGAGTGGAACCAGAGCTGAACGCAGCATTGTTGTACCCAATTCCTTTTGACAACAATCACATTCTTTTAAAAACTTCATAGGTTTTAGTTGTCACTGGTTATAAATGAGGGTTTTTTCCCTCGCCATTGCTGCTGCTGCCGCTGTTGCGGTGCTCGCTGCTCTCCTGCGGATGCGAGTGCTGCAGGTTCCGGTGCTCCCGGTTTTCCTTTGTTTCTGTTGATACCAGAAAGCAGGCGGTTTTAATGATGATGGCATGCAAAAAAGCTTTTAAAGGTTTAGGTCACTTTTTGAGTGGCATGGTGATTAGTCTGCGCTGTGCTCAGGCACTTCTAACTCCCCGTGTCTTTGCTATAATGCAACATACTCAAGGTAAAAAGACACGAAAAAAGTAAAAAGGCAGGACTTTTTGTATTTCAGCAACAGTGGTGGAGATTTCAGATAGGATGAATTGCTATGAGCAGCAAGATCATCCTTTGAACTTGACTTTGCAGGCAAAGGACATCCCCTTTCTGTATGCTGGTTGTGGATGGACATCTGATATGTTTGGTTTGCAGATACAAGTTGCACCCCAGTCACTGCAGGTGTAAACCAGCACAGCATTTTGAGGCTCTGGCTTCAGGTTGTGCAATCTTTTTTTGTATTTATTTTTGGTAGGAATTGTTTTTTATGTTTATTTTGGGATAATATTCTGTAATCAGAGCGGAGGCTTTCTGTACAGATGTGTGTTCATGTGCATTTGTCTCGATATGCTCACACAACTGAACTTTGCCTGCAAACATAGCAAGTGGTCACCAAAAGAATTTATTTAATTTGCTGTTGAAAACCTAAGTTTTTAAGGTATGTGTGAACTGATTAAAGAACATTTGCTTTAGACATAAATTTGCATAAATACATACATTAACTAGTGGTGACTAATGATAAAATGAATATAAAATGCCACTGGATAATTTCCTGCCTATTCTCTGATGAGAAGGCAAAGTATTGTAAGGGTAGGGGGGTTGGGAAAGGAAACCTAAAATAAAAAGCAGGGGAAATAGTGTTATTTACACTACTTAAAATTGCTCATGTGTAAAAGAGAGAAGGATGAGGAAATTGGCTGGAAATAGGTATGAAAGGAAAACGTCTTCTAATTTCCTCTCAAGCACAAAGTGACAAGAACATGTGTTGATTACACAAAGGCCACTACTGAAATACTCTGTTATTCAGTTGTGTATAGAAGCAACACTGGAAGAATTCCACTCTGATGGTGAAAATCAAGTATTACTTTCATTCTAAAATATATGAACTCATGCAAAAATGTATTTTCAAAACCTGATCGCATTAGGGGACAAGGGCATCATGTCTTTGTAGTAAGTAGGGATCAAAAGGCTGTTATGTAAATTACATAAAAATACTAGTTTGCATTTGACTGAAGTACTGAATAAGGTAGTCATTTGTGTTGCTGAAAAATACAAAATTTGGTGTTAACTGTATTGAATCCTAAAAAAAAATAACCAAACAAAAACCAAACAAACCTCAAAAATCCAGCGCTTCAACACTCTCCCCAAAACAAAAAACTCTCCAAAATCCCAAGCAATAAAACCCCCAAAACACACACATACACAAACCCACGCCAAAACCCACTCCAGTACACATCTTTATTATATATGGGGAAGGAGGAATGCATATTTTTCTTCTTTGTGCTGTGAAATGAGCTTGTACATTTTCCAGGCTGTAACAGTTGAAAGTTGACTATGGCCAATACAGTAAGCACTTAGTTTTGCTAGGAAAATCTGACATGCAGAAAGAATACACAGAATCTGATGCAGATCATCTTAATTCCATCAAAGTTACAGATGTATACTGGTTTATACCACTTCAAAATTCGCCACAGAATTTTTGGCTTGATATTGCTTCTTTAGCTGTTAACATGAAGTTTAAGGTTTTGCGTGGTGATTATATACAGCATAGTAAGGATAATTATCACACAGCAGTGTTACAAATACTCTGGAATCTTTAAAAGTGACTAGATTAAAATTTTATGGCATGCAGGAATGCAGCAATTCTTTAATATTGCAAAGGAAACATAATTCTAAAGATACTAACTGAATGAATGTGTATTTTCGAAAAATGTCTGAAGTAGTAGGGTGAATTTCTGAATCTACTGAACTCCTGTCAAAATGATCATTAACTTCAGTTGTATTGCTGTGGCTTGCAGGAATTTTTTCTCCTGTTGTATTTATTTATTGTAGATTTCAGAATGTCTCTGGCCATTTTTACATATTTGCTTTTTAGTAGGGTATTACTCTTAATTTAAAGGAAGTCCACTGTTTTCAGTAAAACATATATGTGTGTGCATATATACATATATAAATATGAAGATATTAGTATCTGTATTAATCTGTCAGTGGTATGGTTCAGTTATTTTTGACAGATTTATTGATTGTGTCTGCTGCAAATGCCAGTTTTTTACTGGAAATTGACACCCACAATCAAACGGGAAAGATGGATGCTGTAAAAACTGCAATTTTTCAATGATTTTTGTAATTAATCCTTTGGTATTGACAGTTTCCAGGAGATATGTTGCCAGGAGTGGTCTTTATCACTGGACAATTAAGCAACTGGCTTGAAAAAATAATGCTGTTTTTGGAAGCTGTCATGTGACGTTCTAAAATAAATAGATCTGAACTGCTTTCTTACTTTTATTTTGGCTTTGATTAATACTCCCAGATGTGCTTTGTTTTAGGTAATCTTTGCCTCTTTTGGCTGTCAGGATCTGAAATAGGGTCTGTAGCCATGTACCAGACTATGTGTGATTCTTGCCCAATGCTGCTCGAGGTATTATACAAAGACAGTGTTTAGCACTTAGGCCTTCCTTAGTTCAGTGTGAACATATATTTTAGAGCCTTGTTTCCCCATGAGAATTACTGTGGAACCTCTCAGACTTGTCCCTTGAGACCTCCTGCTGTTTGACTTCACTGTAACTGTCGTTGGCATCTCTCTAATATTAAATGAACTTTTCATTGTAATGAGTCCTGCTTCCTCTCTTCCCTGGACCGTGATCTCTCTTTCGTGACACTCCATTTAAAATTGTTTTGGTTCTATTTTCATTCTATTGCTCTTTTGTGACACCACATTTAAAATTGTTTTGGTTCTATTTTCATTCTGTTGGGATGTACGAAAGGGTAGAGCTCATTCATTTTTAGCTGCTCTGTGATGAAGAGATATACTGGTTATGTAAGTGGATGTAAAAAATAGGAGGACAGGGGATGTCAGGGAAGTCTGTCTATAAATATGCTACATCACCAAACTTTTCTAAATGAAGCACTGCTGTTCTGCAAGTGAAATAAAGCAGTTGCTGTTGAATGCATACTGAGAGACAAGTCTTATAATGTTCTTCATTTGTTGAGGTTTCTTTGCATTAATTAAAATTGGGGAAAAACAAAGTATTTTAATGTGACCTTCATTTGGCATTTGTTTTAACTTTTCTTCTATTTTATTTAATTCTTCCACTTCTGTTGTTCAATTAGTGTTTGACCCCTTTAGCAGAGATTTAAATTAAATGACATTTCAATGCCATCCCATATTTAAAATACTGTGTTAGTTGTGGATCATAAAGGATGATCTTCGTTCTTTAGCTAATTTATTCATTTAACAATTTCCCTCCAGAAGTTCCAGCAGAAGGCTCTGAAGCAAACTAAGCAGAAGAAATCCAAGTCGGCTGAATTTCTGATGGGTGAGCCTTGCTTGATGAGTTATTGCTCATAATTTGTGTAAGGATTAATTAACTAATTACAGACAAATGGCTGTGGGCGAAATTTTGCTCTTGCTTGTCAGGGTGCAATTTGTAATTATTTTAATCATTTATTTTTTTTTTTTTTTTTTTTTAGAGTTAATTTTAACCTAATTCTGTTTTGGCGACATTTGAGGACGATACACTTGAGTCTTTCAGCAAAGGAATTACTAGAAGGAATTTTCTGCTTGTCATTGAAATATACTTTGCTATAATGTGCTCTTCTGACCTCCTTGTTTTCTATAGTAAAAGAAGAGAGAGCAGCAACAGAAGGCATTGAAAATCCAGCTTTTAACATCAGCAGCACAGATCTTTCAGCATATCAGCCTTCAGAAGAGAAAGTTATTAGACATGACAAGCCAGATAGCACCCTTGCAGCTCACCAACAAAAACTCGGGCTGCAAGCCCATGCTGAACCAAGAGGTGAGACATCAAACCTGATTAGCCTCAAACACAGCAGCAGTGGTTGTGCTCCCCATCTAAACCTGCACTCTCCGTGGTCTGTGCTGGGCGTTGCCATCCTGGCATGTCCAAGCAGGCGCCCCTGCAAACCCTGGGTAGGAAATCCAACATGCTGCCAAAAAACACAGGCTGTCTAAATATTTAGAGACCCAGGCTTTGTCTCCATGCTCAAGTGGCTCCCTGTGATGGGGGGTGCAGGCTGTGTGGGGCTCTCTGCCAGTGGGAGGGAGCGCAGTGAGCTGCTGCTCATGGCAGTGCTTCTCCCTAATTTGTATTGAGCTGGATTTTGGAGGAACCGCAGCCAGTCTGAGCACACAGATGCTGCTCCCTCACTGACTCCCTTGCATTGAATAGTTTTAAACAGCTTACAGATCCATGATTGATTGTTGTCCTTAGGTCTCCCATATGCCCTCAGTCAATCGGCATCTTGCCTCTGCTTCATCTTTCATTATTTTTTTCAGCCAGTGTTGCTCAGATGCTTGGAGCAGAGTCCTGTTCGCTTGGCTTGTCCAAGGGAGTGATCCTGGCTTTTCAGCTCAGTTTTGATGCAGCACCCAAAAAAATTACTGCCTTGGGAAGCAATTTCTTGTTTATTATTTTGGTTTATCCAAACTATAAGGAGCTTCACTTGATGTCAGTTTTCCTTTTGCAGAGGTTTGATGTCTTTTAAGCTATTATTTAATGACTCCATTTTGAATTATTATTAATCCTGGATGTTATGGAAAATGGTTGTCTTTACCTAGTAATCCAGTGAGGAAGAAGGTGACAAAAGGAATTTAAAGGTGTTTTGCGAGTTATACGAGGAAAATCTTGGGCCAAGATTTAGCATAACAACAAAAATTCCTAAATTCATACTCAAAATCTTCCTTAAATACCCATTAGAAATTTACCCGATTGGACTATGTGGTCTCATTAACTTCAAGTGGACTGTGTGCATCTATGAATATGCAAATGTGCATCCAAGGGCTGAGACCTCCCAAGGTACCAGAGTAACTGGTGTGGCTTTGAATAGTCCTGATCACACAGCATTAGCCATCAAACTCACAAGTGGACATGCTGCTTGCCAAGAACCCAGCCCAGGTATTTAAATGAGTAAGAGCAGGCTGGTGAACAAACTTTCAAGCAGTCGCTTTTAAAACACTGGACCTTGCTATGTTAAGATTTTATCCTTGAGGGACTGGAGAGCCCCCAGCTCCTAATGGCTTCTGGCAAAATTAGGTTTGTCTTTCCATTTAGCCTTCATGTGACTCTGTGCAGTGCCACATGAAGCAAGAATTCTTCGTCTTTCCTTTGCAGACTGTCAGAACAGTGATTAAGCAGACAAAGGGATTGATTGTTTTTTAATGAAATAGTCTATCTGGCAAAAAATGAAGTTGGGCTCACTGGAGACTATCCATGCTTTCAGTCGCCTCTTCAGAAATTCATGAATAGTTCCCTCAAGAAAACAACACATTTTTTTAAAAGCTTGAAATGCTTTTTTAAACATTTTGATTTTTCATCCTAAGTAGCATTTTGTTCAAAAAAACCCTAGCTGAATATAATCTTTGTGAAAGGAGTAGAAATTGTTCCATTTTGCCTGGAATGCAATGCCTTAAGACAATGCTAAGTGTTTCTGTAATGGGAGAGGAAAACTTGCCGAGAGTTGGAAAATTTTGTTTCCCAACACTGTGTCTCTCTTCTTGACCTTCTGTTTATCCAGTTAACCAAAAGATCAGTTATTCACATAGTTCTGCCTCTAAGTCAAGCATCTTTAAGGAAGTAATCATCCATTTATACCATCATAAAAAAGTCTAGATTGGAAAATATCTCTAGAGATCATCTGGTCCAACCTTGCATTAAATTAGTCTTATTCTAACTTGTGTCAGCACTTGTTTGGCAATCACAGGGACCAGTTAAAATTTATCAAGAGCCGCTAATAAGCCAACATCTTAAAGCCTGAAACCTGGGAAAAAATCTTCAAGTACCTCATGAACTAATTTTCCCCATTTCCAAGTGTAACAATTCTTCATTAAAGAGGGAAAGCGAAAAGCCACCTGCACAGGTAAATACAGCATCCCATTAATGTAGTAATGTATAAATAGTCATATTTCACAGTCCTCAGTGAAGATGCAGTCTACAGGTAGTTTATCCTTCATGCATCAGTCTGTTGAGGTCTGGGTCCTCCAGAACCCAAGGGATCAGTTCTTTGAGCCTACCTTCCCTTGCTCCAAGTTCATAGATGCTTTGCATAGCTGGTGCCACTTAGGTCATAGCAAAAGCAGACATGCTGTTGAACACTATTGCTGTCTTCTACCACAGGGGAAACATTTCCACAGTGTCCTGTCCTGCTCCTCAGCTCCCAGGAACCACTATGCAGTTCACAAGAGATATCAGCACAGAATTCTCCCTTTATTTCCGCCTGGGATGCAAGAGTTGCACCCCATGCTGGAAGCTGTTTCTCTGGGAGGGTGTTCCCACACACCAAGCACGATGGCATAGTCCATGTTAAATAAATGTTTTAGGCTCTACACTGTTCCCTTTCCTTTTCTCCTCTTCTTTCCCAGATGCCAATAAAATACTCTTTCTGTTGGGGTTACCTCCCTTCACAACTGTTGGCTGCTCTTCCAGCTCTCAGCCCCCAGGCTTAGGTTCAGTTGCTTACTCAATGGGGAATGGCATTTGTCAATTCTAATGCTTGGTGTTAAACTGTGCAGCTTAAAACCAGATATAACCTTGAGCAAAATTA
Organism: Vireo altiloquus; assembly: GCA_013396875.1. Classification (NCBI taxonomy): domain Eukaryota; kingdom Metazoa; phylum Chordata; class Aves; order Passeriformes; family Vireonidae; genus Vireo; species Vireo altiloquus. The sequence goes on from VZRF01001869.1 coordinate 193,426, forward strand.
TTTAATCGCAGGATTTAGCAGATTACAGGTTGAGAACACTATATAAACATCAGGCTGGGTTTTCAGGCTAAGCACTTGGAGGCAAGGCAGAGAGATGGCAATGCCTTTCCATTATCTTTCCACCTATCGCCCATGTTGTTAATGGCAGCAAATAATAGCCACAGGGGTTGCTATCATTTCCTCCACCTGGCAACAGTGTCACAGGCTGCTCCTCTGTCAGCAATTGCCAGAGGGAAGTGTTCTCTAGAAAATCCTCCATCTACTTTCGAGATGTCTTCTTGCACACTTCCATACTAGATATACTGGGAAGTGGTGTGAATAGTCAGCTGCATGTTCAAGACAGGCTTAAAACCTCTTCCTGGAGTTTGGCTATTTGTCTGCACTGGGGGCTCTTCTACAGGGCACCCATTACTTGGAGATTAAATAGCAAGTGGAAAGGTCCATGACATTGTAAATTGTCTGCATCTGCCCTCAAAAACTTAATTCCCAAATATGTTTTTTGCTTTTTCATTTTTTTTCCTCCCATAATAGAATATCTTCTAGAAAGAAGAGTTTGTGAACTGGCACTTGTTTGCAAGAAGTTTTAATAAACTTTTTCGTATTTTTGTTCAGAGACTTTTTCATTTTTCAAGTTAGATTGGTGGGGACTATTCTTGTGACTCAAAATGCAAGGCTCCTGCATCTTTTGCTTGTGGGGAAACTGGGCCAGAGCATGAGACCTTCCCTGCTGTCACCCTGCAGACCTTTGACAGAAATAAAAGCTCTGATCCTTAGTTCCTTCCTCTTTTAATTAGACCATTCCATATTTTTCACTGTCTTATTTTCCATGATTTAACAAATTCCAAAATTTGACAAAATTCCCAATTTTATCATCCTTGGTAGACTGTTTTTCAGGACTAGGCCACTGAGTAACTCTTACTGCTCCTTGCTCTCCATTATCAGTGAAGTCCTGTTACTGTTGTTAAATGTTATCGTGACCCAGGGGAACTGCCTGACTATTTACTCAGATTAATCTCCTGATTTTTCAGCCAGCTAATTGGTTTCCATCCTATTTTCTCTTCTGGATTCTATGCTGACTTTTTGCTGATTGCTCCCATTACCTCCATTTCTTTCAAATATCGCTTGTGAAATTAAATTCATCAAGCAGTAGCCTTGTACTAGCCAAACTGTGCAATATATTTAATTTCTTAAATCAGTCAGTTTCCTTGTGGCTAAATCCAACCAACCCCTTCTGCCTTTCTTCTCCTCATCAAACACTGAATTTGCAGAGATTTTCATGATGGCCATCCCAGTGGAAGGCCTAAAAGACAAATTTCCCTGGGAAAAACATCTGCGGTTACATCACCCAGATCTGCAAGAACCTGTTTCCACCAGGTTCAGTTGTCAGAGACCTGATCTCAGGGTGAGCCAATATCAGTTTTTCTCTTTTCTCCAGAGGGGTTTAAACCCAAAATACTTTGTAGAGTGTCCTAAAGTTCAGACTGGCTTGGTAAAGTCTCTGCCCAGCAAAGAGCTTCCAGCAAACTGTGATGACAGGAGCACCAAACCTCCAGGAATTATTCCATCTTTGTCTGACAGCAGAAGACAAGGGCAATTGCTCAACTTCAGATGGATGATGTATGTCACAAGCAATCCCTGAACACAGGACTACTGTGCTTAGCATTTTATTGTAGGCCTGTAAAGCAGATGTTATTCTATTTTAGCATTCAATACATTTTGTCCACAGCTGCTGTTATCAGAAAACGTCCAAGAGCCTTATACCAGTTTGTGCCTTTTAGTGTTCATTACAGAGGTACATGGATTTGGTCTAGCTAACACTGAGAAGAGCCCCGTGGGATGGCAGTGTTCACATTGCCACAAGATAGGTAAAATTTCCAGCCCAACCATACAGAGAGAATATATGTCAGATCAAATTAGAATGTGGTCTTTCTGTGGCATCAACCGCACGTGCAAGCTGCAGAGCCCAGGGATGGGGCGTTCTGGGCATACCCCCACTGCATGGCCCATCTTGTACCTGGTGGCTGCATAGACACCTTTGGAGACTCTGATAGTCTGCAGCTTTTGCAAGGAAAACAAAAGAAAGGCTAATTGTGTTCTCCTGTATGCTGTGCACTTGTAAAGTGCTTGAGGGAGTCTAACCCTAAATATTGATGATTCAAGTTAAATTTGTCTCCAGATGACAAGAAACATTCATTTTTTCCCTATTATCCCCAATACACAAGTCTTTTTTCAAAACTAGATTATCTCCTAAAATCAAAAGCTCTAATTAATTCTACCATTTTATCTGCAACAGGCACTGTTAACATCTCATATCATGCTCCAATAAATTTGCCCACAGAGATTAACAGCATCTGAGGAGGGAAAGAATAGGAAAGAGAAAAAGGAGGGAAAGAAAGCTTTTTCAATTGAAGACCAGGAACTACTCTTCTAATTATCCCAGATACAGAAAGGCATTAGCATGGCTATACTGCTTCTGGGAGCAAATTAGTGTCCATGTGGATCTCTGCTGCACCACCTCCAAGCTGCAGAGCTAGGCTGGGTGTACCTAACACAGTGCTGCCTGTGTCCTACAGGGAAAATTCCCCTCTAAAATAGAGCATCTCTGCTCCTTATCAAAAGCTGAAGTAGAGAGAAGCCTTTGCTAAGGAACAGTTATTGCCAAAGGTTGTTCAACTGTGTCAGGACGATATAAGCCCTTCCTTGCTCAAGAATGTAACCAGGCAAGGACCTTGAAGTCAGAATACACAGACAAAAAAGAGCTTTGTGAAGGAGACATGTGGTATATCAAATTGTTAACGGTATCAGCAACTGCCTTGTTGATAGAGAACTGGAGGCTAATGCTTTTTGAACTGGGTCTAATTTTATTCCAAAGAAGTGGTAGGAACCCACTGGAGACCCATTGGTGAAGAAATAGGCATCTGCTGTAAATTTGTGTTTGTGCTCCATGTGAAGGAAATGGAAGCTTGCAACACTGCTGATTTGTGTTGGACAAAGTGATTTGCATAAAGGATGGGACCAGAAATATGAATCAAAACCATATTCTTTTTTCCCTTAAACAACAGCAAAGTTTATATCTAATAATTCAAGTTCTATGTATGTGGTTCCATGCTTTCTGATTCCAACAGGGACTTAGAAATGGAAATGCCAAACTCGGTATGCAGGGCATGATGGATCACCATGTATGCATAGGAATAAAAGGGTTGTCATTGGAAGTAATTTTGCGTTGAATTACACAATGTGTAATCCAATTGAAATCAGCAGAACGGCACAAGGTGTAATGTAGTGTGCAAAACGTGATCCATTGCATGCAATTTTAACAACAGGGATACTGTACCACTCATCTAAGTAATGTGCTAAAATTGAATTTGTGAAAGGTAGGGGCAGAAGAATTGTGAAGAATGAATGCATTTTATAATTGGGAAAATACTTTTTCAGAAAGTGACTGAATATATATTTTTAAGGCTAATTTATTACACTTGGAAATTGTGTGCTGCATAATAGTGCTGTCAGATCCTCAAAATTTGGCAAGTTCCCTCTCTGGCACAGAGTGGGACCAGCCAAGCCTGTCAAGCTGAGAGAGCTCAGTATTCATTTTCCCCATTGACATGCATCACACTATCTAACAGTGTTCCTAAATGAACTCCATCATCACCAGTAAATCTTTCTCTCATGCCCCTGACCAACAGCCTTTCCCCAGGTAAAGCAGCAGGTCTCACACTGTCATCCCTTGGCACAGTACCCTCTGTTGCCTGCAGGAAAAAAAAAGGGGAAAAAGAACCAATTCCCATGCTGTACCTTTGCTTAAAGAAGGTGGTAAGTCTTCAAGGAGTGGAGCCATGGGTAAGAAATTGTGGGTGCCATGAGTGCTACGTGGTGCTTTTCAGGGCTTGGGGCAGGCAAAACACAATCTGCTCTACTCAGGCTCAGGAAAGTCCCCTTTGCCAATGTCCTGTCAAAGCTGACAAGTGAGTTTATTGAAGGCTTGCGATATAAACATAAGACACAGTTATCTGATTTCCTCATTACCTATGGTGTCTGCTGAGGATAAGGAGAATGACATACAATACCTTTAAAACATTTTTTTAAAAAATTAGGAAGTTGCCTGGTGTTGATAGTGTTTAACAAGCCGTGTTTTCAAGATAAAATCTACTGTCCAGTCACTGACTTTGCTCTTCAGGATGAGGGTGCCAGTAGCATGTAATATTTCGTTGAATACTGCTTAGTATTCATGAAAATTTCATGAATATCCACAAAAAGCTCTGTGTAAACATTTCCACCACTTTTCCATATATTTGATAATCTGAAATAAAGTTGCACTCCCCGGGAATCCTGTTTTAGATCTACAAAGAAAATATTTGTTTATACAAATAATATGGAAAATAATGTTAGATATGTATTTCTCAAATGGACATGAGCTGAGGTAAACGTGACCAATAACATGGGTCAGCAATGATAATTAAGAACCCAAACTAAAAGTATAGCTTCTGGTTAACTCACAATAATTCTTTTTTTTCTTTGAAAAAATGAGAATGGAAAGTTAACATTGTTTTCTGGATTACATATTAATTTACTATGTTCTACAAGACTGTAGTTTTATTTTTAACATCTTCATAACATTTGGATATGAGTCATTCTCGCAACAAAAAATTTTGAAATAAAACCTCAAATTTTTTCTTGTAAAAGTTTCAAATTTTCTTACATCATTTTCCACTTTTAAATCTCTGCCTATGTGAAATAAGAACTTACAAATTTACTGGAAACCAATTCAGTTTTTCACTGTGCAGAAACTCCTACTATTTATGCAGTTTTCAATGATGATTTTTCCTTACTTCTTCATTCTTTGAGATTTGTTTTAAGGTGAAAGGCTTCTGTCTCTTCTCATTCTTTAATTCTTCTGAATGATTTTTTTTGGTGTTCTTTATAGATTTTTTTCAATGTACAAAGTAAAATCAAAGGCTCAAATAAGCAACTTATAGATATCAAACTTTATCAATGTAGGTACTGAATCATGAAAGCAGGTGCGTGGGAGTGCTAGTCACATAACCCATCATGACTTGAGGAAGGTTAAACGAAGTAGTTGGAAATGCAGGAAGTGGGGCCCTTGCCTTCCCTTCCTTCTAATCCCAAGTCTTGCTTCTTCCTGGCCGAGTTGAGGTGGTCACTTTTCTTTGAGGATATTCAAGTCTGACCCCAGGACACTGCTTTGGCTCTCATAAAGAAATGGGGAAATATGTTATCACAGAGCCTTCAGTCTGGGCAGCCCAAAGGGCCGTATCTGCTAAGTAAAATGAAAAGTATCCCCAGGGAAATAAGTCCAGTTCTGTTGAATGGAGACGGCAAGTGTTTGCTATGAAGTTCCCTAATAGGAATTGCTGCTGAAATCAATGCTTTAAGTCAGGTGTGGGAAAGGAGGACTACTCTTTTCCATTCCCAGCTGCATCACTGTGTTTCAAAAGCACTTTGGGTCAAAATGCTGTCTCAGGCTGGAATTTCATCTCTCCAAAATGTCTCTGTCTTATTCTATCTGATACAAAAGGCTTCCATGGGTTGCCCTAGTAATGCCCAGTAATGTTCTCCCGGGTCATTGGTAGATGTGTGTTGACCATGGTGCTGTCTGAAAAGGGACTTGTTACTTATCAGGGCAAGTTTGTGCACATCATAATCTGCATATTGTCTTCTACAGAAAGCTGGCTCACGTCAATTATTTTTTCTTTTATCTTGAAGACCCAGCGTCACTCTGAAAATGAGTGCCAGTAGTTGTTTATTCAAGCTTTTAGTGGTCAGTCATCTAGTTATTGATATCTCCTTAATTTTTACACTGGTCAGGAGTTACTTAACAAATCCAACAGAATTTTTTCTATTTTTTCATTAAACTAAAAACCTAAATCAGTAATAAAACATAAATGGAATAGTTTATGTTATCCTGTTATCCAAATTCTGTGCTATACCTTTCATGTGTAATTTACACAGACTACCTGATCTCTCTGTGGAGTAGAGGGCAATGTAGAAATTCAGCTTAGTCATGCCTTTCCTGTGTGGTATTCTCAGGACATAGACTGCATAATTGACTACAGACATCTTAGTTTAAAAGCCATCTTTTAAGTTTCATCGAGTCCTAGTAATTCATGTACAGTCCCATGGGCTGCATCCAAGGATTATGCTAATTTTATTAGCAACTCCTCTTGCTTTAATTAAACTGTATAAATTCCCATCTGGTCACTGTTGTGCCAACACCCTTCTTTCCATTTTTATTTTAATGTATAGATAATCTGTGGTTTTGCACTTAAATTTTGATTTCCTGAATTATCCATTGTGTTTTCCACATGAAATAACACAATTTTGAGGGGTGAATGGGACTTCAAATTGTGTTAATGGGTTGGGGGCAACCTCTGGATCAAAGCAAAAACCCAAGTTTCTAAAGTTGGCCAGGTCTTTTTAGGAGCAGGTAGTCAAAGTAACTTGCTCTGGTGAAAGCACCAAGCTATATGGTGCTGTTCAAAATACCTACGAGCAAGCTCTGTATTAACATTTACTGTGTTTGTACCACAAAGCAGAGCTATGTGAATTCCTTAGTGGACTGTTAATTTACATGTTATACGCTTTCAAATATTTCCGAGAGTAAATGTGAAATGATTAGTAATCTGTTCACGTGCTCACAAAATGTTATTAGCAAAATGCCTTGGGCAGTATGTTATGTTGACTAAAATTGATAATTTTGTATTTTAAAATTAAAGCAATTCCCACTGCCCCTGAGAAATTTTAGGACCTGCCCAGAGCCCAGACCTCCTGGTCACACCACTTGTTAAGGTTTGTGTTGAGCTGAGGGGGAAAAAGACTAAGAACCCCACAAACAGCAACACCCCCTGTCCAGAGCAGTGACCTAAGGTTTGTGTGATTCAGCTTTTCTGAAAGCCTCAATAAAGTCTTCAGTGGAGTCCTGCAGTTTAAAATAGCTTGTTATCTATAAAATCACCATGAGGAGGTAATTCTGGTGTTTACCACTTGTTCTGCTTATGTAAGTTTTAAAGTGTGTATGCTGCTCTGAAGAAAGCAAGCCTGGTGGTTCCTTGTCCTTCTGCATAACTGTCTGTCGCCAGCTGTGTGTGGTTCTGACAGAGCCGAAGCCCTGGACAAAATATCTCATACTCCTCAAAGTGTCGAGGTTGTTCTTTTTTTTAAAGAGGAAGAGAGAGCAAGCTCTGGTCTAATCGTATTTGTCAGTGCATCTCTTTTTTTGAATAATGGTTTCCATGCCTTGCCAACTCAAATATAACATGACACTTCCTCCTAAATGCCAATTATTCTGTCCAGAAGAGTTGCCCAAAAGTCTACTCCTCAAAGTTTCACACTAGACTCACATGGGATATTAACATTCAATAAAGGTGTTGTGATAATAAGATTGTGCAAAAAGCCTAAGCAAGAGCTGAATATTGTTTGTATGGGTACAACATACATTCCAGCAATTTACATTTACAGCTATGAAGTAATTGAATAAAGAAATGCATCATCGTTTTCTTTTTTAGCACTTAGGTGAATTATTTTACGAACATGTGAAGGAGTGTTCATATAACATCATGGTGCTTTGTGCTAGAGAAAAACAATTACAGTGAATAAGGTAGAATGGCTCTGTTATTGCAGTACATAAGACTTTGATTACATACTGCCAAGATTCATACCAGCCTAGTAGTTGTTGACAGATAAAGTAACAAAAATGAAACTCATTTATTTTTTCTTTATTGAGACCTCAAGGTAAAGCAAATTTTCAGTTCTTGTACTTACTACATTGAAGGAACAGAGACTGACAGTCAAAATGTGCCAGTCCAGAAATATAAATTAAACCTAGTTTCATATCAAAGTTTCATTTAGTCTCTGAAAAGGAGCTGCTGCTTGGATTATTTTTGATCTTAAAACAAATATGCTGTAGACAACAGTAGTGTATCTTGGATGAGGGAAATGAACCCCCTCATACATTTAGCTTTCATGTATTTTCCAGGATATATATCCATGTCCATTCAAGCAATTAAAAAATTTGTTATGGACTTAATTATTTTCCTTTTTTCTCCCCTGTTTAATAATAATTTACTGTGTCTGAAAACCCATTGAACATGTGGATGCTTTTAGTAGAGTGTAGCACTTCTGCTGAAGAAAAGACATATTTTGAGGAAAAAACCTACCCTCCCTCCTTGTGTATGGAAAATTCTTCTGGCTTTTACCATGAGTTATTCTAGGCAGCTAGGTACTGCATTATTTCATGATAATTCTAACAAATAATTTTTTTGGTAAATTTGTTTACTTTCTAAAGAGCAGATAAAAGTAGCTGTTAAAATATCCCAGTACTAAAACGAGTGGGTTTATCCCATCAAAATCTTGAATTAGTTACCTAGTCCAACTGAACATAATTGCTGTTCAGATTAATGAGGCAGTATCCTAGTATCTCCTCTGTAATTAAACACTTCTCTAGTTCAATACGGTATTAAAGATGCACCAGACGTTGAAACCTCAGTGGTGAAATTTAAAACTGTTGAAATTGGAGAGGTCAGCTGTGAAACACAAATTCCTTTGCAGTATGGAAAATTCACTTTTACGATGTGTTTCAAGAATAATTTGGCTTATATCGGGGATGCTGTATTTTTAAAAATTTTTATCTTTCCGTCATCTAAATTTGAGAATTTTTTCTCATTAGTTCCTGAGAAAAAGTAACATAAAGTGCACTTGTTTCCAGAATTACCTTTTCTGACCTTTCACAAGATGCTAATTGCAGTACCAGTAGGCTTAGAGGACTTGTTAAAAAAATTAAGCTTGTAAAGTAGCAAAAAATGCCCCTTTGCTTGCTGGTGTTGATTTCAAAATTAACATTTTAGTTCATGTGCTTCTAATAATCGCTGACCCTTACTTCATGTGCTTTCCACAGGAAATGAATACAGCAGAAATTACTTTGACCCGTTGATGGATGAGGAAATAAACCCAAGGCAGTGTGGGATGGAGGTCAGTGAAGAAGGTGAGGCAGAATTAAGTATGTAATTTTGGTGTCAGAATATTCTTTTCCATTCATGAAAATGAGGTGTCAGAGATCACATATGCAGTTCTATTTAAATATTGAGGTTTACAATTTAAATTCTAAGCCTTAACTGCTCTGAACACGATAGGCAGTATACATAGACTTTGATCAAGGACAGTGAGTTAATGGGCGGGTAAAAATGAGGCTGTGCTTTATTTGCTCTGCTACTGTAGAAAAATGAAGCACAGCTCCGAGAGCATTGTCTACACCATGTTCCTTTTAATTAATGAAGTTAGTCCAGAACTGTGTGCTAAAGCTGTAGCTTTTTCACAATCCTGCTCCCAAAGTCCTCCTTGGAGAGCAATTTTATTAGGGAGTTGAATGTGTGTTTGCCTAACAGAAGGAAACCCCAGGGTGTGTAAAAGTGCATGAGGAGGCTTTTTTGGTTTTCTTTTTGCCAGTTTAGCTGAGATATTTAACTTTGCTCTCTGTGAGAGACAGCAACTAGTGGGAGGGTGTGACTCTGCTGAGCTGGAAGAACAGAAGTTATGCATAGGTATGAGAGAGATTAACCAGGAGGTATTGTCTAGCAAGGAAATTCTCCTCTGCTGTCACGGCTTTTAGATAAAAAAGGGTGGGAACGGGCCTGCCTGAATTTGCATGGACTTAAGTAAGAGCATCATCATGGCAATGAAGTGCTTAGCTGTGCACTGAGTGCCTTGGCCCGGCTCCTGTTGTTAAGCACCAACAAGCCGATAGCATGCAAGAGCCAGCTCTCCTGTCTTACCTCGCTAGCCCTTTGCTTTTCTAAAGCCTGTGCTTATTTGTACTGCAGAGACTATAGATGCGCAGCTGTAGTCAGATCTAAAAAAAGTTATCTGCTGTAAAGGGTCTCAAAGTTGTTCACTTCTGAAAGTCATGTTGAGACAAAAATTTGTATGACTAAAAAAGGCAGCCTCTGTTGCATATCACTAGCCTGAATTTCTATTTCTAGTGAAAAAAAAATCAAGGTTGATCAAGGCTGAATTATATCTGATCACAATAATTTCTCCATTCATTGTGTAGGAGACCAGTGTAATACCTTGGAAGTCAACTTCTGGCTCAGAGTTTTTAAAGGAAATATTTTTTTCCTGTTGGTCCTGCCTTGGTTCATCTTACGAAAAGGCTTTATGAGTCATGTTCTGCTTCATAACTAGAGAATGAAAAGCAGATTAGATTTATGTATCTGTGCATGTATGCCTAAAATCATGTACGGACAGAGTGGTGACATAAGGGATATAGAGAAATACAGTTCTCATTGGGAGGAAATGTTCTCTTGACTGTGTTGAAGAGGCTGAGTGATAAACTTAACCATAAATGCTGATTTTGTATTGTGTGGTGGGGGTTTTATATATTTTTTTAGTTTAAATATAGAACAGGCTCTTAGTCCATCAACTTCCAGGGTTTGGAGTGGAGAGGTGGTTTTAATCAATTGCATATCTTGCTAAACCTGGGAGCCATGTGTGAAGAGCCATCTTTTGGTGGTCCTCCTTTTTTTGCTTGGCAGAAATGTCACTCAAGGGTTGGGATAACACTTGCTTATTAAAAGTCAGTTAGCAAGAGTACCTCAGGCTGGCTTTTTGGACCTCTGTAGAGCAGTTATAATGCTGTATTTACCAACACCTCTGTCAAGAGCAAATCTTCTGCCTTGGAGATATTCAGAAGGTGCCTGGACAGGATCCTGGGATACTTGGCTCTGTTTGAGCAGGGGCCACATGGATAGATGGACTCCAGAGGTGCATTCCTACCTTAACCAGTCTGATTTGTCAACACTTACAAACCAGGCTTTCTGCCTGGCTTCTTTTTCCTTGCAAAAGTGTTAAATTAGTGGAAGTACATTTCTATGTAGTGGATGAAAAAAGACTGAGGTAAAGCTTGGTCCTGCATGGTCATCCCCTGATTGGAAGCCATACTGGTTTACCTTCTCTTTCCAGCTAGTGACTTGCCATGAGCAAGAATCAAAAGCAGAAAAATGTGAAGAAATCAGAGCACACTTTGAAGTTACACTCTAGAAAGCCAAGCTCAATGCCCAAAGAGAATATCTGGTGAAAAGCAAATCTTCAGCCACTAACTACTCTTTAATGGGTTATTCTGTGGAAGTGAAGATATTGAAAATTATCTTTTCTATATCTGATGAATTAGATTTGTTCTGGAAATTTTTATGAATTCATAATGCCCTGAGAGCAAACAACATCCCACTATGGATTTGCTTGCCCCCTTGTCAAGAGCATATTTCAATGTTGCAGGCTAAAAGCAGTGTAGAGGATTCTGTACTTTCAGAAAAGGTTTACAGAAGCCACTGCCTTCTTTGAAAGCTCAGTGTAACTGAAAAAACTCGGCTCTGAAATTTCACAGTAAAAAAAGTTTATTCTTTGAGATTTTATTGAGCACTTAAAAAAGATACCCAAACTTGAATGTAGCTGTACTTCAATTCACCTGCCTTGTATGCATTTCTTTGGTATTCTATCTGCCTGTCTCCACTGGCAACTTGGAGAAGTCGCGGTCTGGGAGATCTGGAGAGAAAATGGTCCCAGTTGCTCATTTCTCCATTGAATATAGAACCTTTAAGTAAATTTTTTATAGGTCTCATGGAAAAAGGTAAGTGTGCATATCCTATGCTGCTATTTAAAATCTGCAGATATTACTGAAAATTTGAATGACCAACTAGCCACAAGTTCAAAATTCATAGAGTGTTGTAATGACTCCTCATACTAGATAATGTTTTATTATTATGGACAACAAGGTAAAATTTCCAATGAATATCCAAAATCACTTTAGAATAAATTGGGTATTTTGATATTCATTAAGAGTCAAATAGAATTCATCTGGCAATTTGAATATAAACAGTCATTTCAGCTACTTTATTAGCAGAATTAATAAACCAGTTTCAATCCAGATCAACTTATAATATTACCCACCATTTAAAAGTATATATTTTTTATTTTAAATTGTCTTGTATCGAACAAGTGACTGTAATTTTATTCTGAGCTATGAAACTAGCACTGTAAAAACTATCTTCAAGTGTCAAAGGACTTTCTAACTTTTGTATTTTTATATCCTCACTTTTAATTTAAAATACTCTTTCCTGAAATGCTACTGGAAGAAACTATAGTTGCTTCACTGTTGTTTTTTTAAGATCCTGTGAAATTTGATGAGCAAACCCTGTACTCTAAACTGATGAAGCTTCTAGATGAAGAAAACAAGATGCTGGACTTCCAAGGTAAATAACAAAGTCAATTGCATAAAGAAAAATAAAACTCCTTTGAGTCTGCATGTGAGGAGGAGAGTGGGTAATCCATCCCCTTGAACTCAGAAGTCAAAGGGATGATGATTTTAATGCCTGTAAGCCTGTAAAGTCTTTTTCTCCAAATGTTTTTGTTTTGCGTCATGTTTATGTGGTTTCAAGTGTAACTTAAGTGGCATGCTTTCTCTAGATTGCTTCACTGCATGTTGAATTCCACATTTATGAAAGAAGACTAGAAATATCATTGCTTATGTGCTCAAATCTAGAAATCGAAATCATTATTTAAGCCAACAAATGGGTGGGCAATTTGTCAGATGCACGGGTCATGTTTCACTGTTTCAGGTTATCTATGCAAGGATTTACACTAACAGATGAGTAAGAAAGTGTTTTCTGTGTCTTTGTTAGAAAATGTAAATTGACATTCCATTTACAATAAAATCAATGATGTGTATGAGAAGAGATTTCTTCACCTCAAACCAACAGCCTTACTTTGGTTTCACTTATTTGTACAGGCATTACTTAAAATCTGGTTGATTCATGAGACCTTTAGCATCACAGCCTTTACACAAGGCCCACATCAGTTCCTCTCCTCTGGTTCATCCTAGAAGTGACGTTTGTACAAGGCCCAGCTCAGAGCTGCCCTTGTATTTTTTGCCTATCCACCCTCTCCTTTTTCAGCAGATGTGTTTTGCAAAAGTATTTTCTGTCCTTTGTATCTGTATGAGGCTTCCTGTTGTATTTCAGCAGTACCAGGCCTACTCTCTCAGAGAGACAGAGCAGGCGTTTGCCTACGGCGCTGGAGCTCCAGGAGCTGCAACCTGTTTAATGACTATTTAGTTTATGAGTAACTTTGTTCTAGAAGAGGAAAACGTTTTCTTTTGCCTAGGGTTGCAAAATCTCATGAACTGGCAGTGGTCATATCAGTAACATCTTTGAAACCCATTTTGTCTCATTTTAAATGCAAGGGGAAAAAATGCAAACATCACAACTAAATTCATGCAGATAGTTTAAGCAAAAACTTTTAACGAGTTATTAGCAAGCTCTCAGTTGTTCTATGTTAATGTAGAACTTCACGTTGTTGAGAAAGATTAGAGCAGTGCTGCAAGTTGATGTTTCCTTTTATCACATGACAACATAGATGAAAATAAAAATGTGTTTGACTATGAAGTCGACATTGTCTATCTGTGGTAATTATGTAGTCCCTGTCTACCAGTGTTTATGGCATTTATAGACAAATTGCACCTTGGAAGCAGTTGTTCTCTTTCCTTTGGCTTTAGGTGGGCCTTGGACAACTGGCTTAGACTTGACCATTGCTTTTTGCGAGGCTAAAGTTAACTGAGAAAAATTGTGCTGTGTGTACTTGGCCATTGCTATGCAAGGGAACCAGGGAGTGAAGGGGAAGCCTTCTCCATCTATCAGTGGTTATTCTCTCCTTCAGCAAGGTGCCCTAAAACACATCACTCTATTAGAAATATAATAGTGGGCTCTGTGGATAGTGGACTCACACTGAGGCTGCCAAGCTTGCTGAACTCCCTGCTTCCTGATTCAGTCCTGCCGCAAGCAGATGCATCAGCAGGTGTGTCACACACTCCATGTGCACATCACAGCCCCCCGTGTACGTGTGAGGGCAGCAAATGGGGGACACACTGCAGGACACTGCTGCTGCGTGCCTCAAGCTGTGCCTCTGTGCTTTTATTTCTCAAAAGTGTCATGATGGGTATCAGAGCTGGTCCTGTGGGTGAAGCTGCACACCGCTGCAGCTGAATTTATTGCTTTTCTTTGCTTGAGTGAAGAAAATCCAGAAAAGAGGACTTTTCCTGGGGAGGTGAAGCTTGTGCAGTTTCAACCTCTCTGTGCATATATCAGAGTGTATTTATTTCTGCCTCTGTTTTTGCCTCCCACTGTTTGAACTTCTTGTTCACTTCCAACCCCTTTTTTTTTTTAACAGGGAGCAAGTCTCACAGGTATGACTTCCCTACCAGTTTTATGGAAGTGGGCAGTTGAGCAGAGCAGACAAGCATTATTAATGTCTCCACCGAGGGAAAAGCTAATATGGAAGTTTGACCCTTATTAGGCATCAGAAAAACCATAGAAAACTCGGATTCATTTGGTTTCACTCTTACAGAGTGGCTTCGTTTCTTCATTTGACCACTGAGCTGAAAAATCACGTAGTCATACAGTCCTAATTAATAGATGATCCCCAAAGGAAAGGAAACAACATGGCTCAGAATTTATATAATTGTATATTTAAAGAATTTTGCCGTTGAGTAACTTGATGGTCACTCTTGTGGTATATGTTATTTTATATTATAAGGCAACTTAAAAGGCAGCATTGGTTGTTTGTTTTTAAAGATATAAACTATATATTTTTCACTTAGCATTTTTGCCAATGTAAGATTGTGATCCATGCACATTTTAAATTATGATGCGTGAGCACTATAAAAAATAATTTCTATTTTATTGTTCTTTGACCAGAACTAAAAAATCAAAGTGCCAAGTTTTGCAGAATTTTAGTTGTCTGAAACTGGTGCATGAACCTTTGGAACTGTACTTTTTAGATAAAATTTTTACACAGTTTTCTAGAACCAGGTAGCCAAATTTTTTTTTCCATATGGACTTTGTTGCAGTTTTATGCATTCAAACCCATGCTGAGGTGTAGTCTGCTGCTGAACGTACCCTTTAAATTATCATATTGGTATATAATCTGCTGCTATCTAATAGACAAATAGAGGAGTAAATGAAGTCACAAGCAGCCAAGATAATACCAGAGAGACTGTTTTAATTACAGCCCAGCATCTGCAAGTACAGCCTGTGCTGAAGTGATTTAAGCTACAAGGAAAACATGACTCGCAGGGTTAAGTACATTCAAGGCAATGAAAACTTTTGATGCCCATGCTAACAACTTCAAGCAACAAGTTTTTAATTAGTTTATCAATCCATTAATGAATTTTCAGCCATTTCATCCTCTGTGTACAAAGTAGTAGAATTTTTAACACTGGCTTCTTTTGTGCAGCGAGGATTTGGTTGATCTGTTGGTCAAGTATTGCTCTGGGACATCAGCTTCATCCTCCAACCTGTGGATCAGTCCCAGCAAGGACCAACCTGATGCTGACCAAGTTTGAGAAGTTTCTTTGCAAAGCTACTGTGGAAGGAATAGATCAACTGAACTAACCCTGTTCTGTCCTTGCTTCTGGCTCAGACAAATGAACAACTGTGCTTAAATGAGCATAAGTATCTTTTGATCAAATATTTTTCAAATCTAAATTGTAATTATCTCTGTATTTTTCACAACTGCTTTCCTTCAAAAAGCTTTTGACAATGCTCTCTTCTTTTGCTCTTTTTTGACAAAACTTGTGCTAATGGGACCAGTGTCTTCCACCAAAACTGAGTTCACTTGATAAGATTCCTCACAAAAATAAGAAGTACAAAATTGAAAAAGTGTATTTTGATGAAGAGCTTCATGTTTATCTTTCTGAACCAAACGTTTTTATTCCTTTTTTGACTATTGCTCTATCCTGAGACAGGAATCTACTGACTTCCCTGGATGTAAACTTGCAGGGCTCCTGTGAAAGCAGTAAAGCAGCTGATTTATACCAGCTGAGCATATGGCCCGTTGTGTACAACACAGCATCAAGGGGAACAAACGATGCTCCATCTTCTGCTTTTGGCAATGTTTCTTTTTCCTGTGCTTCCTGAGTTTTCTCTTTCCTTGCCAAAGCCTTAATGTTACAGTAAATTTAAATGTAAATATTGTTTTGTTTTTGCAGTTAATAGTTGTAGGTCAAATCACTTTTCATTAGGCTTGTAAAGTGCTACATGAAGAGATGTGTACCCTAAGGTAATGGTTTGAGTTGTTTATATCTACTGTACATTTCCCCCAACATGATTTTGAATTGTATCCTGTTGTAATTAAATAGAAAACCCACCCTACTTCCTGTGTGTTGGTGGCACCGAGGTGATTTAAGTACTCGGGAGGCTCGACAATTAAAGTCATTAAACAACGAGTAGTGAGCAAAACTGGAAATGTTAATAGCCTTAGTTTTATCTTTCCTTTTCTGGTCTTCATTAGAGAATGAAAAACTTCAAAGGAGGGTGAGGAAAAAACCTCTCTTTTAACTGCTTTCATGTTGTAGGATGGACAAAAAGAAGCAAATAACTAGATATGGCAATTTCTTTAAGAGATAGGCAGAGAGAACTATAAAAGCTTACACACAGAAATATGAAGCAAGAAAGATAGTCAGATGTGGGCAATGTGATATCTGTTATTTTTTAGTGATCCTAACGTGGAGACATGAGCAAAAATAGTTGTCATTATTTATGATGCAAACTAGTATTAATACTATAGCAGATATCAATGAGAAGATCTAATTTTTTTTAACATAGCACATAGATCAGTTGAGGTCTGAGGTTTTATCTTTTATATTTTTCAAATCCTGTACTGCTAGTGTAACTCTGAAGTTTCCTGTAGCTTATTAAGTGTTGCTCTCTCATGCTAAGATAGACATAACAAAGCCTCTCCAACTAACTCTTCAAGGACACCCAGCCTGCCCTAGGCCCAAGAACTGTAAACCATCATCTTAAGGAGAGGGACAAGCTTGGGGAAATTCCATCACTGGCTGGGTTCTGGTTGGTGAATTGATGCTGATATATAAGTATGAAGAACTTGTGAACTGTTGTACATTTTGGGCCCCACTAGAGGCAGGACCCTCTGGAGCCCAGAGTGCACACCTGAAGGCCTTTCAGATAAATCCCTCCTTTATTCCTGTCTAATCTGTGTTTCTAGGTAGCCATTTAAGGCATCACAATTAAACCGAAAAAAGACAAAGTTTCTCTTTAAGGCTGACTTTATGAATGGGATTTATTTTTATTTATGTGTGGCATGTACGCTTTGGTTCTACATACATCACAGCAGTGAAATCAGGGGAATGTTGTGGGTGAGAGCAGAACTAGACCCAATTAATTGGGCAGGAGCTGCACACATACACCTAGGGGGAGGAATCCAATAATTTGGGGCGAGTTAAAAGTAAGATGAAATACTTGGTGTTGCTCCACATTCAATTGTGGAGTACAAATATAAATTTATAAAATAAAACTCCCATTCAATTGCAGTTGTTACTCCTCTTCCTCAGGAAGGAAGGCCAAAGTTGTTCCAAATCCCAGTCCCTTTAAGATTTACAAGTGAGCAAAGTGCCCGTGGAAATGTAGAACATGCCGTTCAAAAAGTACCTAAGGAAAAAGTCAAAAATGCTAAATTTGTACCTGAATTTAGATGTTGCACTTGAGGACAGTTTTCCTGGCACTGGCACTTGGTACCTGTCGGTTGTGTTAGTGATGCTGTTTCATACTTGAAGTGTTGGTGGGCCAAATGTATTAACTGAGAAGGTAGGAACCAGTGAATGAGCTCCCATTTGCTGAGAGATAATCTGTCACTTTTGTTTCAATCAGCCCGTGTCGTCAGTAAAGATTTTCCGGACACTGTAATGCCTGTCAGCTCCAGTAAGGCATGTAACCTTCACAGGGAGCTTGAAGATGAAGAGATTCCTTCATATATCGAGCAGTTTGAGAGAGATGTTCAGGATGACATAATTCTGCTTGGCAGCTTTTCACTGGAACAGGTCAGAGTTAAGAACTATAAGACAATTTTATCGCTTGCTTCATAACATGATGCTGGCTTATTAACCTTGTACACCCCAATTCTATTTCTCTGCCTGGTGATACATATATTGAAAGAGGAAAGGATAACCATCGTCACTGGCATGCTTTATATGACTGGCACTTTGCTAAGATAACAGCAGGACCTTTATCTTTGTCTCTATTTCAATGTGAATAAAAATAGATTGCCTTCCTTTCTTCTTTCCTAAATAGTGGAGGATCTCTGACTGCTATGTAGTAATATTGCAATTGAGTTTCAATCAAAAGACTAAGTCTAGGACATCTCTCTCTGCCACGTTTAACAGAGGCTTATTCATCAGTGAGCAAGTTCAGATTGGAGCCCAGGGAGGATTTATGTAGCAATATTCATTGTACAGAGGATAAGATAACTCCCCCATTATAAATCTGTTAACTTTTTCAGGGTGGCAAAGGTTTTCTTTTTGTCATTTATAGCATAAAGAGATAGGTTCTTGTTCATGTTGACAAAGGCACAAGTTTGCAGGGCTGAAATGATACTTGTGGGCACCTAATGACCATTTGTCCCTTTGAAAAATCTCATACTAAGACTAGAGGACAGGAAGAGAGATTAATTGATGAATCTATCATTTTTAATTAGTAACATGAGAACAGCGCACTGGCCCTCATGGGCTTAAAATAGGCTATCCAGTGACTGATGGTGATCTAAACTTTCTTTTATTTTCAGGGGAAGTTTTTAGATTTTTTTTTCCACTGCAGGACTAAACCTTATCATTGCCTTCTGCATGATGGTGAGGGGCACAATCCTCTTCCTTACTGCTTTCCTCTAAATCCTGTAGCTATATTTCATTCCTTCTGACTTTTTTATAGCTGTATGCATCATGCATGGAAGGTGGTATGAGTAATACTGTTCAGGGAATGTGAAATAGAAGGGAAACGTGAGGGAAAAGGATTCAGATGGTACTAAGAACCTCATCTTCCTCAAGGGACTGATGGAGTATGGACCTGGCAACAGGTGAACACATTGCTGCACATTTCCAGAAGGTTATGATGTGGTGAGAGTTTGCACTTTAACTATGTTTGGACTATTCAGATGCCCCCAAATCTTCATGAGACTGTTACACCTGAAGGAAAACAATAGATATGTCAAAACTTTGTTTATCCTCCCTCTAAACATGGTCACATGGCTGGTCATCTTACTTGGAATCTTTTTGGAGGTCAGCTGAGTTTGTTTCCTAGAGAGAAGCAATCTGTCTGGTCACCCCAAAACAACATTCTGCTTTTTAACTGACAACTACATATGTGAATTTACATGTAACACAGTATAATACTGCCTTTCTTTCTTATATTAGTCCAAAAGAAAGAAAATCTTCATTTAATGTGATTGATTGAGCTGGTCTACCATGAGTGTTCAGAGAAGGACTCATTCTCTACTTTGCAACAATGAATGCCCATGTTTTCTGTCCATTCCTCCCACACATCTCTAACTTCAGGTTTTTATGCCCTCTCAAGGAATATAGTCCCACTGACATGGTATTAGCTGTTACATGAGCATTCTGCAATACAGAGAATAAGAAGAACATCACTGTAAAATCTGTATCGTCTTCTAAATCAGCGATCTGTACGTCCATCCCATCCCTTGAAAGCCTACAGAAATGGTGTGTTCAGTGTCTTTGAACAGAAATAGAAGAGGTGACAGTGGAAGTAGATGCTGCAAACACCATGTCGTTGCATTGGGTTTGTGTGGACAGGTTTTGGTTTCGGAGGGGGTGGTTTGGGGAGTGGCTTCTGTGAGGAGCTGCCAGAAGCTTCTCCCATGTCTAGCAGAGCCTATTCCTGATGGCTTCGAGAGGGACCCAACACTAGCCAAGGCTGGGCCAATTAGAAATGATGGTAACACTGCTGTGAAAACATATTTAAAAAGAAAAAAGAAAAGGCAAGCTATCACACAGGTGTAATTGTGGCCAGAGAAAAGCAGGGTGAGAATGCTTGAGAGGAACAGCCCTGCAGACAACAAGGTCAGTGGAGAAGGAGGGGCAGGAGCTGCTCCAGGCACTGGAGCAGAGGTTCTCCTGCAGCCTGGGGTGCAGACCAGGGTGAAGCAGCTGTGCCCCTGCAGCACATGGAGGTCCATGAGGGATGCAGAGATCCACCTGCAGCCTGTGGAGGAGACCCATGCCAGAGCAGGTGGATGCCTGAGAGGAGGCTGCAACCCCATGGGAGACCCATTCTGGGATAGGGTCCTGGTGGGGTCCTGCAGACCTGTGGAGAGGAACCCATGCTGCAGCAGGTTTCCTGGTAGGACTTGTGATCCGGCAGGGAACTCACACTGAAGTAGCTTGTCCGTAAAGGACTACAATGTATGAAAGAGTGACTAATACTGGAACAGTCTGGGGAGAGCTGTTGTCGTGGGACGGACTCATGTTGAGGAAGTTCATGGAGAAGTCTCTCCCATGGGAGGGGCCTCATGCTGGGGCAGGGGAAGGACTGCTCTCCCTGAGCAGTAGCAGGGACATCCTGTGATGTTCTGACAGCAACCTGATCTCCCCATCTCCCTGGGCTGCTGTGGGGAGAAGGTAGAGCTGGGAAGGAGGGAGGGCTGGAAGGAAGGTGTTTTTAAAGCCTTATTTTATTTCTCATTATCCTGCCCTGATTTTGTTACTAATAATTTCAATTAGCATTTCTAATTCTAGCCTGTTTTGCCAGTGATGGTCTTTAGTGAGCAATCTCTCACGGTCCTTATCTCAACCCACAAACCCTTCATGACATTTTCCCTCCCCTGACCTTCTGCAGAGGGGAGTGTGAGAGGGCTTTGTTGGGTACCTGGCATCCAGCCACTGTCAGCCCACTACAGCCATATTGGTATTTAAAGACCTCCAGCAATAATGTGAGCATGCTAATTCTTGTTTAATTGATCTTCTTTATTCTTTAATGGACATCTTTACTCTTTGATCTGTGGGTATACCCCTGCAGCACTGCAGTGTTGATGCCTTTCCACAAGAGCTACAGGTTCATTTTTAGATTGCTGCCATGGTCCTTAGAATCTGTTGCTGCCAACTTTGGGATGCTTCCAGCTTTTGTTGCTTGAATCTATGTTTATTGGTTTGTAAAACTCTTTAGTTTTGTTCATGGCATTTACTACTTATTCAGTAGGAAAAAACCCTTCCCTTCTCTCTGCAGGTTTAGTGAGTAGCAGATGTACTTTAGCCAGCATAATTTATGATTAGTTAATTTAATCTGCCGTAATGACATAAAGTGAGCCTGAAACAAGCTTCTATCAATTTTGCCATTAGAGGTAGCATAATATTTTCAAATGTCTACAAAACTGAGTAATTAACCCTTGGTCTGAATAAAGGAGTCTAACAGACATCTCCCTCACATTCCTTTGTTTTGACAAAATAAAGAAAACCCATGGGAGCCCAAGGGTTAAAAATACCAGGTGAGAGTTTACAGTACGTGCGACCGGTTTTATAGGTGAGGTTAAGAAACACACTTGAGTTGCTGCTGTTTCTTTTTAGGCTGCCAAAAATTCTCTCCAATGAGGCTCCTGATTTACACTGGAGTCTTGCTGGAAGCGTTGGCACGAAAAGAATAGCTATGTATCAACTATCTATCCCTTAGTTTATTGTTTTTCTTTGCTTGTAGCATTATAAATATAGGTCTAAACAGCAGCTCAGTGTGTGAGATGACCATGATTGAAAGCTTTTGAAAAGGCAGATGCATTTTTCAAAATAATAGTTTTTGAAAAAAGAGTTTATGTTAGATTTTATGTCTGGAACTTTAAGCTGTATTGTTTCTTCTTCATGTCCTGCTTTGTAAATGCAAAAACTGAAAGTTGAGTTTGGCAAGAAATGCATAAGGGGAGATCTGGTAGATCCTTGTAAAGAAAGCATTAAGCAGATGTCAATGTTCTGTTAACAAACACATTAAAGAATATTAAATCTGGAAAGCAGTGCTGTTTTGTGTGGGCTGCCATGTGGACCCAAGGATTTCAAAGGCCCCAGTGGCATTTGCTTTCAATAAAGAAAAATAAACTCTGTTACAAGAAAATCATAACTTGGGACTGTGTTGCAGTAGAAACTGAGCAGGTACAACCAAGGCTGGATATCCAGAGTGCCACAGGAAACCCTTTGTCATGAGACAATGCAGGGACACGTGCTTATGGGTGGAACCTGATCTTACAGAGCAGAGAAATATGCAAAGAAATACCTGAAATAATGCTGACTTACCGTGTTTGCTTAAAGACTGGGTGCTCTCAAAACATGACAGACTGCTGAAGATGGAGCAAACAGAGGTGATTGGGGTGAGATTGCACTTGATGGGCTTTTGGCAACATAATCTTGCTGTACATTAATTTAAATGCCATGGAAATATACCAGCTCTAGGATTTTCATCTGTTTCTGAACTGAGACAGTAAAAGTGACTACTTGGTTTTATGTAGGTTCTCTCAGAAAAAAAATTAATAATGGGGTGACATAAAGGATCAGTG
This sequence comes from Vireo altiloquus, assembly GCA_013396875.1. Classification (NCBI taxonomy): domain Eukaryota; kingdom Metazoa; phylum Chordata; class Aves; order Passeriformes; family Vireonidae; genus Vireo; species Vireo altiloquus. The sequence goes on from VZRF01001869.1 coordinate 215,824, forward strand.
CTGCCTCAAAATCCAAGAACATTTTTCTTGTTTGTCCACCCTCCTCCTGTAACTTGGTCAGTATTCTGTACTGGGGTAATTTGTTCACAGCCTCTGTTTCTCTCTACCAGTTTCAGCTGCTACATTCAGCTCTTAGTGCAGGGCATAGCACCTTGCAGGACTTGATCATCATCACTGTATAATCAGTTTTGATCCATGACCTCAATGTGAATTACTCAAGAGCCTCAGAAAGTAAAGTGCAAGTTTTGCTCTTCCGTAGCAGCAGCTGAGTTATAGTAGTAAGAAATGAGCTATTTGTTGCAGGTGGATAGTAATAAAATGTTGTCTTTCATCAAAAGATTTACCTTTTGGTTAAACAAAGGTTAATGCCTCAGGGTATTAGATCTAATACTCTAACAGGGTCATTATCATCACTGCTCTGACTCCTTGCCAAGTCACAGAGATCAATTTATATGATGATGGAGAGATCAGTTTTCCTTTCATTAATAGTGGATAGAACATGGCTGAAATTTGGTACTGTGTGAGGTGGTAAATATACTCTCCAATCATGAATTTAACCAGTGGCATCAGACCTCAGTGATATAAAACTCCCACTCACATTTGCTTGCATGTTCTACCCCATTGGATAATACTATCATAGAATCATGTCAGGGAATGATTTGGGTTGGAAGCAACCTGAAATATTGTTTATATCTTGATGATTCCTGCAGACCTCCCCTCATCAAAGCTATAGCCTACTAAGCATTGTACAGTCCATTCTGAGTATAATCCTTGTGGGAATATATGCACCTAGGAGCAGTGCAGAGTTGGAGGTGACCTTTCCTCAGCAGAAACTTACTTTTTGACATTTACCAAGACTTTAATGTTATGTGCAAATGAGTTGGGGTGGGGAGTTTTTCCTTGTTTGTTTTCTTTCTTTTTATTTTAATTTTTTTCTGAGAATTACAGGTCAAGAATGCAAAAGCTGGCAATGTTTAATTTTCACTATGTCTTAAAAGTGGGTGACTTCATTTTAGGAGAGCTACCTATATGCTACACTCATTATTTGACTGTCAAAGCATTTCTACAGTCAGGTACTATAATGGTTTCCATTTCATTTGCATGATATAGTAGGAATTATGGGTATCTTCTTTAGCACGAAATCCATCATTAGGCTGAGCTCATTTAATTCATTATAGTTCTACCAGGTAGCTTGCTGTTGGACTTGTGAAAAAAAATTTAAGAATCACTGAAACCAACGTTTGGGGGCCAAAAAAATAGGTGAACTTCCCAGTGGGATAATGGGCTTCTGTCCTTGGGGCTTCTGATTTCCTGTTTAGTCAGAGTCCGTGGCCCTCAGATGTGTGCCAGCACCCACTCAGCAGGCTACTTTCTACTTTCTGATGTAGAAACCATGTATATGGCTAGGGGACTTCTCTACCCTGTAGGCTGGTAACCTGAGATTTATAAATATCTTTATACTATCAGACCTGCTCCTGCTTCTTCGGATGGAAGCCTGGGAACTTTCCAAATTTCTAAGGTTCCTACCTCATTGCTCCTGGACATTCAGATATACACTTTTTTTTTTTTTTTTAAGAAGTAGGGGGATTGAAAAGGAAACATGGAAATTAACATAAACATTCCAGCAAAATCATGGAAAATATATTCTATATGTTTGTAAACAGTCTGTCGCTGTGCTGTCACAATACCCACAATGTTGCTATAGCTGCTCTTCTAAATTGTAATTTTTTTTGATTGCTTTGTTCAGGGATTATATGAGTTTCATTTAAGTAAATATTTAAATGGAAGTAATTAAATTCTTCTATATTTCCTATATTTTTCACTAAAAATGAATTCACTTACTTTTTACTGTGTTCTTTCACACTTTAAGATCAGAGGGGCAATTAAAGAACTGAAGTAATTCTTGATATTCTATTGAGCTGGAACAATGATTCCTACAGCTGCTGTAAATGATGATACAGCATTCATTGCTGCTTAAGGTAATCTGACTGGTCAGCTCTCTGGCTCATTATCCTACTATAAACTCCAGTAAGGAAGTCCATTTCTATGGTTCAATAAACAGAGGCAATTGGAAAGATTCTTCAAAGAGAATTAGTGATTGCCAAGTCCTGATGAAGTTTAAGAGACTTCGTCACGTGCAGACCACCTGTTAAAAGAAAGAGAACTCAGATGAGGATGGTAAGGAAAGAGTCAGCATTACTGATGAATAGAAGCACAAAGCTGCAAAAAATAAGTACAATGAAACCAAATTTTCAGTTGCTTATGTATTCTCCAGAACGATTTTTTCCCCCAGGGTTGTTTTATCTGTATTTTTAATACATTTGAAGCCAAACTGAAGTCACAGGTGTAGCTAAGTCTACCTTTGGTTAGCTTTTATGACAGGAGGACTACTTAGCAGCATTAGTAGACTACACGGATTTTGAGCTGCAGATAAAGGAATTGCTCTAAATGCTGGAATGTTTTGCTTCTGTAATCTTACAATAGAGCTGAATTTGCTGAGTAGAACCTGTGCTGTATGGTACATCTGACCTTTACTTCACAGAACAGATTAATTCAGGTGGTGAAGAATCAGACCTCTGGAGCCTGTCTAGTCCAGTCTTCTGCTCTTGAGGTGTATTGGGTTTTTCATGTGTAACCTGACTTTTTAAGGGCTTTTGAGTTCACATCAGTTTGTGAGTGGGAAACATAACCTGGTAATCTGTAAGTTGGGAGATGCTGAAATACTATGAAAGAGAGTCCAGTTGCATTACATGCATGCTTATTTATTTAGTACAAAGCTGAAAAATCATCACTGTTGTTCAGCCTGCTGGCAACCTGTTAGCACACATGGTTTCTCTCATTACTTTGCCAGACTCTTAGACTAGATGCAGTTTTCAGGACTCAGTGGTTACGATGAGAATATATAATAAAGTTAACATATTCATTCGAAGATATGTCAGCACAATATGATGTTATTATACGGTTGTTCATATCAGGATTTGAACCAGAGAAGGATCTCATCTGACTCAATGAAACAATTTCCTTTCAGCAGACACATGGAGAAGGATGTGGGCTTGCAGGAGGAGGTCTGTTCATTACAGAGAGAAATCATTAAGCATGGCAACTCATCATTGCCAGAGTTGTATTTAAGACAATCATACAGTAAACTGTACTTAAAAGCGTTTTTCCCCCTCTCTGTAATTTTCATATACTAATTGTAAGTGAATGTCTCTCTTAATTATAAAGTGTTCAAATGTGTCTGCACACTTGAAACAGAAGATGATGTGAAAGGCAGTACAAATGGAAGTTATTGGATAAAGTCAAAGTCTATACTTTTTGATTACAATTATAATGGAGGCAGATTTGTGGGGCAATGGCTTTATTGACAGTCAAAAGAAAAGAACAGGCACTCAGAAAGATGAAATAGACTGTAACCTCTGACCTGAACATGATTTTTTTGGGCAGCTGTAACTAGCAAATTTGTTGCCATGACTCAAGTTTTCCCTATCTCCAAAACAGACCTAAAATTAGATACCTGCTTTGTGGAAGCATAAGAGGATTAAAAGAGTAAAGTTTCATGAGGGACTTTGAAAAGGCTTTATAAATAATGAAAACATTCTGTGCTGAAATAGGCAGACATTTTTAAATTGAAGAAGAATGGGGGAAAACCACAAAAAAAAGGTTCAGTGTTTCCGATTGGTGTTTTCTTTCAGTTTCCCTGCAGTTGCTTGTGTCCCAATTTGCTGTCTGCATCCAGAAAACAGAAAGGTTGTAAAATGCGGAAGTTCATTACATGGCTTATGAACACTTTTTGTTTTTCATTGTAAATGTAAACTATTCATTTTAGATCTATAGATTGGCATGGTTTGGTTTTCACTGGTATCGCTCACACTACATGGCTTTATACTGGAGGGAATGTGTTCCCTAATAAATTGTGGTTAGTGTCTTCTATCATATCTCGTTAGCATATTCTATTATATCTTGCTGTTTAGGCTAAAAGTGTCTGAGTCTTCTTAGTAGCTGGTGATTCCTAGGCTGATCTGGAGCCATCTGAACTTGTGGAACTTTGACAGGCTAAGATGTTTCTGCCAAAAGTCTCTTAATCAGTGGCAAATGACATGTCAGCATTACATATTTTCAGTGCTCAGCTATGGTAGTCAGACATTCTCATAAATGGCGTTGCATTCACTTACAACACTCTCTGGATTTTGATGAGGATACCAAAGGTTTATGACCTTGAAGCTAGATCTTCTGAACTGTGAAATAGGAAGCATCTGAAGGAGTACCTGGTGGTTCTGAAGAAACTACAGGTGATCTCTCTATTTCTCTAGACAGAAAATAAGAAGAGTGAGTTCTCTGTTTTGAGGTTGGAGAGGCAAAATCTTTGTTTTGCAGATGTTGGGTGGCTCTGCAGCAGACATCCCTCCAGAGTTTTCTCAATGTATCTTAAGCAAAGTGATTCAAGCTCTTTTAATTTGTTACTCCTATCAGCTTGGGTGAAAAGCCTGAATGAAAATATCTCTGAGTTTTGAGGAAATTCAGGTCCTTGTTCATCACATCTACTTTACAGCTGGATCTAGTTTCCATATCTGTTCAGAATTGGTGTCTTTGATATATATGTCTTATAAAAGCATTCATCTTGATAGCAGAGTACTACTTTCCTCTTTCGACTGGTAGCTCAGTCTTCACTGTGTTGTTAGAAATAAAGCAGTGCTTTACAGATTTATCAAAACAATCAGCCCATAATGTTGTCACTAAATGTATCTGTATCACTCAGTGTAATAAGGCTGTAGCATGACTAAAGTAAATCTCACTTTGTGTTCTGCAGTATCAGCTTTAAAAGAGAGTTTGAATTTTGTTACAAAACACTCAATTGTCTAAGTCTTTAATTTGATTCTCATGAACAGTAAATTAATTTTCTATTTGAAAGGAAAGTCAGGGAGGATTCGCTTTGTTGGCTTTTCTCTTTCTCTTTAAAAAATGTCTAAGAGTTTGTGGCACATTTTTTGGCAAAGTCCACCATCAGTAATACTTCCATGTGTCCAGGGTTTGGCACAACTTTAGTTTCTGGTTTGTGGCCATCTCCTTGACAAGATCACACAAATTCCAACAGGTAATGGGTAGTGCAATTTTCAGAGCAGGTCTTATCCAGCTACTGGAGTCTTTGCTTTCAATGAAAGGCGCTCATTTAACCTAACTCTCCATGCTTCCATTCCCTGAGATGTCTCTATAGTTAACGTGGAGCAGATAAGCCTCTTAGCATTTCAGTTTGCCTGAAAAGAATGTTAACTTTTCTTGCAATATTTTTTTTTTTTCATCTCAAATGTTTCTTCATTTTGTACTTATTTTGTGGTATACCAGAGCATTCGATATTGAAGTCACTGGGAATGAATCTCCACACAGCAGCCAGACTGTGAAGGAGGAAAACTAGGTGGCACCAGTGGGAATAGAGATCTGGGGTTTGGTTTCTAGTCCTGCCGACAATTTGCCCTATGAGCTCTCCTGTCTTCCTTTAGTAAAAATGGGATGGGCATCACTGAAAAACATTTTAGGATGGAGAGATGGAAATTTTAAGTAAAAGCTTTTATTTTGGCGTCTGTTTACACCTAAAAAAAGACATCACTACCTGCACTGTGATGTACCAACATATCTCAAGGTGTGGAATGAAGGCAAAGCACTGGCTCTGCATGTGTGATTGCTGTGGGCAGTGGGAGACTGCTGGGGACCCCACAGGTTGTGTCTCCATGCTGCCTCTGCTGCACCCTGACCTGGTGAGGAAGACTTGCAGGAAGGTGGACCCATGGAGCACTACTTGCATGGAGTATGAATTTCACCAAGACCAGTGCTCCACTGGCTGTTTTAAATTGCAATGGGGAAAGCTCCTCACCAGGAGGCTGTAACACCACTGCTAGGACTGACCAGAAAGGAGTGTGTGTGTGTGTGTGTGTGTACATGTTTTCCCTAAATGCTTCATTTCTGCTGAACAATAAAAGCCAAATTGATTTTGTTTCAAAGCTTTGCTGAACTTTTGTGGGTTTGCTTTCAAGAGGAAAGGATGTGTTTGGGTGGGGTTTTGTTTAATTTTTTCCAAATTGAAAAGTATTATTCAACCAGGTCCTGCCATTTGTGAAGTAGTCTGACGCTGAAAATAACCAGTCAGCACTGATTAGAAGTGTTAAGTCAGGCTCTTGTCTTTGTAGAAACAATGTGCACCCTCGTGTGTGTCAAGGCTGAGCCCAGACTGGAAGACCTTTCCAAGTCCTGCTCTTGACCACAGGCTCTGAAATCAGTAGATAGGCATAGGCCGTTTGTGTAACTGGACCTCAAGAAGGCCAGCGAAGAAACTGAGAAAGATGTGCCAAGGAGCTGGCTCACAGCTAAAGCAGAGCCTGGTATCAGGATGGGGAGTAGGACAAAGTGGTGCTGTGACTGAGCCCTGCCACCAAACAACTCCCCGCTTTCCCCAGTACCACCCAGACCAGCAGTTCGCAGCTTTTAGCCACTTGCTTTGTGGAGGGGCCCGCAGTGTCTATAGAGGCTTGAAGCTAAACCACATTTCATGCCTTCTCGTTGGGAACGCCCGTTGTCGACAATGGGTCATTGTCGCGGTCTAGACAATGCTGGTGTCCTGACGAGAAACAAGCGCCTCGCTATGTGTGCCATGGTATATGCCATTGAGAAAAAGCACTTGGTTTATTCCAGTAAAGCTCTGATTCAAGGGATATTGCAGAAATTACTATTCCACATTAAAAAGAAGAAAAATGTATGGGCTGTTCTGGTTTTGAAAACTTACACATTTTTTTTTCCGCTATTAAATTGCTTCCTGGTGATGGAAATGTCTGGGATTTTTTTTCTACTGCATCTACTTTCCTTTAGCTTGCACACCCCTGAGGTAATTAGTGTAGGTTAAAATTTACATAACTGACTTTGGGGTTTTGCAAATAGGAAAGATGGAAATTTATTCAAGGTGGTGAATAATTCATTTTAAAGCAAGTTTCCTGTTTTTTTAATCATGTAGAAGATGTATTACAGACTCATAGAGGTTTTCGGAATAGGACCTTAAGCACTGAATTTTTTATATTTTTTTTTCTTAGTATAGGTAAAGAAATATTAACCATGACTCATTGCACTTTTCCTGTTCAATAAGATTTGAATAAACTTAACAAATTTATTAGGTAGATGATAGAGCTTTTTAAAAATTATCATGACACACTGTGACAAATATTTTACTAGGATCCAGAAGAAATAGTTTTAAATCATATTCCCATTGCCACTTCAGAGGCAGAGATGGAAAACAGTGCCGTTCATACAGAGAAGCCTGATTCATATTTTCTTTTGAATATTCATTATTTAATTAAGATTAGGAAGATAAACAAGGGGATTGGACAGCTGTGGGAGCCTGGTAATAAAATCAATTTTTAAAAAAACTTCTTTACTACTGGCTCAGTGTAAGCCTGGAGTGGTAATGTCTGAATGTTGCTACAATGTTATGGTTACTTGATATTTTACATGAAGTGAGTTTACTATTTCATCTTATTTCTTAATCTAAGTGCCCACCTCAAAAATAGCTTTCACAGACATCACCAAGAACAGCATCCAGGTGAAAAAATGTGAACCAAGCACTACTGCAACTTTCTGAACTTTAGCTTTAACTGCCTCAGCCCAAAGCTTGTAACCTCTTGAGGTGTTCCCTGGTGACCGCAGCCCATTGGACTGTGGGAAGTGACACAGGGTGGGTCTGAGAGCCCTAACCAGACAGCTACCAGAGCAGAGCCAGCTCCCTGCCCTTCCTGGAGAAGGCCTGTAGGTGGTGGTTTGCCAGCCTGGGGAAAGAAAATCTGTGCCAGTGGGCATACAAGAAAAACGGGTCCTGCCCCAGAAAGTCCAGGTAAATTTTAGCCAAAAGCTGTCCAGGAGCAGGAGGGCTTGGTTCTAACCAATGGAGCAGCATTGCCCATGACAAAATTACCATATGGGCAACTGGAAGGTCTCGTTTTGAGCTAGTTTGGTCATGTCACCTTTGTAATTGTTTATCTGTATTGTATATTGTCCTGCAGGATTTATAGCATCCATCTGAGGATCTCTGCTGGGACTGCCAACAAATCACACTGTTTTTTAAGGCAACCATGTTGTCTCTGCCTTAATTTTACAGGGTTAAAAAAGTTACATTAAAAGCTACACGGACAGGCTTTTGTTGTTTTTGTCTGTTTTCACACTCTGACAATTTTCATTTTGGAAATAAGTAGGATGCTTTGCCTTAGTCTTCAACAGACATTTCCAAGATTCCTTGAAAACAGCCAGAAATTTGACAAAAAATTGAGAGATTTGGAAGAAAGGAGAGATTTTAACAGCCAGATATGGAGTCCTCAATGGGGAATTTTTCTCCACTGACTATTGCAGTGTCTCCCTACCAAAATGATTTTTTGCCTTTGAGGCTTGATGAGAGTAGAAGTGTAGCATAATTTCCCACTGTTTAAATGACACTATAGGGTACACAGTAGGATGTCGCCTTCTGTATTGGTGGTATTGTATTCACATTTTATGTCAGTCTCAGGGACACCAGTAGAAGATCCAGACAGGAGAAATGCCCTTGAATATTCAGCAAGATCTCTGAACAGTGCAGGTCAGAGGGAAGAATTTTGTTTTTGTGACTGTACAGCCCTCAGCAGTTATGGTTATGAGTTTTTGCACAAAGAACACAGCCTAATAGATGCTGATGCTAGCTTCTAGATGGAAAGACTTTTTCAGCTTACTGTGCAAGAGAAAAATAACTTCAAGCCCTCCAGCTTCATGCTGGAGTGCTGCAGAACTGTTGGGGGAGAGGACTGCTCATGTGATTTAACCTCCCATGCACTGTAACCTCCAAAAATACCAGTCCTTCTCACCAAACATTTAAAAACATTTGTGGTGAGACAAGAAAGACATCAAGATTTGGAGCAGATTTAAAACAAGACTTTAAGATGTGACCTCTGGTCTACGCCTAACTGCTTTTTGTGCTGTTCTGTTGTGTGTGAGCAAACACACTTCCACATACAAGTGACTGCTGGTTAGGTCTTGTAATAATACAGACTGTAGGACACTACCGTGTACACATATGCATTGCAGCAAAAAAGATTTTAAAACAAGATGAGAGCTCAGTTTCTCTTGGAAATAATGCAGCAAACATGGAAAAACACACAGAAAAAAAAGTTATGGGAAAAAAATGAAATAAAGTAACGTTGGCTAAAATTCCACATTGCTTCTGAAAAGGTTCAACCAGAAGACCTGAGGCAAATCTTTGGAAAATTGCACATTTATGGCTTTTATTTCCATATTATTTCTGTACGCTTGGAAATAAATTCTGATTTTTCTTTTTCTTCTTGGCATGTGGGACTCAAAGCACAGGGGAGCTTCTCACCACAAGAAACAAAAGTGGAGAGCCAGGATTCATGAACTCTTTCAAAGGTATGTCAGATAAGGGCTACTTTGTACTTCCATCTAATGTACTTTCCTTCTAAAGGTCTTTCAGTGCTTTACAGATATTAATGAATGGAACTTCTCCCAAACAAAAGACCTCAGGCCTAGAAAAATTAAGCCTATGCGTTTGAAAGAGGTCTCTGTTTTGGATTACCTCTGTTTTCCGATACCCAGCTTGTGTTGTAATTTTTAAGTGCTACACACAGTACACTTCAAAAGGTGACCAAATGGCTTCTCCCAGTATCCTTCATCCTTGACTCTGAATTACTCTCAGAGAGTGAAGGAAATAGGAATTGCGGCAAAGTTTTTGTGATCAAGCTATACATGACCTTCAGATAAATACATGCATCAAATTACCTGTAAAGAAATGAACGGAGGAAATAAATAACCCTCATGAATAGAGCAACAGAAACCATGTTCTGCTGTGACAGCTGATGAGCATGCTGCTGAGCACAAAAGAGGCCTAACTTCACTGAATAAATTATTCTCTTCAATCTAATACCCAGCCAAAGAAGGGAAAGGAGAAAAATGGTGCAACTAGGAAAGAGATCAGATGTGGTTATTTAAATGTTTGATGTTCAGTAATGAAAACTGTTTACCTTCATAATTGTGTATTAGCAGCTAATAAAGGCAATAGATACAGTAGTTTAAAAGTAATAAAATCAACAACAAAGTGTATTTAATTTTAAATTGAATTGCAAGCAAATGGGTGTCCTAATGAACCCCTGTGTCAATGGAACTCTAACCAAATTAAGTGAAATAATTTCCATCATGAGAAGCTAAGTAAGTATAAAGTTCCAAAAAACTTCCTTCCTTGACCGGAATGCTTTAACTTCTCATATGTTTCAGATCTGTGGATTAGCTAGTGCCGTTCAAGAATCATCTTTTATTACTTCTGTTTAGGGCAGCTGGACCCAAGTTGATGTGATTGAAATTCAGGGATAAAACTTCAAAGATGGTTGACCCTGTACTTCATGTATTTACTTCTTAGTACTTGAATCTTGCCTTATTTCTCACCGGTCCTGACTTGGGCAAAACTTCCATATACTTCATTGTCACTAGCATCCACACAGACCTTCCAACTTATTCAGTTATTGCTTAGGAATTTCTGTGATACCAATTCTACTGTAGAGGAACCTGGAAAACAGTTTAGCTATGAACCAGTGGTAATTTTACTGATGTAAATGTGTACATATTCAAAAGAAAAGAAAAAAAAATAGGAAAGGTCTCAAAGGAAACTGATTTGTAGCAATGTGCCAGGATCTTGGAGGCAGAAGCATCTGTTTCAGAAGAGGGAAATGTGAACTATGTGTTACCTAAGTAGTATGTATGCATGAATCTGGGATGTTTAGCATGATTGCAGAATCTGTCATTTTGTTCATAAAGAATCATGTTGATTTTTACAAAGGTGGAGACTTCTTGTGTAATCACCTTGGAGGTAAAGAAGGAAAATGGTGTTGAATTTTTCAAAAGCAAGTCAGAAAATACTGAAGGAATGCTTAGAAGTTCAGTCCAGAGGAATATTGTTGCTTTGGAATCTTGATTTTTCTTTCTTTCTTTTTTTTTTTTTTTTTTTTTTTTTTTAACACCAAGTGATAGTGTTTCTTTAGTGGCTAAAAACTTAAGTGAGTGCATTGCTTGGCAATTTAAGACAGCCTATTCTCTGATGCCTGTGCTGTAGACACACAGGTCAATCCTGCATTGCAGCTACACCTGATAGAGTGATTTTTCCTTGGCTCCATGTGACTCCTCTTAGTAAGCTGCAGGCAGTTCCCTTGACCTCCAGTGTGGCTCTGGGCTAGCCCTGAGCCATGAACAGCCTGCTCAGGCTCCAGCTTCTGAGAGCCACCATGTCTTTGTCTGTGCCTGCCCCAGCTCCACCTGCAAGCGTGGCTGGAGCATTGCCAGCACTGATGTGACTGACTGACCCTCCCTGGCCTCCTAAAGCACGTTGTGGAAGCAAGAGCTGATGTGTTTCGAAGCCAGCAGAGCATCTACAGATGTTTTTACTTAGGGTCAGTAATATTTAGATGCCAATAGCACTTAGGAAGAGAGGAATTACTCATGGTTCTCTGTCTCTTGAAAGACAGGATGGGATTGCCAAAGCATGCAGCTTTATAGTGCTCATTGTAAACGACTTAGTTTTGCATTTGCTCCTGCTGCGTTCTAGGAATGAGGCTTTCTCCACAGAGTACCATGCCTTTTGTGTATCCCGTGCACTAAGCAGGGCAGCATTGGGTTATCCAGTGTTGGGATGTTCTTCTACTCTTTGCTGGTATGCTTTGTATTATTTGCATTGCAAATTTTGGTATTCAACCTTTCATCAAAACCAAAAACCCAGCAACTTTGAGTTGATACAATTACTTCCCCAAATCACTTTAAATACAAAAGAAATTAACATGCGAATAACAAGAAAGGTTCAGTGGTTCACATACATCTGGAAATTTGTGTGTGTATGTATATAATTTATATATACAGGTCTTGTCCTATGTATATTTCTGAAGATTTTTAAATTATGTAAGATTTGCATATAAAATTTCAAGATTCTTTTGGGAAAAAAAAGAAACAACAAAAAAGTACAATTTTTTAAATAGAATTAACATTTTTAGTGCTTTAGAGCAACCTAGGCCTCAAAGAATCAGTGGTTTCCAAAAACCTGTCCAAGTTTATTGAAGCTCTCAGTCAGTCCTCAAAGTGGTGACAGAGGTCATAGCTTCCTACTGAAATATTCTTAACCTCCATCCTAAGCCCCAATGCCAGACAGAGCTGATTACAGACAGGCTGTGAAACTTCAGGTTCCCTATGTCGACCTGTGGCACAGACTGACAAATGTTGGTCTTGTTATTTTTTTTTTAGTTCTACTTTTTGAAGCCTATCCATTTCTCTGCTTTAGCACACTGTTGTTTCTCCTGGGTACCCTGCAAGTCTTATGATATGTTCAAGGAAAACATCAAACTGCTGTATTTCCAACAGCGAGTGCTTTGTGTGTGCACTGTAGTAAATTTCTTTTCCATTCTTCTTCTCTTTCTAACTTCTGCAGAGTGGGAAGTCAGCTACTGAAAACAGAGGAGAGTGGAATTGAAGAAGAAATGGTAGCCAGCTTTGGTAACCTTGCAGATGTGAATACTGGATTAAATGGAGCAGCAGGACCTTGTGGGAAGGTGAGATTCTCCATGAGTGCTCTTTTCCCTGATGGGAACTGCTAAATCACTGGATCAATTGCATTATTTTTTGTTGTTGTTGCTGTTGTTGTTTTAGTTTTCTTTTTCCCTTTTTATAGTGTAAGAGGATAGACTTTAGCAGGTTTCAAAATATGCTTTCCAGCAAAAGTAACCAGATGCTTAAAGAGAATGTCTAAAGCTATTAATGATGAATCATTTGGGCATGGCAAGGGTTCTTCAAAACAGTTTGTCAGCGCTGGCCAAGCAAAGTCGTTCAGCAGGAGATGAGACAGCTATGCCACCATGCAAATGAGACAGGCTTGAAATATGATGAATCTTCTATCTCCTTTTCCTACTCGACTGACACTCGCTTTGAGGAAGGTTGTAAATGCAAGAGAGATTGTGGTATAATTCCTCAGACTGGCGTTTCTGCCCCCCAGTCACTATTCGATTATCTTCCAAATTGCTGTGTTTCAGAGAGATAAAGATTTTTTATGGCTTGCTGACTTGAAACAACCAGAAGAGCCAGAAAAGAGATGGCTAACCGGCCATGCATAGTAATTCCATTGGTAAATGACAAAATCTTTGTTTGTATGACATTTCCAAAATTACTACAGAAGATGAATCTAAAATACAAAATGTCACATTTGGCATGCAAAACTATCACAATATATTTCAGTATAAAATTCATAGAGGCGTTTAATTTAGAATGTGTTTAATAACGAAGGCTGCCTGCATCAGTAATCCTGCCTTGAGGTTTAAAAAGATTGTCTTATTTATTCATATAATGTTAATTTTTTTATATATGATTCAAAACCCAAAAATATTAAGGTTAAATCTTCATTGTTAATTAAGATTTTCTAATTAAGCTGAAAATAATTGTCATTCAGATTAGTTGTTAAGTACGGATTGTGTTGAGAAACAAAAGAAGTTTAACAAATTCAACTGTTTATTTAACTGCTTAATTTAATTCCAGAAGCTTTCTATCTATATGGAAATATGCTATCTCTTCCAAAATAAATCCAAGACAGGATTAAAGAAGAGATTATTAGCTACTGTAGGTTTAAACTGTGAGACTGCTAAACCTAGTAGTCAAGGTAGCCATATGATTCCAAAGTGTGGCATGGATTCTGTTTTCCGGTTGCATTCAAAGAAGACCTAGCACTCATCTTTTCCCAAAATAATGGAAGAAATTGATTTCTTGGGGAAAAGAGAAACAACACTGCTGATTTTAAGCACTACATAATTAGTTATGGCAGAAACAGTTTTGTCCATTCAAGTCAACATTGGAGCCTAACTGGGGCTCCCTGTGGTGCGCCTGACCCTGCAGATGGCATTTGGGCAGCACCAAGGTGTCTGTCTGTGCAAAGGTAGCTAAAGATGATGCCATTGTGCCTGTTCCCCTCCACAAACCTCCATGGTGAGAAGCTGAGCATACAAGGAAAGCACCAGAAAAGCATTTCTGGTACGCAGCATTTATTCCATACTAAACACTCTGTAACTCAGACAACATCTTGTCAACAGCAAGCAGCAGATGTTTCCTTTTGTCTGGACTTGGAATAAAGGTGCCTGTAGGGAGTTGTTATTAAACTTTACATGTGTTGCACTTTTGATTACTATTTTTAAGAGAATCTGATTATATAATAATCAGAAGGTGAAAGGACGGTCTGCATGTTACACAGCACTAATAGCTTTGGCAAGGCTAATAATTAGTACAAAAACATGGCCTGCCCTGTCTTTCACTCTGTGCCTGCAGCCTGCTCATCACATCATGTATTGTGCCTGTCTTGCAAAGCATGCTGTATTTTTGAAGGTATTGTTTTCCAGTTAATTCTGCCTCATTATGGTAAGGTAGTGTCTTCTGGTGTCATACTTCACCAGCTCCACCTTCCCCCAAGGATGCCGAACATTTTATTAGTAGTATTTGTATTGTTTTCTTTTTAATCTGTCATCTCTATGACTTTTGACCTCCCTAATTGCAGATCCTTGGTAAGAAGGAGTTAATTGCAGGTTGAACAAGAAGTATGTTGTCTGCTTTTCAGTAGTTATTTTCTGGAAGAAATTTGTCCTTGCTAATTGTACGGTAAAAGTCAGCCCAGCCCAGGTCAGTAACTCTGAGCCTTCCCCCTAGGTCGACTGCTCCAAGATGCCACAGCCCATAGAAATTCACCTCAAATGCCTGAGGGGAGTCAAAGATAAGGTCCCTAAAGGCCTCTACACTCTCAAAGTTTCTGTTCTCAGCTGCTTAGGTGGTGCCTTGGTGGAGTGGCCTGAACTGGAGGAGCAGCCTCGGGCCAGGACGACGCGGCCTGTTAGTCATGCTGGAAACTTCTACAACACTGAAATCTACTTTGGAGAAAGCATCCAGACAGTAAGCAACACTTCATAAATATGCTGTTGTTGCTTTGAAAGTTAAAACACATCTGCCCTTTCTCCTTTAGGCTTATATATTTAATGCATTCCATCATGTTAATAATTTATTTAATAATTTAAGGTGCAATTTAGGAAGGTGCAATTTTTTCCCCCTAGGTTAACCCTCATCACTCACTTTAAAGGTGCCAAATATACGCTACATCATATAGTGTTGTCAGCTAATTTTAAATTTTACTTTTATTCTCTCTTATCTATGCAGCTTGTCAGCTATGTAATTTGATTTCTGCAAAGTAGCTTTAGAATAATAAGTGAACGAGTGGGTGTATATAAACACATGAATGCCCAAATCCTTCTGTGAGTTTTTAGCTCCATTGACCCCCATTTGCCAAAAAAGCAGCATTTGGATTATTTTGGAAGGAGCCCAAACACTTGAGGCTCTATTCTGTCTTTTGCGACTGAGGCACACATATTTTCCTGCCTAAGCATGCTGTGCATGGCAGGATTGTTGCTCACTGTTGTAGCTAATGCCTAGTGCTGGTTGGAACATTGGTCTAGGATAAACTCACTGGCACATGAAAGCTTCTTTACAGTTTCAAAAACAATCTTCACTTCTCTTAGTGTGGAATTTTTTTTTTTTTTTTTTGGTGCATGTTATGAGGCATCAGTACAATGAGGAGCCTTTTCCCTTTTCAGTCATTTATTTTGTGGTATGACCTGAATGGTAGACTTCCTCCTCCACATGTTCTGTTGTGTAGATACAGAACAGATGAACAGCCCCTATCCCAGAGAACTTTCAGATCAAGCAACTTCTATGTATGGCACTGATGCATTCAATTACTTGCAGGTAGATCATTGCAAATGTTGGGTTTGTTATATGTAAAGTGCTGCTAAATCACATTTTCTGCTTTTTATTGTTTATCACCTGTAACGGATAATGAACCCTGTAAATACAGCTATCAGTGTGAAAGGAATTGCATATATAGAAAGGGAAACTGTGAATGGGACTTCCACATGATGTTAAATACATGCATCTGTCAGAGAAATCACTGAGCTGTGATTCCTTCCTAGGCAGGATGCACCCATCCTGGTTACTTGCCTTGGAGATGAAATATTGTCTTGAAATGAGAACACTGGGCACTAGGACTGAATGACTCTAGTGGGGCTCTAGACTCAGGGACTGAAGCCCTGCTCTCACTTTTGGCATCACGTTTCTCCTAGGTCTTGGCAGCTTTTACATTTTCAAGTTTGCTTCAAAGTTCTCTTGGAGCTTCACAGGGGACATTTAATTAGCATGTTCACCAAACTTCAATTTTAGTCTAGTAAAATGGGGTGCAGGTCTTGGGCAAGTTCCCTTAAAATACAGGAACAGGATAAATTGGATTAAATGACCTTCTGGTAATTCCCTACCTTTGTTACTGAGTGACATACAGCAGAACTTAATGCCATAATTTTAGAGAACTCTCCCCACCATCTCATTTTGGAGTCACAGGGTGTACTGTACCCTGAATGATTCTACCTTTCTGTTCTTCCACCTCAGTATTGGTGCACAACCTTAACGACCTTTGAAAAAAAACCTGTAAGGGTGTATGCTGAGATAGGAGGCAAATTTTAGGCTTGAGATGGTTAACATCTACCACAAAACTTAGGGTAAGTAGTGAGGTCTTAGTGGTGAGCTCCACATGAGCATCTGGATTGGAACAGAATCTTACACACAGCACTGCTGCCCTGGGGTATGTTGTGGTGTGAGAAATAGAAGTGCTCACAAATGAAGAATATGCTTTTGTTTCCACTGGCCAGAATAATAATAGGAGTTCATTGTAAACATGGTGAAAATGAAGACATGCATGCTTGATATTGAAGGAAAGCCTAATTTTAACTAATATATTAGAGAAATTGTTCCAGAACACTACATCCTTCCAAAAGTAATAACCCTGTCATGTCGGCAAAGTTGGTGTCAGCGTGGGTTACCTGCTGCGTACAGAAAGTGCTGGTCATGTAAGTTAGATCTGCCTCAGGGCTAGTCTGACTTGCACACCCGACCTTTCAAAAATGTTTTTTGTTCATTAATCAATGTTCTTTGCTCCAGCTTGCCAGCTTCCCCTCTTTCCGCTCCTTCATTGTCCTCCTTTTTAGTTTGTCAACCTACCTCCCTCAATAACCTCTGACTGCGTGCTAGACACAGGCTCCTAATAGTTCCAGTTGAATTTTATTTATCCTTCAGTAAGGCCAGACAGTCACACATGTCATTTATTTTGATTAAATTATGCTGAAAGAAACATATATGAATGCTTTGGATTGTGGTAAAATACAATTGCTGTTTCAAATGACTTTTTGCAATTTTAGGAATAGCAACGAACAGCATGATTTGAAGAGGACTGATTTTAGACTCAGAATTTCTAGGATATTTTCATATATTTAGTGTATGCACGTGGGCTTTAGGCTTTTATAGATTAAGGCTGTATGGTTTAGGCAAATTTTAAGCTATTTTGAAGTTTCACCTACATTACAAAACAAACTCAATGTGAATTTGAGATTAAAAAATTGCAGTATAGGTTAAGTGGTGGGGAAGAAGCTTTGTTCTTAAAATTTCAATGTATTTTTTCACTGCCAGATTTTTGTCAGGTCTGGAATGAAAGTTGAGTAAGGAGAGGATAGGAAAGGAGGTGAGATGCTTACTGTGCATAGAATAAGGCAGTTATGCAACTAGATTGTCCTTGACAGCGCCTGTACAGATGTCTGCATCATCTTCACACTAGAACAAGGATTTTATGAGTATAACTTCCTTATTGCTGTCTCATGGTGGCTAAGATCCTGCTATAGATAAGACCTAAGCATTCAGTAAATATTTTTTTTTCATGGAGTATTTAAAGCAGTGTTTTACTCCACAGGATTATGTCCCAGTGTTAACAAGTCCAGATTACATTTTTCATTTTCATGATTTGAGGAGCACAAATGAGTGGCAGTATGCAAAAGTTTAATTTTATTCAGAAAAAGAAAGTGCTTGGGTTGATTTTTGTTGGGTTTTAATTTTTTTTTGCCAGCTTTTCTTAAGTTCAGTAGATATTAAAATAATTGTATGAAACAATCACAACAATAAGAACAAATCCTCACTTTTCAGAATCAAAATATTCAATGGCTTCAATTAAATAAAAGTTAGAGTGTGGTAAAAATGCTTCTCTTCTGTTAGAAAACTATTTTCAGCTATAATTTCAATTAGCAGGACCAAAAGATTTTGTTGAAAATTGCCAACTTAGCCTACAGGGAAGGAACCTTTAAGGGAATATCTTTAAG
The DNA here is from genome assembly GCA_013396875.1 of Vireo altiloquus. Classification (NCBI taxonomy): domain Eukaryota; kingdom Metazoa; phylum Chordata; class Aves; order Passeriformes; family Vireonidae; genus Vireo; species Vireo altiloquus. Next base: position 234,084 of record VZRF01001869.1, read on the forward strand.
GGAATTGCAAGTATGTATTTTCAATTTCTATTTCTAGAAAAAAATATTGCCTGTTAGGAAGAGTTTTTGCTCAGAACAGGAAGTTCAGAGAGGAAATTTTCAGCTATTGTGAAGGGCACTGTAAGCCAATGAAGCTGCCTGCAAGTGACATTTAAAAAACATTCATTATGCTATCCAGTCACCTGGGAAGTCAGTCCAGCACCACTGAACAGAATCAGGGACAATTGTGCCAGGGCTGGGCTCCCCAAACTGGTTTTTAACACCAGTCCTGCTGCATCCATTTGTCATCAATCCTTATTCTGTGAGAGCCTTTCAAAACAGGCACTTCAGCAAAAGAGGTGTGAGCTCCACAAGGGTATAAGCACGGGTGCTACACACTTCCCCAGAATACCTGGAACTTGGGATAGTACTAAATCTGTTCAGAGGCATAAAAAGATACCATTGCTAAGAGAACAGTTCACAGAACCGAGGATTTTTAAAATGTATATCAACCGGTTAATATTTATGTATCAGCATGGTGAGGTACTAGCAATATTATAACAGTAGCTGGGTACCATTTTGTTTTACTTGAGGGAAATTCAATATGAATAAAACAGCAACTTTTCAAACATGACATTTAATCCACTCATGTAAATCATACCGGGAGATCTATTATTCATTATTAAAAGGGCACCATATTTTTATTATACTGAAAATGAAACACAAATGCTGTGAAAAATTTAGTGCCTTTTCCTGAAGTTTCAGGACACTTATCATGCAGTCATCTAGCAGGGGCTGACACTCATTTTAAAATATAGCTACAAAATTAATAAATTTGAACTCTTTTGCTTGGAACAAGAGGATGTTCTATTTCACTGAATGAGGGATTTATTATTTATTTAAGGCTTCCTAAATACTTCAGATGGCAAAGTACTTTGATAATGTTCACATTGGGAGCTAGATATGTAACGAATAAAGTTCATATCTTTGTTGTTATTAGTCATTTCCAGCATTTTCTTCCCTGAAGTGCATTTTGAAAACTACATATATCAGAAACTGATTAACATGACCTAAGGTATTAATTCTTAAAATATGATGAAACAAACAGTTTCAAGGACATTATTTTCTGTATGTCAGCAGCTGTCTAAGGACTGTGATGCTTTTAGTAATTACAAACCAAGGTATCATTAGGAAAAGTAGACCACAAACTTCCCTCTCCCCCCTCCTCCTCTCCTCCTGGTTTATTTTATTCTTGAGTGAAACGCTGGCATAAATGAAGAACATCTAGCTCTAGGACACTTTATAGGACATAATATAGGAGTTTGATATGAAAAAAAGACAGTGCTTGGCAGTGCCAGAGGACTTTGAAAATGAGAGCCACTTAAATTTTCTCTGGATGCAATTATTTGTAGTTGGGATAAAAAAGTGCTACGTGAACCTTTTGGTAAATTCAAGAACTAAGCTTATATAGATGCTTGTATTTATTTGAAGATTCCAGTTCTGATGGTTTTTTTTTCACAGAGAAGGAGCACATACTTTTTACTGCTTTTATTTTGTTTATCTGAGTTTGTTTGGGGATCTGGTCTTTGATTGCCATTTGCTAGATGTCTCTGCAACAGCTCCTCAAAATGCACATTCTCAGTGCAATTATTACAAAGCTATTATGTATTAGAATCTATTGCATCTAACTTATTTAGCACTGTGTAATTTTTTTATGTATGTAAAAGGCTACTACTTATCCCAGGTTTTGTTTTTTGCTGATTAATAAGAGTTACTTTTCACAAGTTGTCTGGTCATGTGCTCCAGTGGAGGAGAGTTCTTGGAAACACCTGCTGGAATGCAGTGTGTATGCTGGATCACCTTAAAGCAATGCATGCTGCCCAAAAACCTCAGAAATGTGACCTGTGTTATAATGCATCATATCTGACTTGAGGAAAGTATGTAGCCTGCTTTGGTAAACCTAGCAGCCGTATGTTAAACATCAAAAGTGTCTGGGGACAGCATTTTATTTTGGAACACTCCATGGTTTATTCCCTACTTAACTGGAAATTATATTTGAAAGAGAGCTTGACATGAGCCATAAGATACAATAGTTGTAAAAAAGACATATTATCTAGGGCAAACCAGCAGGAAGGCAGAATGCAACTTCTGCCTGTATCCTTAGCTCCAAGCAAACCCCAAACAACAGAAAACACGAAGTAAAAAATAAATGCCAGCCCAAACAAAAAATTCTGTGACCAGAAAAAAAGAGCATCTCCGTGACTCACAGGAATTGACAGTCCGGAACTGTAAAAAGGGACTTAAACTGTGTTTTGGTCCAGATCTGCATGTCATGGGAGCCAGAAAAGCACCCTCAGAAAATACTTTTATTTTTTTACCTTAACATATCTGGTTTTAAAGCATTTCACATTTTAAATAATTATCTGTGAGCTCAGGATGAGCAGGGTAGTTGCGAAGCTGTACTACAGAAATGGGAAAAGTATTTCATGCAACCAAAGAACAAAAAGTGATTCTGCTTAATCATGCAATTTTTAAGCAGAGACGACAAGGAAAAATTGTTTCATCCTCAGAGGCTGGTTGTCCTCTCCTCTTGTGGAAAGAGAGCAGAGCCTGCACAAGTCTGGACTATCCAGCAAATGGTGAAGGAGCGTGAACTCCGGATCGTCACAGCTTCCCTCGTGAAGTGAGGGTTGCTGCATCCCTGACTGGACTGAAGCCTGTGGTTGAAAATGTTGCTACCCGAGGTGTGATGAGGAATCCAGAACATCATGAGGGCAGAGACATGAGATGGAGCAGCTGCTGGAACAAGAAAGGAAAGCTCCACGCTCCTCCTCTGAAGCCTGGGACAGGCAGAGCGGCACTGCTGCATGACTCAGCCCTGCATGCTGAACAAGCCACGTCTTCATGAGACTCCTTGGCTCCAAGTGGTTTCTGGGCAAAGTACATGTCCTCTTGACACAAAAGAAATAAACTCTGCTGTATCGTGTCTGTAGTCCACGTTATCCTGGGAAACTTGTGCTCTGACCGTGCTGAAATCAGTCTCAGGGATAAATAAGTGAAATGTGAGTGTCAGGAGAAGGAACTGGGCTCCCTGATTTCCTCTCACAAAGACAGTTTCTCCCTCACAAGATGAGGTCAGAATCCACCCAGGCCAGTATATCACCAGAAGCGCTCGGGGAGTCAGGAGCTGGATGTACCATACATTACTACTCCCTGCTGGTCCAAGAGCAGAAAAGAATTAGCAGCAGATGTGCCAGGACAATTAGCAACAGATGCGGAGGCTAAAGCTCACAGAATGCAAACATTATTCCCCTATATTAGGGAAGATAAAATGCCAGATTCTGGTCCTCTAGTGTAAGGTACTTGTGGTGCATGTGAGGCGGCTGGAGTTAACTATGGCCTGAGTTATCTCTCCTTGAGGAGAGGCAGGCAGTGGGGAATTGTCACTGCTCTAGTAGCATGGGAGAGGGCAGGTGTTTGTGTCGGGGTACTCTGTGTGGCTTTGGGAAGACACTGGAATGATTTGGCACAGCATGCGGAGAGGAATTCTGCTCTCTGGAATCACTGAAAGCAGTGAATAAATTCTCTGCTTACAAATACTGCTGTCCTGTGCTCCTGGCACATCATAAGCCTGAGCTTGTGCTGGGCACTGCTTCTGCTTGCCTTGAAAGGCCTATTCTCTCAGAGAACAGAGAAAAGGAAAAACAATGGTGGGGAAATGAATGATATTTCACTGTATGATCCTTCTCTGATTTGTGTGTTATTTTGTATTCAGATACCTGTTTGAAGACAGGCAGTGATGGAAGGCTGGGGAAATAAGTTTTCAGCTATTCCAAAGCATTCTGGTGATAGATAGGGACTTTTGGAAAAACCCTAATAACATGATATTTTATTTTTACTTCAGTCCATGTTTCTATTTCCTCCCCTCTGGCCTTTTATAAATTTCAGAGTTACACAAACACTTCCTGTGAATGCCCTTCTCTCTGCCTGTATGCTGGCCTTGCATGTAAACAGGGAGACCTTGAAATCTGGTTGTGAAAGCTCCCCTTTAATTGGGCAATAACAGCCTCATCTCCAGCACTATTCATTTTACATAGTAAAGTAATTTTTATTTGTTAGCGATGGAAACTGTTTCCTATTTAAAAGGTTTTCTGTGTTTTACACCAGTGACGTTCGTGTGCTGCAGTTTTCATAATAAGAAATGATGGGCTGTTAGTTTATATGGTGTTTTTCAAGATTCTTCTATATAATACATAAATATTGAACTTCCTTTCCATATTTTAATTCACTTTAATCTGTTTGAGTTGTATTGGTTGAATTTTTTGTGTGACATGAATTAACTAATGTGACTGTTGTCCATTTTTTTTTCTAAATTGAAAACATTTGAAGGTGCAGAGGAAAGAAGCAAAAGTTTATTTCTTCTCTGACAAGGTTAAAGCTCAAGACTAAGTCAGACAAAAACCTCCAAAAGCTCACACAGGATCTGTTTATTGAAATATTCAAATAGAATTCATTCTCTCTATAGAGTGAAACTATGGTGGCATATGGGGAAGTAAGATATATTACAATAAAACTGATATAAAACAGTTGAATTCAGAAATAGTGGCAGGAGATAATTTTAGTTCATTATGATTTAATTCAATTAAATGCAACACTGTTAACTGCAGACTAAGAAGTATTACTTGTGCCTGTGCAGGCACACACAAGCATTATTTATTCTCTGCCGCATCTCTCTTTGCAGAAGAAATTACACCAGTAGAAAGGGGGTGCTCGATGCTTTCATAGCACTGTAAAAGTCTCTATACTTCACAGACCTCAATGGAAATTTGACTTGAGCAAGGAGAAACGTTGAGGTAAAGTGCTGGAAAGCAGACCCACCAAAACCCAGGAAGCTGTCCTTCATACAATTATATGCTCTTTGAACGTCACCAGTGTTGGTGCAGGCTTGTGGATTAGCTTATCAGATAGTGCCTCAAATAACGTTGCCACCAGCAGGGAAAGTATGATGGCTGATTTTATTTTTTTTCTTCAGAAACAATCCATCAGAAAAAACTGCTTACTTGAGCAGTTGAGCTGCCTGTGCCTTGTCTATCCCAGGCACTGCTCTTAGTCTCTTGAAGGAGAGCAGTTACTGGTTTCCATCCTTTTCTGCTTGCCTGAGCTGTTCCCTGCTCTGTATGAGAGCACAACAGCTCAAACCCACAGAAGCACACAGGCATTTGAGGACCGTGGATTTCAACCTGAGCTATCTGCCTAAATGCCTTTGTGCATCCATGCCTAAGGGCCGTGCTGGCCCTGCCCCAAATCCCAACTCAGGCTCACAGCCTAGGAGAAGGCCAACGAAGGGCAGGTGGCACAAGACCGAGCTCTCTCCTCTCTCCCAGGGTTTTCTGACTCTGAGGGTGTGGGACAGTGAGCTGTGACAGAGATGCATGTTCATTGTGGCAATGGGAAAAGGTTTAGCGTGGATGTTGAGATCACCTGCCTACTTTTCGAAATTCTCTTGCTTCAGCCCGGCTTTCCCTTCCTGAACAGCAGTTTCTCCCATGTAAGTCATACTCCCAATGTCCATCAGGATGGAAATGAAAGCCCACAGGCACCTGCATGAATGCTTGGCATGATGGCATAAAGTAGCAGGCAGAGGCTTGGCTGGGATTTTTGTAAGGATTCCACAGAAAGAAATTTCTAACTTGCCACGTATGTTTTATTTGATTGTGTAAGCTGGGATGTGTGACACTCTCCTACCCGGGTCAGGCACCCAGTGTTCGTGCTCAAGGACTCCCAATAGTCTTTACAACCTCAGACCTTGTAGCAGACAGGTAGGTGTATTATAAAGTCCTTGATTATGTTTTGTGATTATGTGCTTCTGTCATGGCATGGTTTAAACACCCAGCTCCTGTAACTGTAAGCAAACAGATGCTTCCAGTCCCAAAGAGTGAGTCTGCAGTCTAGGCCCAGGATAAAAGTTTACAGCAAATGAAGAATAACACTGAACCTGAAATAAAGATATAAAATTTGAATAGTGACAATGATTACACCAGCTGCTTGACCACTGTTTGTTTACATGCAAGCTAGCAGAAGAGCATATGCTGTAGAATTATTCTTAAGAAAAGAGTAAGCCTGAGAAGCAAGAGAGAAACTGAAAAGGGTGCTGTGATACAGCAGTGATTTCATCTGCAAATGCTTTAGGATTGTTCAATATTGCAGGTAACTGTCTTTGATCACAGCCTTGTAGCCATCACCTTTAATTTGTAGCACAGAGGTTACTATCTAGCACCCAGCTAGCCAAATGAAATGTATGGCTTGATTAAGGATCTCTTTTGTCAGTAATTTGTGCCTAATGTTTTTAGCTTTCCCACGGGCTGTTACAGAAAATGGTAAATCTGGTTTAAATGAAACCTGATACTGTTAATGGTTTAATAGCAGCTGCCACAGGGTTATGGCATTTTTCAACAGATGCTTCTGTTTCATTTTAAGCCTACACTAAGTCTTAGAATATATTTACATAATTAATATAAAGTACACCTACATAATAATGACAATATTTATAATTTTAAAAGATTTCCTTAAATTACTTCCTCTCCCTTGCTGTTATCTTATCACAATATAAAACTTGAACAAGGAAGGCATATTATTAGAAAAGATAATTTATATTCACCTCTTTAAAAAAAGTTATAGAATGCAACACTACTGTGAACACTTATCATCTCCTAACATGGCAGTTATTGGTGTAGACAAATCCCTTGCTGCTTCAGAAAAAGAGAGACAAAAAACTTGACTGCACTTGAGTTATTCTTGTTATCTTACCTACTGTTCCATCAGGTGTATAAAAGGAGTGATGCTTGTATTCAAATATACACATCAAGAAAGAGCTATGTTGAGGTGTGTACTTACGTACAGAAATATTTGAAGCAGTAAAGATTTGTGGCTGATTATTGGCTGCAGAATGTAATCTGATTGACGAAATCCCATCTAATTTAAGAAGACTTTGGCATTTTAGGCTGTTCATGGTGGGCAGTTGTTTTGCATGGATTTCTTCTATTTGGAGATCTTATTCTTGACTTGCAAGAAGTGCTGAGGGTGTATCCTACAGGATACACAGAGTGAGAGGATGGTCTTGAATATTACGGTCTTCTGCTAGTACATGTCAGTTCACAGTGAGGAGAGAAGGAGAAAAGGCTTCTCTTTCTCTGCCTTGGCTGGAAGGCAAGGTAATGTTGAGCAGGCAAGCTTACCAAGGCATTTGCTGCTGTGAACTGTGAGGACTCAAATGTGAACAATAAAAAGTGAAAAACATTCAAATAACAGAAAATTGTCTTTATTAAAGAAGCATCCAAGATTGTTTATTTAAGAGGTTAGGCAGTCCCAGTTCTCTCAGGAGAATGTGTATGAGCAGTGGTGAAGCAGATGTTTCACTGTGTGAGAGGTGTAGGTGGTGTATTTACTCCCCTTGTCCCCAGGGTGACTGCCCTTCATAACTGTTAGCCTGGGTATCATGGGTATCATCTTCCAAGTTCTAGCTTTTGTGTGGGTTTTGTTTTATTTGTCCTTTTGGATGTATGAGAAATATTCAACAGGACCTGGGTCAACGCCCACCTTAATTAAAGAAAACAGTTAAAACTGTGGCATGGGACCAGATTTATTTTTCTTTGTGTTTACCTTTCTTTATTCTGTACCCACCAAAACCTTACAGAGGGATTTACATAAATTCATTACTTCAGGGTGTTTCTTCACTAGATTTCAAGACTTTGCCATGGGAACACAATTGCTCCAGGCCCCAAGGCATTGGTAACCCTTTTCCATAGCTCCAAACTGCTCAGAAGAACATCTATACCTATCTCGTGAAAAGTGTAAGTTGTGTTTGCCAGTCTCTGGTATGCTGAGAACTTTTAACCTCAAAATCCTTTTAAACCCTACACTGAGGTTCACATACTTTTCAATAAGAGCTTTAATTTAAAGGAAGAAAGCTATTATGTGCCAACATCATTCCCACAACTGGGTGGAGAAGAGTTTGTGACTCAGTGAGGAGCAAATTTGCAAGTGTTCTTTTTGGGTGTTTGGATGAACTTTCCAAAGTTGCTGCAAGATGAATCCAGTGCTGAATCTCAGCAAGCCCTCATAGGGACACCTCAAATTTCAAAATTGATTTGTTACTCTGTCTTAAAGATTTTTAGTGGCAATTTTTTTTCCACCACTGGTAAATAAAGACAGAAAAGGAATGTTTTCAGAAAGCCTAGGGGAAGAAAAAAAAAAGAGAAGTCATTAAATAACCACACAAGAAAAAGCACAGCATTTTTTGTTGGAGGGGAAAATCGTCCAAATATATGATTTTAGGGAAAAGAAGAGTTGTTAATTGGTTTAGCATGCAAAGGTATGAAGTTTGTATAGCTTTATATGATAAAAGGTAGTCAGTTCCCTTGTGATGTTTTTGTAACAAATAAATCTTTTTTCCTCCCTTGCTAGGTTCTACCACATAGAAAAGCTGTGAAGCCAGGAATGGTACTCCTCTTTGAACTCTTCCTTCTTCGTGGCACCTATACCTGGATTGACCGAGAAGTGGGATGGGGAGCTTTTCCCTTGTGTGATAACAATTTTAATGCTTTGGAGGGAAAGTTTAAATGTCCCTTCCTCAGAGGCCATTATGACTCCAAAGTTGACCGATTCAAAAAAATTGAAAATTTCATTTCACAGGACTTGGATCACTGGTTATGCAATCTTTACTTTCAGGTTTGTATTTTAAAAAATTGTTTAGTTTTCTCTATATTTTTCCATATGATTCTGAAATTGGATTATGTCCCATCCTGCATTTACTGGGATGTCTGCTTTAATCAGTAAGCATGGGAAAGACATACATGGGAAAATTTTATGGGAGGAAATTATACTAAGCAGAATACAGAGAAGAAAGAATTTCCTAAAATTCTTATAGCAACATCTTGGACTGCTAGGCATCACAAACACTGTACAAGAAGTGTGCCCTGGCTTTGTGAAATTCCCATCTGCCTTTTTTTCTTTTTCCTCCTTTTCATAGATAATTAAACTACCACAGGATTCAGATAAGCAAAAGAAATGTGATATGCATCTTCATCTGCCACCCAAACTTCTCACGTATTCAAGCACTGCTGGAAAGAATGGTGTCTCAGAGAAGGTTGTGCAGTCTGGACCACAAGGTGATGGATTCAAACTTTGATGTTTACATTCAGGTTTTCACTGGAGCAACCCATAGTTTCACTTCAATGTTGGTTAGTCATTACTGTTCTTGTTAAGCTAGATTTTCTTCATTCAGATATGGGTCCAATATGTGTTATAGCAGGAATCCTGCAACTCTTTTTTTATTAAGGTGGTTTAACTTTGTTTTCAGGTGTGAGCAATTTAAAGCAGCCTCATTTCTGAGGATGAAATGGACATGCTGGCCTATGCTTAAGGCTGAATAATGCTTGGAATGTCACAGCAATAACAGTTCAGCTGCTTAAGGCCCCAAGCTTACAGGAAGAGTAAAGAAAAAGAGGCTTTTTTTGTGTACTTCTAGAAGGACTTTAGGACCTCCCTGGGCTGCAACAGGGTCTTCGGGTTTGGCGTGGAGATAGTTCTGGCATCAGAAGCACGTCTTATTCTACTCCTATGAAATTCTGTTAAGATTCAATCAAATGGTAGCCCACAGGAGAAGGATGATTATCATTTACTTGTGTACAGCAGATGTCCTCAGAAGCTTTCTTAAAAAATCGCTGAATGTTCCTTTTAGACTGATCTTCCCTGGCCTCTGTGAATCTTCTGATGTAACTACACTGAGAACACAACTGACCATATGGCAATGGACTCACCAATTGCTCCTCTACTGGTAGAAATCCAGTAACGAGAAGAATGGCAGGACGCTGCTGTTGTCCTTTTCTTTTTTCAGCATGTAGGATCAGACTGTCATGAACAAAAAGAATTCATTTCTGCTATACAGATATTTCTGTATTCTCTCTTGTTTCGTGAACTGAGGGGTTCAGCCAACCCATAGAGTGTAGCATATGTGTGAATATTATGTGCAGATCTGAAAGAGAGAATTAGTTCTTCAGGACAGAGGTTCCATAGGCATTTGAGAACAGCAGTTCTCAACTGAACAGTAGTGATGCACTGTAGATGAAAAGGAAAAAGGAGAGGATATTGAAAGGAAAGAAAGAGAATGCATAAGCAACAATCATTTAGCATGGTAAATGGGCAGCTCAGGTTGGAAGCATGACTTGAAAAGAGGCAAGGAGAAGTATTTTTCAGATAGTTAGTGGTGATGTAAGAGATAAGGACCATGAGGTTTGCCCTGAGATGCTTTTAGGCTAAGTAGCAACTGCACTGCGATCAAAAGCCTTTTATATAACCACCCTGGTAAGAGAAGCATAGAGGTGTAAACATACACTGTACAGTGGATTAAGGTCTTTTTTGTTGTCATATATCTACACATCTTATAAGTTGCTTTGAGATGCAGCAAACCAGGCATAGCAGATCCAAAAGGTAGAATTGCAGGCAGCTCTTATCAGCAGTGAAGAATTATGAACTCCTAATGCAACTCAGACTGCTTGGTCCAACCATCAGTCTTCACATGCATTTGGAAACACACATAGAGGATGCGGCTAAATAGGTCATGATTTCTGGAAACACTCAGAAAAACTCGTGATGCTCAGTTTGAAAATCAAGAAAGACATGTTTTTAAGAACTGAGAAAGAACATTAGTGTATGTCCTATTTTGCATGCAGACCCCTGAAATTTGCTGATAAGGTGATCATGGAAGGTCTGCAATTTTTCTGCCAAACAGATTTGCAGTAACAAAATTTTTAGGAGTAATTTTTGATATTGCTTATATTTATTTATTTATTTTTCTTGGAGCGTTCTTTAAAGATATTATTAGCTGCCAATATCCCCCATGGGTTTGTTTTTTAATGTATCTATGCAGTGCTACAGTATGCTGTTTCTGCTGGTGATATGTTGCTAAGAGATTTAATAATGGGTAAACAAACACAACATGTGGTAATCCATTTCAAATTAAAAGTTTATTAAACGCTAGCTTGATGACTTTCTGGCTATTTACAATTAAAGGAACAAACCTTAGAGAACTGGAGATCACGTGGCAAAAATCACAACTTCAACATTTCCAACAGAAAAATGTGTTTATGATCTCTGGCAAGCTGTCTCACATTGATATGCCCTATAAATACAATATTATATCTGCTAAACCACCAAAAACCGGGCTGGGGAGGGGGAAGCTCTCTTAGAGTGACATTAAGGTTGAGATGCAAACCAGAGAAAGCAAGAACAGTCTAAATGAAGATGGGTGCTCTGTAACTCACCCTGCTGCAGTAGTCTAAATAGTGAGTGATCTTTTTTATCAATACCATATGTGGTACTGCAACATATAAGCAAAATAAAGCAGGTTAGGAGATGGTGTTTTAACCTTCACTTCAAGTTTGTCTTGGTTTTAGAAGTTTAAAACAGAACCTTCATATTATTTCCATTAACTCCAGGCTACATTATTCTTTTAAACCACAGTTCTGTGCAGGGCTGGATAAGGCCCTTCCCTGCTGCACAGGCTCTCTGGTCTAGAGCACAGTGCACGGAAATGCAACATAATGCCTCCCATTCCTTTGCAGATCACAGATGCACATTATCAGATCTGGTGTGTCTCTTAGTCCGAACCGTATCTTCTCTCCATTCTTTTGAAGTGGTATTCTCTAAGAGGCTCACAGCAGAACACAGCTTCTGTTTTCATATTTTACTTTTCTTAAGAATATACTCTGCTGTTGATTTGTTGCCCCTGACAGTATCAACAGTCCCTGTCAGAGAATAAATGACAATTTCTGAGTGGAATTCATTATCTGCTGTTGTGTGAAAGGTGGTAACAGCTTGAGTAGAAGGAGCTTAGGCAAGAAAATTTGATGCAACTTCCAGGAATGTTGCCTTGGTAGGCTTGGATCTAAGTAACACGGGCTTCTAAAATGCATGAAAACTTCAAAACTTTGAGTCTCCATATAAATACAAAATATACAAATCCATCAAGAAAACATTCTCATGGTGAAATCCAGCAAGACCCCTTTTGATTTTAGTATCCACAGGAAGAGGGGATTCACATGTGCAAAATGTCAGCATAACAGACTTTTTTGGAATTGGCAGCTCTTTCATCCTCATAAAAGTGGATGGACAGCACTCATATATTAGGTCTCCAGCTCAAACACTTTTAGGTCAGACACAGGCTCATTTGGGAAGTGTTGCTCTGCACTTGTTGGGAACCTTCTTCCAAATTCTTGCTTTTCCAGCTGTGCTGTTGATCTGACTAGAGACACACACACATGAATTTGTGCCCATCTGAACTTGTGATCATATAAAACAGGCAAGAGGAAAGCTAGGGATTATTTTATCCACTGAAAACCTTTTTCATTCCAGTTGACTTATTCATACCACTTTAAGGTTGCCTATTTTGAAGTCCTGAAGTTAGGGTCAGAAGTGTACCAGCATATACTGATGTGCCCTCAAGACCTAAAGAGGATGCTTACAAGGTAGAAGGTGGAACAGTCACTGGGGATTAGGATAGTGAAACAGTATTTTTTTTTCTTTTTTAGTGCTAAGTTTTCTGTATTTTTTGTGAACCTAAAGAGTCATGACCGATTGAGCAGTTTTTTTTAAGCAGTATTTATCCCAATCTCTGGAGTGTGAAATCAAGAAAGGAGTTTTACTTAGCCTGGCTATGCTGGGGGAGAGGTTTTATCAGACAAGATTTTGAGTGAAAGTGTTCAAAGGTAGCCAGGCTAGTTTGGTCCCAGCAGCAGAATGATCTTGTTGTAATAGAACTGGCGCAGTGTTGCGTTAGCATGACTAACCTGCTCCAGTGTCTGGGCTAGCAGAGATGTTTGCTGCTATTGCTTTGCTGGGTAGATTTGTCACATAGGAAGACTTCCATTACCTCAGCTGTCTTGGGACTAAACACCTACATGCAGATTTTCTGTGTCTAGCATTTTCTTTCAGAGAGCCTGCTTGTCCTATCCCCCCCTGCTCTACTATGGAGCATAAAGAAAAAAAATGCAGCTGTTTGAGAATGGGTTTAAGGACACTAATTTTTTTTACAATGAACAAATATCTCATTTTTCCCCTAAACGTTTTTTTTTAATTTCCCCTTACAAGGTTTGCCATCTAACAACAGTGCATGTGGCTCCTGTGTCCTATGCATCAACCAGAGGAAAAGTTAGAACCACAGGAATGTCTTTAGTTCTCAGACTATGAGCTTATAATAGAAATAAATATTATACAGAGAGACCATTTTCAGGTGTACAATTTTTCTGGTTACCATACAATTTAGAGCATTTTTTGGTCTGTCTTCCTTCTGTCTGTCTGCCTTGCTGTTAATAATAAGGTTGGTTTGTACCACTTGGCTTCAGCAGTCCTTGAAGCTCGCCAGGGTTGTAAAGCTTTAAACAGTTGTGCAGGTCTTTAATTGTAAATTAGTTTTGACAGGACTGCTAAGACAAAGGCCTGGCCCATCCCATCGTGATGCTAGCCGACAACCCCTTACTGCTCCTGGAGCAAGGAAACATGTGGAAGGAATTGTTCTTTTACATTTCACAGCTTGTCATTTCCTCTGCAGGGCAACCTCTGACCTCCCCGAAAGATCCCGACACCCATAAGGGAAGTATTCCCACTGTTGTAAAGGAAGTGGAAAAGCAGTTTAATGCTGCGAAAGGAGGAGAAGCGTGTGTGTCAGAAGAAGCTGGGAGGAAAAGAGAAGAGCTTAAAATGTTTCCAGCAGGTTAGGACTTTTATTGCATTACTTAATTTACTGAAAGTTTGCAAATAGATCTGCTTGGCATGTGTGTAAGTACCCCCATTTGCTTTCCCCCTCACCCTGTGATATCATCTCATCATTATTTCACTGGGAAAAGGAAGTGATGGAAGAGTTTAAATCAATTGTTAGGGATCAAAAGCAGCTTAGGCAAAAAGGTACAGAAGCGGTGGACTGCCCTGTCTAAAATGTATTTGTAGGCCAAATGTGTTAGTAATTACAAGGTGTGTGTGCAGTGCACTGACAACATTAGATTATGGCTGGTGTTTCCGTGACATTTTTACATCCTTTCATTTTATTTGGTCATTTATATCCATGGATCACAACATGTTGCTGTTAGGTGCTTGGGAAGTACTTTTTCTTCCTGCAGCACATTAATAGCAATATCCTTTGTTAATTGTGCTGAGGTAAATTGCATAAAAGTGCCTCTCTGTATTTACCTGAGGTAACATTTACTTCTTGGATGTGGGATTTCTTCTGAAGGCAAAGCCTTGCAAGTTGCTGTGGTGGGTTTTTTTTTCTTGACTTTGTTCATTTGTTTATTTGTTTTTGTCTGTTGTTTTCAGGATTTTTTTTTTTGTTAGTTTGTTTTTTATTTGGTTTTTAAGTCCCAGGTAAAAATTATTTGTCTGAGAACTGAGTAATATAACCCCTAGGTTCTCTCCTAAATTCAAAGACTACCATGACAGCCAGAGGTAGACTTACCATGGCACAGGGATTTGAAGGTACCAAGGATATGGATACCTACTCCCACTTCATAACCCGGGCCAGTGTGTAGAGATGAAAGTGCAAGTGGAAATAAATTAATCCCACCTTTTGAAGGGAGAGAGTGACTTTCCTTGTGTACCAGGAAGCCGTAATAAGTCATGGTTAGACACTGAGCTGTGAAATATTAGGTAAGAGAGAGCTATCTGAGGTCTGATAGCGACCTCTTATCTGTCTAAACAGTAGCTTGTTGTCTTCAAGTCTGTGCACTCCCCTAAATGATGCAGTAGAATTTTGGATGAATGTCAGTTTGAAGCCAATTGACATGCCAGCTTCCCTTTTACAGCAAGCCATGGAATATCATTCAAAAATAATTTCTTTGGAGATGTCTTTCTCTGTGGACTGTCCAAGAGGGCTAGGACTATGCATCTGCTATTATAGGTGCATGTGCTGAACATGTCAGGTGGGCAGAAACAGAGGTAGGAGCCAGTATGGCATTGCCAAGTCAGGATTCATAAATGCTGGATATTGATATTGACCCTCACAGATGCAGAAGAAGTAGAATACAGAGCTGGTGTCATGTTTCGGTAAAAGGGTGTTTGTAACAAAAGGTTAAGAATACTACAGAAAAAAGTAATAAAGATTTTCAATCTTCCAAGGGTTCTTATTACATGTCCTGATAAGACCAACACTTAACATGTCTTTTCTAGATGTTGGTCCTTCTAAGAATATAAACAGAGCCGTATCTTAGAAAATTTGTCCAACATCTACATTAGTAGAATCTACTTTGAAGTTTATTTTGTTCATTTGCCCAATATTAGTTGGGCAAAGCAGCTTAAAATACTCAAAAACAGTAAAAATGTAAGTAACCTGCATGAAAAAAGGGTTTTCAAATAATGTTTAATGGTCTTTGACATTTGATTTTGTCTGCTTTTAATTTTTTTTCTGATTTTTTTCCTTGCCTACATTTGGATGTTTCCACCTTTAGAGTGTGTCTTGAAACCAAATTGTTAGTTGTGCAGGTAGACAGGCATTCCTTCTCCCCTCTTCCCATCACCAATGTTTATCTAGATCTAAAGCTAGCATGTTGAGCTTTTGTTCAAATTACTTATGTGGAGTTTGGCAGAGACCCAATGTCAAACACAGCAGTTTGGAACCCACATTTTCAGTTCAAGACAATCTCTTACAAATACCCTAAAATGATGCAGTAACAGAAGTGGCCTGATTTGGAAAGGTACTGAATTACCACAAACTTTAAAACAGCAAGGTTCAAAGAGCATTATTTTCCATTGTCATCAGCTCTGAGTAGGTATATTTAAGAGATAATACTATAATTGACTGAGGACTAAAAAAAATAAATTCTGAACTATACCTGAACTATAAGCAGATCTCCAAAATATCCATGGATTTTGAATTAGGTGAAAAAAGTTTTTGCTTATCTTTGTTCGCAGTACAACAGAAATTTTCCTTGATGAAGTGTTTCTGGTACTTGCTGCATCTATTGCATATTACTTTAAAGAAAAGCTTGTTTCAAAAGTCACATCACTAAACCATAGATTTTCTGTGATGGAGCACTGTCAGTAATATCACCACTAAACTCATTATTTGCACTTAGAAATAGGGAGGGAAAAACAGTTTCATTTTGAAATCCCCAGATACTTTCTGCAGAATGATATCTAAACTAGGATTTAGACTGTACCTGATATTTAATTTGAAACTTCAACAGTGCCTGCATTTTTGTTCCCACCAATGCTCATCCCAGCAGCAAACCGATCCCCAGTCTTTCTCTCATATAAAGCCTAATTTCCTTTTTCAAAGCCCCCAGTTATGCATGTACCACAAATAAAACCCCTGGAAAAATATGAAATGTTTCTCATAAATGTTGTTAGTCAGACTGTTACAAGCAGCTGGAATTATGCTCATTTTTGGGGTTTGACAGAACCTCTGTGATTCCTTCACCTCTCTGTTCTATCACCTTTCTAGGGCATACCCAGGATAAAGTTTTAGCTCCTATTTTCAGACCTTCCAGCTGAGAAGGAATCTTTTGCTTGATGTCTTTCTTCTAATAAGCTAAGTATTGAAAATAAAATGTTAAATATTGTTCATATTTAAGATCTCAAATTCAACACCCTTCCCACATCTGTGGAAAAATATTAAACATTGGGAAGTGGATTGTATCCTTTTGTGACATCAAAAGATATTTCTGTCAGAGCAAAGATTCAGAGTAATATCAAGCCAAGATGGCATCAGGCTAACCAAGGGGCTTATTACAGTAGCAGCAAATAACACTCAGAATTGTATTCAGAACTTATTGAGATGTTCCTTCCATATCAAAATAACAAACACAGAAACAGCTTCGTTCTAATTTTATCATTACCTTTGGAGAGGAGGCTTTACATTTGTTAAAATTTGCTTATATAAGTGACAAACAGTTTTGTTGAGAGGATTATATTTATGCTCACAAGCACTTCTGAAACAATTTTATGAAAACCAGTGAATCTTCATTGTAGTATTCCTCCTTATACTGCAGTGAAGTTCTTTTTCTTCTGAGGTCCTGTTTGCTTCTACATAACATTTGTATGCAGATGCAAAAATCATTATCGAAACCAAAAAAATAAAGCTGTTCTCATTGGTGCACTCATTCCTCATGGGTGCCACTTTAAAGGGAACAAAATGATGCTTTAAAATGAAGATTGCTTATGCCTCATTTTTTAATACAGGTAGGGCCCCAGAGGAAGAGCCTCATGTAGCTGAACCTTCTCTTTCTCTGCTGGTCTTTTCCTTCTCTGAGCAGGACTGCATAAACTATTGCATTGATTTTTCCAATTAGGATCAAATTCAGATCCTGCTTACAGTACTGAAATCCACACAATCTAAACTCTTCAATTTTCCAACTCTTGCCATGACATTTGATTTTCCCAGTGCATTACTAGGAAAGGAGTCCAAGTAGGATCTTCATCTTCTTTTTTGTCCCTGCTGTGGTGATTTCTTTGTCTCTTGCTCCACTTTTGGATTGCACCACTCTAAACCCCTTTCCTACTCACTTAAAGAGAGATTGCAGCTATCAGAAGGGACTGCACTTTCCTTCTCTTCTTTGCCCCCATATAAATCAGAAGTAGTCCCCATCAAACTTCTGTAAGGTAATTTCCTAGCTGTGCTGTTTGTTTTTGCCCATATTTTAAAAACATCTTTCAGACTCCCCATGTCCCCCATACATAAATAATAAATATTTTGCAGTATCAGCCCTATATACATTTAGGGTGAAGCTGAGCGAGGGGATGTGCCTCAGATGTGTGTATCAGGTATTAATGGGCCATCAGTTACCAGAACCAGTCTAAAAAGCTGCTCTGACATGAAATCTTCAACCCACAGTGGGGTCCCCACTGCTGAGTGGTGTCCCCCCAAGCCTTGGTGTCATTCTGTGGGTTGACTCCTGTTGCACCACAGTACTTCTCACAGAAGACACAACCAAACATAACAGCTTCCACACTGAATGCAGAGGGTAAAAAGTGATTAAGTTTTATTATGCAAGGGTTAGGAAGCAGTAAGGCACTCTCTGATTTTGAAGGTCATGCTATTATGCTTGGCTGTTGCCTTGAGAAGGCTGACGTTGGGAAAGGTAACACAGTAGCAATAATGGTTTTGTTTCCAACTCCTTTCCATGGTATTTTAAAAACATAGGTGCCAGCAGAACTCAGGGATTTTTTACATGTAACCCTTTCTTTGTATTCCTTATCAGGCATGATCTATGTGGTATCTATACTCTTTGGTTGGGACTTAATATCACCCAGAAATGACTGCTCTCAGCATTGTCAAGATCTGGAAATAACCTTCATATTGCCATGATTTTCCAAATCCAGGCATTAATATTGTCATGCTCATTCCACAATGGTCTGAAAAAATTCTACCCTATTTTTCCTATTTGTCTTATAAGAATCTAGACACTTAAACTATTCTACTGGATTTCTTGTTAATAGCCGATAACAGATTTATAATATGGATTAAGAATCTTACTGTGTTTTCCATGCCCTGGTGTAATCATATTTTGCTGCTTTTATGCATATGTTTCTTGACTTCCAAGTAAACCTATTAACAGAGAGTCTACATCTGCCGCTGTGCCTTCATCCAGCTATGATACCTGTCTTTGATCATTCTTTCTTGGTGCTGTTTTCTCCTCCTCAAATTGTTCATTTTTATCATGAATGATATTATGTTCCCCTGTCAGGGAACAAAATGTATTTTGAGTCAATTTACTAAAATAGTCACTGCTAAGTGTTATATCTGGACAAAGTTGACACCTTTGACATTTTCTAAAATGGCAAAAATAACTGTATTTAAGGTATGATTTATGGGCACTGTATGTAGAAGGAATTTCTATGCTATTACAGTTTTTGATGCAGCAGTCCTAACTCCTTCAATGAACTAATTGCTGATAGCACAGCTAATTAATGCTTTATTAGTTTTCTGTGGTCAATTATAAAAAGTTATAAAAAAGTAAAATGCAATTTAATAATAAAGAAATATGTGGTTCTTGTTTCTCAGATCTGCTTTGTTTTTTGCATATGGAAGAAACAATTTCTACACAGCTCAGTTTTATAAGACACATTCTTCCCCCCTCCCCCCCCAACTAAATAAGAACAACTAGTATGATTAAAAAGTAGACTGGAGTCTTTAAATGTCTTTCTGATTGCTGGCCTCTATTAAAAACTTCTTAAAATAATAGATAGGTTTAATTCCTCAAGCCAAAGAAAAATTGTATCATCTTAAGTATTTTCCATATTTATTATATTGATGAGATTTGGCTACTGAAAAAAAAAGGAAGTAAAATCTCTTGTATTGCAAGTTTTAAATGTACCAGGCTAAGGTTTACTTAATTAGAACCTCCAGGCAATAAAGGAGCCCTTTTTTGAATTCTGTGAATCTTAATATGCTAAATAATGCAAAGCTTCAACTCTTCAAGCATGAGACACACATCTGGCAGCTTAACATTTAAATTACAGAAAAAAAACCACTTCAGTAGTAATTTTCATGAAGAAAAGAATGGGAAATGTATTACAACTAAATTTAATTTCTTTTTAGATTTTTCATCCTGTCTAATTGCAGGCATTTCCCATCTCTTCTTTTATTTATTTATTTTCATACAGATTTTTTCTGTACTTTTTATTGATCTTTAATTTGAGCAGCTTCTTACTGTTACAGCCATTGAAGAATTACATTGTGTTTTTACTTAGCAAAAATTGTTCAGAGAAATCTATGAGGAATTAAAGTAATGAGCTCACTGGTATAGAAAGAAAAGAGCATTCTGAGCCTTACAAATAAAATATAAAAAGAGCATGTCATGATTAAATAACAGACTTGAGTTCCTTCTCCCTCCCATTACTTAAATGTAGAATATTATTGTTTTCTTTATTCTTCTTAGGATCCCTTTTTTTTTTTTTTTTTGCCAAGATAATTACTTCTTTATTCATTTGACTCCAAAAACATTGTTAAAGCATTCATCATTTCAGCAAGGCTCTTTGGAAACCCATTTTTGTGTACTGGGAAAAAAAAAAAAAAAAGGGAAAAAAAAAGAAAAAAACTAAAAAAAATAAAACCACAGGAACCATCTTCACAAAGGTATATTTATATTTTAATGTGTGTTTATGGGTCCATACATGGATCCCATACACGAAGTACGTAGAGACAGTTTGAACTGGTTATGCTGCATGTGTGCACACACGGGACGTACCCAGCAGCTGTGTTTTATGCTGTTTCACTGATTTCAGTAGACCTCTTCTTTCACCCCAGATGATGTAAATATCTGTAAATCCCTCATTCACTATGAATGCTCAACATATATACACCTATAGATGTGTGCATATATGTGTAGAAAGTAAGAAAGATATCCATAGGTGTGTGCACAAATACGCAGGCCTAAACCTGTGACATTGTATTTGCATATACTGTGTATCAGCCTTTGTAACACCTAAGAGAAGATCCTTCCTGTACTGTGATTTTAAATACACTTGACTGTCTTCTACTGTGTGGAACTTAAAATAACTTAAAAGGAAAAAAAATTGAAATAATAGTTGAGTGTGTTTTTGGCTTATCTTCCATGTGCCATACATTAAAAAGTGTAATATAGACTTTTATTTCTGCCACACCACTGATTACTATGATGAGGGAGTATATTTTTGTTCATTCCACAGGTCACTGCTTTTCACTGCTCAAGGAGCTTGAGGGACATGTGACTTATGTTTTCTAAGCAAAGTTTGAGTACTTTGTTTCTCTGTTCCTCATTCTTGATCCACAACTATGCCTATATAAGAAAATTAACCTTCTGTCTCTTGAAGAACATTTCCTGGGTGTTTAAAATATCTTCCCATGTCATTATTCTTGTGTCTATTATTTCTTTATTTCTACTTTTGCCCCCATTTTGCGTCTATGCAATTGTTATTTCCAACACCACAGATCCGAAGTCTTCTCTGCATTTATCATATTTATACTTTTGGAATGCAGGAGAGAAATAACCACCTGTTTATAACCCAGATGGAGGAGGAAAAATGATCAGCCTGAAGTCAGTCAGAATCTTGTTGAGAGAGGGACCAAAGCCCAGCTGCTTCTTTCCAGAACTTTATCTTATGCACCAATATAAAAATAATTTATATCTCTTTTTTTTTTTTTTCTTTAGAGGATTACCAAGATTGCCATGGCAGTGCAGACAAGCTCTGTGGCTCATTTTGGCTAAAGGAAGTCCAAGGAGAGCATCACAAGGTACTGGTCTTGATATGAAAATCACCATCTCCCTTTAAGCTCACGGAGGAGCTTCTACGCGTGCCATTTGAGAATGATTTGTGGTCTTGCTTGCTCTGGTTGTTGTGCTTTTTAAATCTACACTTGCGAATTTTTTAATAGCCACAATAAGGCTTCACACCTCAAGGTGTATTGCTGTCTCCTCTATAGCTCTGTAGGGAGCTAATCTCTCCAGCAATGAAACTTCAAAGGAGTAGTAGGAAAGACCACAGAGTAATCAAACAACAGAAGTTTGATCAAGCTGCAGGATGATATTATTTCAGAAATATGTAAACACGAGATAGGTTTGCTATGCATCCATAAGCTTCAAGCTCTCGTGTGGAAGACCCCTACCATCAGAAACCTTTAGTGTATGTATTTGTAGTATCCTGACCAGGGACATAATTCATTTGTGAACAAATATTTTGTCACCAGTGCAAGTTAGTATGGAATTTTATCTGCAACCTGACAGATGAGATGCTACTGAAACTTTCAGATTTAATGTAAATCCTGAGATCTAAGACACAAAGACTCTGTATTCCTAAAAATTGCTTCTCCTTGCACTGTATTATTAAATTAGGCATTTTCCAATGATAGTTGCAATTTTTTCTCTGAAAGTGTTGCTCCACTTCTATCCTTAAATCAGCATGGCTGCAGTGAATGAAATGCAAACATGAATATTCAAATTAATCATTCTGGTAATTTGTCTCACCCTGTTCTAGATACACTCTGAAGCATTTTTAATGCTTTTATTTGCCCATAGGAAAAAAATCGCCACAGTACTCAGAGTACCCACAAACTTGTGTAGTGTAGCACAAATATGCAATGGCTGGGGACTATAATTGCAACTTTTAAGTTTAGTAGAGTGATGATCTACATTTCTGAGCAAAACCAGATTGGCCAACTGGAAATTCCCTGTCTTTTCAATGTCTAAGTTTCCAAGTGATTTATTATTTCACGAAGGTAATTATAACTTGAAGAAAACAGAGTTACACATAAATGTAGCTGCAGACAGAGGTGTGCATGCGTGTGTGTGTTTAGCCATATATCTACAGGAAGGATGATTTAAGGACCAATGGAGTGGGTGTAATGGGAAAAGCAACCCAACCCAACCCATGGGAGTGGCAGAGTGAAATTCATTTCCTACAATCCCATAATAACACAATGCTTTTGAACAAAATGCCATGGTCTTATAGGAGCCTTATAGTTGTGGGTGGCTCTCAAAGCCACATTAAAGTGACCCGGTTTCAGTGAGGTGCGTAAACCCATGTGTAATTCAGCACTGTCTGGTCCCTTTGGACTCAGTGGAATGACTCACAAGCTTACAGTTATTGACATGTTTGAAGAGATTTCTGAACTGAGCCTCTTACGAGAGTCCTGCACAATAGAAATGTGAGCAAGGTAAATCTCCTTTCAGAGGTTGTGAGAGCCTCTCATTTTTAATGGGATGAGTGAACCCTAATATTCAGAGAGAGCCTTGTTTTAGCATGTTCAAGATTTAGGCATTTGGCCTGATTTATATAATTTGGGTCTACTTGTATCTCTGGATACCATCTTCTAAAATAATTTTGTCTAACAATAATATATAAGAAACAATAACAAACTAATGTAAAGACTCAAGGAAGAAGACAGAAGCTCATGTGGTGGTTTATTTTCCTCAGCAGTCTCTTTTCTTTTTGTAAACAGATATTTTAAATTTATGTTTTTTTATAAAGGGATCAGAAAGATCTTTGAGTTTGATCTCAACTTTTTGGGGAATATGGATGTGTCTGCTTTGCCCTCCCTGCCCCCAAATTCATGTATGCCAGAGTTGCAAATGGTCTCTCACTGAGTATATTCTGAGTGGTGGGCATTAGCAAAAACTTAACCTTCATTGCAATGAGTGTGCAAACCACTGCATGTATTAAGATATCGAAGTGAGCAACAAAAGAGAGAATGCTCATGGTCAGGGATTTCTTAGAGAAGTAAAATATATTCTGTGGTTATAAGGCCATCCTCATGCAGATGAGTGAGATTTTGCTTTTTGTACCTCAGACGAGAGCAAACACAGTCTCAGAGAAATTAACTCATAACACTCTTTAACACCTTTGGGATTTATGTGTTAAATAGTGCCTTTACATCTGCTTTGCACAGGAATAGTTTCATGGAGACAATGTCAGTGCAAGCAAGGTACCTGGCACACAATACCCATTCTGAAACCTTGACTTCTAGGGAATGAGGCTGGCCAGTCACAAGGCTGAAATGCAAAATCTGCATGAGATCTATGTGATCCAAGATTCAGAATACAAATCTATCTTTTAGAGCAGAATGGTTTACAGAGTTAAAAAAAACCAAACCCAAACTCTTTGTAGTTTTCATAATTAGCAAAGTGTAAAGAAATGTGACTGCACCAGTGCATCCATTCCCTTGTCCTCTTTGGACTTGTTCACTAAATGGTAGCAAACCCTTTACAGAGTTTGATTTTGTGCCTGGGAAGGTATTAATAGATATCTTTGTTGCAGCCACCTGCAGATGTTTGGTAAATTACGACTTCATCATGTCTCTTGGTGGAAGTGATGTTTGGCTCTGTCCAGGGGCGATAATGCCAAACATCCAGGGAATCTGGCAGTCAATTCAGAGAGGTGATGCCAGCGCTGAATCAAACCCTATGCATGCAAAGGTGCTATTCCAGGGATGAACACAGATCAGGATTCTCTGCTTTGTGGCTCAAAGAGTGGTTTAAATGAGCAGAAACTTTCACCAGCACTGAAAGATGCGGTGCTGTCCTTCTCCTTTGTGCTGGCAACCAGGGCAGGGTGGTGTCAATCAGCATGGGTCCAGCTGAAAGCTAACTCCTTTAATAAAGGAAACAGAAAAAGAAAAAAAGAGAAGCCAAACAGTATTAATTCCATTCCCAGACTGGTTCCCTCCATATGGCTTACTATGTGCATGTCCAGATTTTTGCACTGACGGAGTGTTGTATGCAGCACAGAAAAAAACTAGCACATAGAGGAAGACTGGTTGCCTGCTGGTGTCACCATAAGCCTGCACCTCCTTGAGAGGGTTTGTCAAACCACAGCCTTATAGGAGCATAAATCAATTCACAGAAAAATATTCTGTGTGCAGCTCCAGGCCCCACTATTTTAGAAGGTTGTAAATGTCTTTGGAAGTGTCCAGAGGAGGGGAAGATAGGGGGCTGGAAGGCAAGCATGTCCTCTCAGGAGTGGCTGAGGACTTGTCTAGCTTGGAGAAAAGGATGCTCAGGGGAACCTTGTTCTCTACAGCTTCCTAGGGAGGGAAAGTGGAAAGGGGGGTGCTGAGCTTTTCTTGCTGGTATCCAGTGATAGGACATGTGTGAATGTTTCAAAGACGCACCAGGGGAGGTTCAGACTGGACAGCAGGAAGAAATTTTTTATTTAGAGGGTGGTCAAAAGCCTGAAACAGGCTTCCTAGAGAGGTGGTTGATGCTCCCAGCCTTTCTGTGTTTAAGAGGCATTTGGACAACGTCCTTAACAGCATGCTTTAACTTTTGGTCAGCCCTGAATTGGACAGCAGATGCTTGTTGTAGGTCCCTCCCAATTGAAATAGGCTAGTCTATTCAAAGTGTTTTGAGCCAGCTTTTCCCATGTTTGTTATAGAGTGAAAACAGAGCTAGAATTCAAAACAGAGAAGCTGACACCTCTTACTTTGCTAGTTGTGTCCAGCTAATTACCTAAATATTCTAATTTGTTTCTTCTTTTCATTTAAAGGTCAGCTGGAATAACCCACCTGACCAATGTTATGAAGAAAAACCAGATCCTGGGAACAATGCAAGTCGAGAAGAAGGGAAAACCTCAGCAGAGAGCAATTTTTATTTGGAAGACTTGGAGAAATATACCTTTTCTGTGTGGTAAGTGATCTCAGCATCAAATAGTTTCACAATCCAAAAGTTTGTCTTACTATGCGTGTATTACAGAGGTATCTACATTTAGATGAAAGTTATTAGGCTAAAAAAAAAAAACACCCAAAAAAACCCCGTGCATTTTCTTTGACTTCTTAGTATTATTTATGATTGAAGGTGAGTTAAAATAAATTGGAAGCACTTTTTGTCTGAGAATGCAATTTTGACATTGCTGCATCATTTTGAGAATCTGTGTCAGGGAAATAAAGGCAAGAAGATTTCTAGCACAATCTTTTCAGCATTTTAAGAGCGATACACTACCTTTTCTGGGTGTTACTTTAAATATTATTACTGTTCTCTGTTACAAAATACAATATGGGGAATGACTTAAAATGAATAGATAAATAAAAGTGAAATTAAAAAGGCTGCATCAAAATGAAATATTTTCATTTACTTACAATTATAGTTCCTGGAATTTCATCTAGGTAATTACAAAAGTTGGACAGTTATTTGTAATTAGTAAAAAACAATGAAGACCCAATCCTTCACTAAATGAAATTATCTGGTAGTATTTCATATAGCTCCCTATTGTGCTTTGAATATTCAAAACCCAGCTGTAATGTACATTTCTGGCACCCGTATTTTCTGCAAATCAGCCCCTAGAGTTTCAAATAAAGCATCCAAAAAACAAACATCAGAATAGTGTGTATGTCTGTGAAAATTTAGTTTTAAATTACTTCCAATCAAAAAGTGAGACAGGGTTATCTCACAGGCAAGCCAAGCTGCCTTCAACATCCCTAGTGCTATCTATGTGCAGCTCTCACTTGCCACATTCACTTGGTGCCTTTAAAATTGGCAAGATGTCAGGTAAAGACCTTACAGACACAGAGTGCATTTTCACTGAAGTAATCTGAATTCAGCCCTAGAGGTGATTGACCATGAGTGCTGGAGAAGGCAGAAATCAGGTAGAAAAATAACACACACTCATATAATTAGGCTTTCATAATTCTGCTGGATTAATTACGGTTATTTTGGACAATTAAGGACTACCCCATCCTGGCCATAATATAAGAATAGATTTTAGTGTAGCAGTCCTCATCCAAATATCCTTGCCAGCTCCCACTGTTTCATTTTACCTACCTCAATTTTCAAATTAAATTAACCAAATCATCATCATCATCTATCTCAAGGTGCTCACTTTCTTTGGAGGTGAACTTCACTTTCTCTCTTCTGTGTCTTGTAGAGTTACAGTGATACAATTAATATTTAATTGTATATACCCCTTCCCTGGAAGCATTCAAGGCCAGGTTGGATGGAGCTCTGGACCACCTGGTCTGGTGGAAAGTGTCCCTGCCCATGGTAGAGGGTTTGCAACTGGATGGCTTTGAAGATCCCTCCTAACCCAAACCATTCTGTGGTTCTGTCCAAAGTTCGCAGCATTGATCCTTTATTCCTTTCAAAGCTGTTCAGCTTGAAAGTGTTGGGAAAGGGCCCCAACTCCACGATTATCATCCTGGCGCCAGCTTTGAAGCGCAAGACATTTGTGATTGCACAAAGTATCTGGAGGAGCAGAGGGGACAGGCTCTTGTCTCAGTTGGCATGCACCTTGCCTTCTGACCTGGGGAATAAGAAAAAATGACTGCCCTTTCTTCCATTTTCTTTCCCATTTCTTTTCTTAGTCCTTTCTAAGGGAACCCAGCTGTCCCTGAGCCCCATGCCTGCAGGGACACTGACTTTGCCAGAGAAGGCAGATTTATATCTGAGCACAGGGATTTACAGGGCATCAACCAGATCTTCCAGGTACAAAACAAAGGCAACAAGGCATGTGTCAGGGTGCTGCCTGTCCCAGCTGAGGCCAGTATTTTGTTATTTCAATATGCCATGCTATTTACTGTATCTGTCATCCTGTTGGAAATAAGGAAAAGTTCTTGCTTTATTTATTTATTTGTTATGTTCAAGTCCCATGAGGTTAGAACAAAAGAGAATTTAGAGGGAATCTCATTGCTTTTTGCTTCACTTGTGGACATCATATTTATCAGAAAGAAAAAAAAAATAGGAAAATCGAATTACTCCACTCTTGGTCAAGTCATATCAGTATTACACATAGCATGCCATGTAAAGGATGCATCCTTAACAACATATTTTTTAAATATAGAGTTAATTCAGGTAATTTCCCTGGAAATCTGATACCTTGTGAGTTTTAATTCCATTTGTTAACCAGCATGATGTTTCAATTGTTACTGACTTCTGTCTGTCTCCTCCTTTCCTTCTCTCTTACTTTCTCCATCAAAGGGCATCAACTCCTCTTTGTCTGTTTCCAGACCTTCCTCTCTACTACAATTGCTACCTTTTAAAAAATGCA
This sequence comes from Vireo altiloquus, assembly GCA_013396875.1. Taxonomy (NCBI): domain Eukaryota; kingdom Metazoa; phylum Chordata; class Aves; order Passeriformes; family Vireonidae; genus Vireo; species Vireo altiloquus. The sequence goes on from VZRF01001869.1 coordinate 261,561, forward strand.
ATGAAAGATAATTAGCTACTACAAAAATTTTTAATAGCACTGTAGATCTGGGGGCAGCTTAGATCTCCATAAACTTCAGAGTTTTAGATGCTCCAAGATGCAATCTGAGCAATTTCCTTGATCTTTTATTGCAGTTGGTAAATAATTTATTGGGCTAGGTTATTTTACAAAATCCTCTTTAAAAACAAAATCCCATAAAATGTATTTATCATAAAATACTTCACGACCAAGTCTTCAAAGTTCTACATACCCTGTATTAATTAAAAGCTAGTGTTGTACTGTGACAAGTTAAAAGTATCCACTGTCTCAATCTCTCTCTTTCCCCCCACTCCTTTCCTCTCCCCATGATTTTTCTCTCTTCTTTTCTTTCTCTCATATTCTCTTCTCTTTTAAGGCTTGCCAAAGGGGAGATTGGTGAGTATGAACAAGATATTCTTTTGTGATCACAAATATTTTTCTGATAATTGTGATTTTTTTTTTGCTTTGTTTCCATTGCTATAGCATGTTTGTCCTTTTCCATTCTTATTAATTTGACAGTGGTGTCTCACATCCGTAGGCCATAGTCAAACCTCCTTACAGTGGGCATTATACACATATGTAATAAAAAGATCATTTTGGCTGCAGAAGCCCACAGGCTTCAGCTTCGATCTTGCAGCCTACACGAGTGACTTTCCCTCTGTGCCCACGCACAGCCTTGCTGAGAGCAGCAGGCTTTTGCTTGGCTCCAGTGAGCCGGGGCTGAGGGGGATGAGTCCCAAGGATAAGGTGAGGGCGAAGAGGTTAAAACAGCAGACAAATGTGGTCACATATTGCAGGGCTGTCCATGCTGCTGGGGTGGTCAGCTGCAGTCACAGCCCAGTAGGTGCCATGTGCTCACCAAGGGCTTTGCTGACCTTCTCAGGGAGCCCACCCCAGGACCTTGCCTTGCACCACAGCATCGCTGAACCTGCCTTCTCTGAGATTTGTGTTCCTGGAGCTAAAAGCCTGTGTAACCTGCAGCAGAACATCAATATTATTCGTGGTGATTCATCTGAATAATATGGGTGAGATCTGTGACATTGAGAGAAAAGAAGGAAAGCTTGGAGGAATTTTGACCTTGCAGCCCAAAACATGCTGCCAGAGGATCTCTAGCGCTCTTCTTCTGTTCCCTGAAACAAGCAAAATTTGAGGAAAAAAAATGTTCTTCATTATTGTTTGTCACTACAAAGCCAGATTTCCCGAACATGCATAAAAAAAACAGATGTGAGAAATAATTTCAACACTTCAGCAATTTAACATTGCTTTTTATATATGGTTTATATATGGAGATGTGAAAAAGACCCCAGATTTCAAAAGCCTTCATTTGTCTTAATACAAAAAAAAAAAAAAAAAAAAATGAAATATACACTTTCTGTGACTTTAGGAATCTTCAGGCTTGAGTTTAAATATAAATGCTAGCAGTTTCAATTGCCAACAACTTATCATCAAACACAGCTCTCAAGGGTTAATATTACACACTAATATAAAAGTAACGATCATCCTTTGTCTCCATGCAATTAGCTTTTTAACAACGTGCCTGTAGCTCATACCCAGGCTAAATGCTGCTTTGAAATATTTTCTCCTCAACTCCAAATGTGTTAAGCTGACTCTGGCCAGCTTCTATAAAACCAATTAACTGTAGGGCACTGCCTTTTGCTGGGGGGTACCCAGTGCCCCATGCAGCAGTGCTCCGTGCTGCCTGTGGTGGCTCCGTTGCAGGCTGGTCAGCGCAGCACCAGTGCAGCACCAGTCAGCGTCCTGATGCAGGAGACAGACTTCTGTCCCACTGCTCACAGGCATCGGTGAGAAATAAATCCTACCTGAACAGAGTCATATTCTTGCATTTCTGGAATCCAGGGCATTGGGCCAGGCTTTGGTTCTCACTTGTGCCCATCAGGAGCAGATGCAGCCCTTGCTCAAGAGAGGTAGCAAGCAGAGGGTGAGGACAAAGCAGGCTCTTGGCAGCATGTGACAGCCTGGGTAGGGTAAACAAGGTTGAAGACCCCTTTACAAACCTGCCTCTGCACCTGTAGACTTCATGTTTTTTTTTTTTCTTTAAAATTGAGAAGGATACTGAGGAGGAGGAAGAGTTAACTGTAAAGAGTGCAATATAGTAAACTTGTTTTTTATATAAAGACAATAAACTTTCCCTTTATAATACACATGTGATTTGACATTGAAATAAGTGCAGATGCTTCTTTGCTTGGTGTATTCCCTGTTGTGCTTTCTAAAACACCTTCACATATGGTTTGCCTCATTCCTGTGAAACTGCTTGTTGTTTATGTCATACAAAGCGAACAGATTGAATTTATACCAAGTTAGGAGGGTGATGAATCCTACCTTAGAGGAAAAGCTTAGTCTGAGTGTTTTGAATTTGTTCAAAATTAGTGTTGCCTATTAAAAATTTCCCTGGATTGTCCTTTTAACTCTCCTAAAGATTTCATTAAAATAAAAAAATTCCGTGGCTGCCTATAAATGCAACCTTTTATTCAAATATGTAACATTTACTTAAAATCAAAGGTCAAACTTTACCAGTTTTTTATAGCTGTCCTATATCTGTTTCATGCTCTTTATATAAAATAGTGCCATTAAGAATGGACATTCAACTTCCTTTTGAAAAGCAGAATAACCCTTTATTGCTTGCTTTAAAAAGTGCTAATCTTTTAAAAATTTGTCAGTAACTTCTGATAATCTGCCTAAGCCCTGTTTCATGGTTTCTAATTCCTTTTTGAAATGTAATTAAAGGCAGGCTGAGCTTGAGCTCTCAGGATATATCAGAAGTCCCACTGTCTTCTTTGAATGCTTTCAAATCTTTCACACGTTATTTAGTTGTGTGAGCACAATTCCCTGATTCTGGAATCTTTGTGGGATGTTTTTTTCAGGCAAGTGTCAGCAGGACACAAGTCATGCTTTTGTTTTGGTTTGATTTTTTTTAAACACATTCAGGTATTAGGTGGTGTTTACTTTGGAGCAGGGTCTCAAATCTTCGAGGATTGAGTTTTTACAACAGACCAGTACATATTTCTGTGGAGTTTTTCCTTTAGTCTTGGTTTCATGGGAGATTTTTCTGTTACAGGAAAAGTTTACTTTTTGAAAATAATTCTATGGACAAGTCATTTAACATGACTATGGCATCTTTCCTGTGCACTCTAATTTTTCTGAAGCTGTCAGTTTCTTCTTTTATTATATAATATAATTCATAATTGGGTAAATTCCAATGAACTGCACACATTCAGAGATTTCTTTTCTCTTTTGTGCAATGGAAGAATTATTTCCTTGTTCTGGTGCATTGTGGTAAAATTTTGCCAGTGAAAATTAAATGAGAAATAAAACATTTGGAAACAAATTTGAAATCAACAAAAATGATTAGTTCAAAATTAATCTCAACTGCTGGGAAAAAAATAGGAAACAAGCTTCTAAGGATTGAAAATACACAAAACATGAGTCTAAGTTAAGAACTGTTTTCTCTGGGAGTCTTTTCCAAAGCCCTCCTATATCTATGAACACTCTTAATTTTGCCAGGATTTGATATTCTTGTGGTGATGGAAAACATGTACTACTGCAGTTACGAATGGACTTCAGTGCAATTATACATGATTATAATTTTATATGTATGTTCAGGATGATGGAAAGAGCTGGGAGCCAATGCCCTTCCTCCTGCAGAACCTGCAGACCTGCAGAACTCCACCAGCTGAGAGAGGGCCTCTAGCAATGGAGAAGAGAATTAGTGATAGAAAAAATTAGTTGAGAATGTAATTTGAGAATCATCAGTGACCGATCAGCCACAATTGATAGGGAGATGTTTGTCTGTTTGGTTGGTGTTCTTCTTTCTTCTTTTCTGCTGGTTTTAATGTTCTTGACCAGAAAGGAGTAGTGAGCTCAGTCATGAGGCAACTTCAGAACAAACTCCAAGTTTTCCTTGAGATCTTGTCAAGGGAATTGTGTTGTTGCCATCTAATTGTGAGTAATGGAGCTGAAAGAGCAGGGTTCCCCAGTGCTGGAACAGTTCACAGTCTGACCTAGACCTCTCCAGGATTGTGTGTTTATAACATCCTGTCAAAAAGCTCTTTCTGCTCTTTTTCTCCATCTTGGAAAATTCTTGTTTGGTAACAGTAAAATAATATGGTTCAAATTTGGTAATAGTAAGGGGGAAACTGGCTATGACTACCATGCAGCTCTTTGACAATAAATTGCTAATTTCTCTTCTTAAATATGGGGAATGTTGAGTTTTCAGTTACCGAGCAATGTGGACTCACAAATTTGTTGGAGCTTTTGCCATTAGTGCATTCAAAATGCCTTCAAGAGAGCACTGCCAGCTTTTCTCCCTCACAGGCATTTCACACAATTCAGCTTGGATTCCTGCTCAGCACAAAAGCACTTTTTGACCTAGCTGAATTGCCCTTTGGTTTGTTAAGACTCATAGGAGAGTAGAAGACTTGGGAAACTGGCTGTGAAATGTCGAGTTGAGAGAGATGTGGTTGTTGTTTGTCATTTAATAAACATTTTGTTTTCATGAGCTAGAAAAGATGACATTACTGATGACTAGTGGAGAAAATCGAAGCTATAAGTGTGCCATACATGGTCATCTCTAATGAATAGAATGAATAAAAATAATAAGTGCATTACATAGCTAACTGTCACATCTTCAGGGCACTACAGTAAATAAGTGGGAGTTATACATGTGCATTAGTAGCAAAATGGGTACCACACTTTGGATCCTATTGAGTACAGTGTGGAGAGAAAAATATGATCGATTGCTGCTTTTTATCTGTCACTGCTGTGGCACAGAAGCATAGACCATATGTATGTAAAATGACTTTGTTATTTCAGTAAATTCTCTAACTCTTTCTGTTGTAGCCTGTAGCAAAATGCATAAGTAGCTGAAGATCCTGGTGGGATAGTTCTGATTTTATCAGAATAAAATACCTCTGCAGAGGCATAATTATTATTAAACATACAGTGATGTGTGACAAAACAGCCAGACAAGTTAGCAGGGTCTCTGCTTTTACAGGTTTTCAGTACAAACTGAGATGCTTTACAAAGGGTGGGAACAAGAAGCTGTGATGGTGAAGCTGAAAAGAACAGGAAAGTTCGGGCAAATTTGGGCCTTGTTAACTGTGACTCATTTCTTATTTCAGAGGTGATGATAAAAGTGTGGATGACAGTCAAAATTCCTCAATCACCTAGTGGCACCAATATTTCTTGCCTTCTATTTTGTCCTTCTTTAGGTAAAAATATAGTATCTCCCCCTCTGACAAAGTCAAATTTGGGCAGGGTGGAGATGGGGAAGGTGAATAGGAGACAGCAGAGAGAATCTGCCTGGCCTTGGATCTGAATACTCCAACCAAACTGCCAGGTTTGGGAGTCTGGTTACAAAATTCTGAATAAAATGCAGTCTGTCTGCCCTGTGATTTAAGTGAGGAATTTAAAGTCATCATGCTTAATTCTTATGATGGTGTGAATCACTGTCTTGAGCTCAGTTTTTAAACAGACTAGGTAACTCTCTGGTGTACTTGGTTCTCATAAGATTTTCAACCTGGTATCTAGATTTATCCCAGTTTTTTGGTTTAGGTATCTGCTGAAGGCTAATGACTGAAAACATGCCAGACTCTTTTATGGAATTAACAGTGGTGAAACTCCTGGTTCAGCTATTCTTTCTTGCAGCTGTACTGAATGCTATGTCTTTCTCACAATGTGACGAGATGCTCTTCTCGGCTGTTAATTCTCCAGTCTAAACCACTGCAGGGAAGAGAGATGGGGATGGAAAAAAAACATCCCATTCCTTCTTCAGTCCCATTACTCAGAAATAGAGGGCAAGCTATTTTACAGAGCTTTTAACTAACTACTAATGTAATTTGTTCTGCATTGTTTGCCCATTAATCCAAAAATTACTTTTCCCTTTGAAGCTTGCTTTATGTAGAAGAAACAATGCCACCCTTAACTATTATGTATATAATTTTATGCAGGATAACTGTCTGGTTTTATTTGCCTTGCATTTTGGTTAAATGTAGTACAGGGGCCTTTGAGCATCTTTGGTTGCTTGGTAAGTTATAGTATTTCAAAGTTGGAATAATTTCCATTTCAAAACATTGTATCATGATGCTCATCTTCTAAAAGACACTTGGATGTATGTTCATACCACAAGTATTCAATTTAGCCTTATATGTGCCAGGAATTTTGAGGAACGAAAGGATTTTCTTGTCTCTTAGAATATGCCTTTCTATCTCTGGCTTAAAATACATATATCAGATATAGAGTTTGACCTACAAAATGTCAGAGGTTGAAAGATATGTATTTAGTCCAGTTCATCATGCATTTCACTATCCTGCACAGTGCATTTGGAGAAACACTCTGTACAGACCTTATATACATAAACACATAAAAACACTTTGCAGTTTTCCTTGGGATAGTTATAAGAGCCAGCATCCCCACACTGGTAGTCTCTCTTATGCCTCAGCTTTCAGAAAAAAAACCTGATATGATAAATGAAAGGTTTAAAACCCAGAATGCTTGTATTTTTTTCCTGAAATTAACACTGAATAAATACTGAATTTCTAGATTGGTCGTTCTGAAAGAAAGTCAGTGGCTGATCCTGGAAATCAAATGGTCGTCTCGTGGCTTTAGATGGAAATATGTTCCCTTGGTATTTTTAATCAGTTCCTAAGACTGATATTATCATCATAGCAGGACTGTCCAAACAGTGGCTCAAGGAATGACTCCACCCAGCACCTTGGTGCCTTCCAGCAATTCCTTTTGATTGCATATCCCCAAAAGCTTAAAGCGCCAGCTGTGTAGCAGTCACAGAGATGTGACTCTGTAGTGTACTGCCACCGATCTGTGGAGTCATGGGAGATTAAAAAGCCTACTCTAGTTCATTTGTAAATTGGCTATTATTTTTAGTTAGTTCCCCAGGTGGACGCATCCATGCTATGCTAATCAGTGTGAATTAATTCTAGGAGACAGTTTTCAAAGCGGCGTACAGCAGGCTGGTGTCCCAGTGGTAGGTTCTCTCCTGTGTATCAGCGTGGAAACGTGTTACATTAAAAGCTCTGTTTTTTGGACTATCCTGTTTCTCTAAAGAACCGAGTCCATTTAACCTACTGCACTAATTTTTTTTCCTAAACATTTCCAGACCAACAAAAATTAACAGAGGAAGAAAAGATGAGTGGCAAATGCATGGCAAATTCAGTAAGATATGGCTTGGACAATGTGAGGAATTCTGAACTGTGAAATCAAGTGGCAAGGGAAATAATATTTTAGGCCTGGCCCACACAAAATTGTGGCCATGTGGAATCTTCCCATTTGCCTTCACTGGGCTTTGGATCAGGCCCTGGAGATACCAACAATATTTCAAGGGTTTATGATCATTGCTAACTTTGGAAACACTGCCAGGCTTCAAGAATAGGGACTGCATTCCACATGCATCAGGAATAGCCTTTTCCCTGCTTTGAGTAATGCTACAGGAACAATAAAAAAATTCTTGCTACTGGGAATGCCAGGCTCTGTGGGACTTAGACGAGACCTGACATTTATACAGTTCATCACTATTGTAGATCAAGGAACGCCACTTTTAGCAAAGAATGCATATTCATTCTTTTTTGTTAACCTTTGCTTCAGTGCATTCATGACAAGATTGTATGGGTATGTAGCTGTGTTTTAACAGTTTTTTAATTTCAGTTGTTGCTTGAAGCACTACTCTAGAAATTAGACACTTTTAGTAGTTCAATTATTGTTGATTTATTCATCCCTCTTGTAGATACAGTGAATGTAGTTACTATAGTAAGGTTATCTAGTTCTGAATGCCAAATGCCAAGTTTCAGAGCTTACATCTTGGCAACTGCAAGACTTATTGGCTTGGAATTTGTCATGCCAGCAGTACTGCCTTGTAGCATTTATTTCACAGATTTTCATTAAATGGGGGAAGACAAGAGAGAATAGTGCTACTAGTGACATGATGCATCAAACTGTTTACTAATGTTACAGGGAAATCAGCTCAAAATAACATAACTCCAGGCTTCATTCTGCCATTTTCCTAGACTTCATTGGAAGAATAGCAACAATACACTGAATGTAAAACACATAAAAGTGCTAATTGGGAAAAATGTTTTATTTAATACTACCCACTTGGAAAAAATTGGAAAGTGGGGAATAGCAAAAAAAACTAAAAATACTGTACAAATAATGTTTGGAGCTTTCAGTAACTTTGTTATAATTTTTCTTTTGGGGGCAATGAGTCAGCAGAAACTTGCTTAAGTTCCACCATCTTTAGCATCTGCTCTGAGTATTTTGCTAGACAGCAAATGCTGGAGTAACACAGAGGGGCAGATCCTCAGCTGAGGTAAGCTGTTCAAGTCCCATTTCCAGTGGAATGATAACAATTTGCTTTGACTGAAGCATAAACTTTCATGCTAACCTGCTGTAATGCTTTCCATCACCCTGTAGACTGTCTGCATGTGAAATATAATGCACCTAATGGCATTTAAATTAGCTATCACTGGAGGCATCTGTCATACTATAATCTTTCCCAGTCATTTGTAAGGTCCTCTACCACTTAGCCTCCCTCCACTTTTCAGTGGCATCTCTTCTGCTGATGTTATCCTTCTACCACAGAGATCAGCTCTTGTCTTTCCTTGCCACTTCTTCCCTGCGCAGCTTTAACCCATGACTTTTACTCAGAGATAACTCCTCAGGATATCTGTGAAATTTTTCCTCTAATCCCATCCTCCCCAAAAAGGCAGGTACAAATCATTAACATCTAGCTCTGCTTGGAGTGAGGATAACCTGAATCTGCTGAGACTAACATGTTTCTGCACAAAAACACAGCCCTGTACATGGTTTTCATCTTAGGTTTGTGTTTAATCCTCCACTGTGCAGTTTCAATGCTACAGTACAATCTCTCTGAAGCATGACTTGACAATTTTATTTGTTTGTCCCGCACCTTAGATGCTTATAGAATAACAAAACAAGGATTTTGGACTCACCATTTAGCAACCACAGAACTTCAGCTGAAGGTCAGTGTAATTGCTTGGAGCTCATTCTAATAGTTCAGACTAAAATCTGCAGTAGGTGTCTGAGTATAGCTGATACTGTCAGTGGAGTGATCCATAATCAGCTGATAAATAACATTATGCACCATGGCTGTTATTCTGTTTCGCTGGCTGTCATCAACTAAAGATTCTGTCTTTGTTTAGGATTAAAATGAAAAATCACAGACTTTTTTCTTAATCCTTATCTCAAAACTTCTCTCCAGAATGATGAAATCAAAGTTTTCAACTAGGAAAAGGAGTGTAACATATTTTTTCCATCATGATTACTTTTTCCTAGAGGTTGACGACAGTATTTTGCACTCTAAATGGAGATTTAACACTAAAGTTTTCTTTGTATTTTATTCACCAAAATTTGAAGATTTCAGCTTCAGAAAAATGACACCATTTTCACTACCATTGCACTGCTTTTTTCTCTGGATTTAAAAGAGCCAGTAATATTTTTTTTTTTAGAACACACCAAACCTAAAAGATGTAAAATTGTAATATTCTTTTGATCCATATTTGCATTTCTCATTGTCTTTGAATCCTTGACCCACTGATTTAATGACTTTCTCTTCTTTACCTGGCTAATTTGTGTGTTATTTTTGTGTGAAATATTTTTGGTTTCATTTCTGTCCCCTTTCCCTTGTCAGTGGTTCACAGTTTTTCTCAGGCAGTTGGAAAACACAAGCTGTTGCAGGATACTTTCTAATCCATGTTTGCCACTAACTGAATTATACATGGGTGGCATAGCACATATTCAGTCTTTCATCCTTATCAGTTGCTTCATCATTACTTTCAATCTTCAGTGAAAAATGTGGCTAACGTGTTGTGTGGTACAAATAGACACTGCAGTTTGAGATCATTTATGCATGGTTTGAATTTTGATGAAATTTTATACTGCCCTCTGGGCTAAACACTTAACCTAAGTGATTGTCCCAATAATTTTGTTGAATCAAACCTTTTCAGATGGAAGTTTTACCTTTCATTATCTTCTAAACTGTTTACTATAAAGCTTTCCAGGAGTGTTAGGAAGCAAATAAAAAAGGACACAGTTGCTGTTTATCAGTGATTCTGTGAATCATTATTCTGTCAATGTAAATGAACAGAAATAGGAAAATAAAATATTTCAACTCAAAAGACCTTTCTTTAGGTGATCCCAGGTCATCCTCAATATTTTTTCTCTTTTACACCTACAAAATTGGGGGTTATACAAAATGTGAAAGCATAAATATAGATTGATATATTTATAAGTATTTGTATATAAGTATATTTCCTTTTGGTACTGCTCAATGTGCTAATTTATGTGATTCTTCATTTTAATTACTTTAGTTTCTAATTAGTATCTTAAACTTCTAGTTGCCACAGTTTCATGATCTTCACACATTTATTTATTTGCTATTAAAATGTCTCAGCAATATTTCTATTATTTTTACAAATGATGCTCCAGCTCTATATTTGGGATAATTTTTATTTCAATGACAAACATTCTCTCCATGTAGCTTTATTGGATGTTTAAAAGTCTGGAATTTATTTTTTATAAGCTGAAAGCAATCATTAAACAGTGGCACTTTAGGTATTACAATAATGCAGAAAATCACCATTGACTCAGTTAAGATGTTTCTATTTCTTGCAAGAGTGAAGAACAATACAGTGCTCTTGTTAACCAGAAAAGGGTCTCCTTTGGTTTTCAGCTCAGTATTTTGTAGAGATTTTCACTGTCCATAGGCATTGTGGGTTGCTGTTCAACCACTTTCTTCTTTCCCTTGGCCATTCTTAACAGTCCTAATTTGCTAATGAAATGTAGGGGTTTCCCCACCCCCAGAAAACAATATCTTTTTAACAAAGCTGAAACATCCAGTCCAGAAGAATTACGTTCAGACAAGCTGTCACTTGGTTGCATGCCCACTGTGACAGAGACAGGTCCCGGGACACCTCCTGTAGTCACTGTCTTCTGGTGCTCTTGACCAAGGTGGGACAAGAGGGGCTCTCCTACCCTCCCTCTCCTCCTGGGTTTCTTTGGCAGAGAACTGAGCACAGTTGGAGTGGGTGTAGGGTGTAGGGGATGGCACTCAGGTCTGATCTCCCCCTTCTCCTTGGAATCCCATGCTCCTGAGGCAGGCTGTGTGCAGCATGTCCATGCCCAGTGTGCTCTGACAGCCCTTGCGTTGCACGTTGGTGCATTGGACTCTGGTACATCCAAAGGAGGTGATCTGACACCTCACACAGCACCTGGGCTTGTGCAAATAAACTGCTGGTTACTGATTCCGATGAGAGGGACTGCTGAGGGGAGAAAAGTTCTATTTTTCCAGCACAAAAATCTGAACATTTTATCAAGAAAAAAATTCCCACAGAAAGGCAGTTTTCTGGCAAGCACTGCTAGTCAGAAGTCTCAACTCCTCTTTCACACAGGAGTCTCGATGGAAAATTTTATAGCTAGCCCTAGTGCAGAGTCTTTCAGAGGTGTTGAGCACCCACTGTGACCATTAATTTAAATAAGCCCATAATGTGGTTTACATTTAATAAAGTTGCAGCCTCCACATGAACCAGGTTTACTGAGTGTTGCCTTCTTTCCTGCTGGGTCTGAGTCTGCTGGTCTGGATAGTGTAAGAGTCTTGGTCTCAGAGCATGCCTTCACACCATGTGTTCATTAGAAATCTCCAAGAAAAGACTACAGAGTGTGTGTTTTCACCCAGCAGAGATGACTTTTATTCAGGAATAAGAGTGCACACAAGAAAAGTGGCAAATAAATAGGTTTGTACTTGGATGAGCCCTTTCATTGCTTGCCCTACTATTGATATATCAGAATTGATAATTCTGATAAAAGCGATGTGTTGCTATAGTACTTACACAGCACTAGAAAGATAGCATACTATTAATTCTAAAATCTTCAGAAGTAGTGGTAGAATAAAAAGCATCAAGTGCTTATGAAGAAAATAAGCAAAATGAAAACAGATCAGATACTTCGACAGTGCAAATTAGCTTTCAAGTCTGCTGGCTTCAGCAGGGCAGTAATGTCAGCTGACAAACTGGGGTTTAGTTGCACTATTTACAAGAGGAAGTTTACAGAAAGGGAGTGTGAAAAGCAATGTATGTCTGATTTGTTCATATTTACAGTGAGAGAGCCCAAATAGCTGTATCTCACAGCAAGCGTTCCTTACCTTTGGCATTCTGAATTTAAATAGACTAGTGGTGGATGCTTTTGTAACTGAGCTGGTCTCACAGGCTGGCTGCTTATGTTTCCAATATTGTGTCATTCCACTCTGCTCCTAATGAATATAACCAATTTATTGTTCAAGTCTCTGTACCAAGCCCTTGTCTACAGTTGAGTCCCAGCTTATTTGCTACTAAGGGGGAAAGGAAAATTTGTGGGAAAAATATTTCCAAAACCCAATGAAGATAGCTGACCAGGGTTTTCAATATTTCATGGTTTACTGATTAGACAGATCCACAACCACCTTTTGGCTGCTCTATTTGTGTAGTGAAACTTGGGTTTGCCTTTCAGTGGCATACCAGGGGTGATTTGCTCAGTGTGGAGCTCTCCTCTTCTCTTTGTTTTCCAGGGATATGCCAAGCATTTCTCTGTCCTCCCACACAGCTTCTGGCAGCCCTCTGCCCAAGCCAGAGCACAGCACAGTCTCTCAGCATAAGACTAGTCCCCAGATCCTTTGGATCACACACAATGGAAGATGTATTTTCAATTTGCACCACTCACTATGAGTGCAATCTCAGAGCCCTGTATGACATGTCACAACACTTGCCAGAACATTGCCAGAATGGGTGACACACCAGTATTTTACAGCCTCAAGCTACCCACTGAAATGAAGCAACCATATGACCCCATCAGAACCAAGAATGTGTGGTATTACTGCCGTGGTCGAGAAGATTTTTTGACAAAGTAATTTGCGCTGGAAAATTGTGCCTTTCAAAAAATGAGATTGTGGGAAAGGATAATTGAAACAAAATTTGAAGACTCTTGAAATATTCCATCTTGATATTTTGAAAAGAACGTCTGTTTGGAATTACTTTTTACCCCCTGCATTTTAATGCATAAGATGGGTTAATTTTCTACTGAAAAGGTCAAAATAATTTCAAGCCACTTTAAATTATCAAAACAGGTCCTTTCACTAACCAAAACATGAACTTTTTTGTTTTCAACGTTTTCATCCCAATTTTCGGTCAGAGTTGTCTTTTGGAAACCTTCACATGAAAGGGAAGCTATTTCTCATGCATCACTATTCTGCAATTAAAAACTTTTAAGAGACCTTCATGTATTAGTTAAAGTGAGGTCTCATGCAGCATGAAATAAGTAAGGTTTTCTTTGCCTTTATGGCCAAATACCTCGTGTAACTCCCACTTCTCAGCAAAAAAGAATTAGATTTTGCATGAAAGAAGAACAAATGGATGGTAAGGACATTTCCCCAGCTTGTTACTGGCTTGCTTTATCTTGGAAAATATTCTTGCTGTCTGTGCTCTAGAATCCTTATTGTGTTCTTGTTGTGATGGAAAAATATTATAGACACAGCCTTTCATGCTCATTCTGCTTAATGTGAATGGTTTTTACATGCCTATATTTGTGCTTACAAACTCCCTCTCTGCCATTTCTGCCCATTCTCCTGTATTTTCCCTGCTTTCTTGTTTCATTTTCTGTCAAAATCAATAGTGTTCAGGACAATGATAGCTATGGTATTCCCTGAATTTTAAGTGCTGATTAGTTGGACTATTCAAAAATTATCACATAATAGGAAGACATTCAGAGAAATGTTACTGAATTTTATGTTCATTTCTCACCCAGCTTCATAGAACCTGGCTTTTCCCAGATTCTTTTTTTTGGGCCTGGGTGAAAGCTGAAGACTTCCAACATTTGTTCAAGATGTCTGGATCTCTGACAGCCCATGTGGCAATTCCAGATGCATCCCTTCGGCTGTACAGCCTTGCCCTACATCACATGAGAAGGGACTCCTCTGTGCCTGAGACATGTTAAATCTATTGTGTGTGGACTAACAGCCTTCAAATGTGCAAGTGGTCTGTTACTCTTGGGCTTGCTGCACACTTGCAGCTCTGTGGGACAGTACTGCTGTAGTACTCTCTTAACTTTTGGATCGAGTGTGTTTATGCACTGCAGCATGTGCAAATCTGTTCCTTATAAGAAAGCCCAAGGATATGGATACCCTGAGCAGAATGGCGAAGATTATTTATTACAGAATGAAAAATATCTTAATGATTTTTAATCAATTAATTGCTTTTTTTTTTTTACAAATTCATAAAGATCTGACATACTGTTTTGCAGTGATTTTCATTCTGCATAAAGAGCAGCATTTTCCAGTATGGCTCTGTATTAGGAGATTTATTGCTATGATCTGCTAAGGGGCTAATTTCTGAAACAAATCACTTAATCTTCATCTGAAAAACCAGCCCCAAACAAATCACATTGAAATCAGGATTTCTTCAGTGTCTGGAATTATGGCTTAAAGAGTTTACCAATATGAAGTTCTCAGATGCTGTTTAATTTTGGGAATCCCATGGACTTTTGTCCCGAACTACAAACAGCAGATGCAATATATGACCCATATGTCTTCTCTGTGTTTCCTTTTATTCCTAACTTCACGTAGGACAGAAACACCAAGTGGTGAAATAGCAGCGACAATTATAAAGTTCCATTACATAAACTTAGATGAGCTTAATATACACAGTATAACAGTCTTGATCAAAGGATATGCTGTCAGGCAGAGAGTTGACTAACAGGCAAATGATTGGAAACAGCTTTTTTTCCAGCCTGGATTGGGTGATAATAATGTGAAAAGAATGGAACCTCTAAAAGGAATGCTCTTTCACTGCCTATGTTAGAGCAAACATGAAAGCCTCTTATAGGGTGGAGGAGGCTCACTCTTACCAAGGATGGACCATTGCTGGGGAAGCAGAGGCAGAGAGGATCCTGGCCTGCTGAAAGGAACTCTAACCTAAGTCAAAAGAGTGCACAAGGGTGGCAAGGAGATGTAGAAAGGCTGATATATGTAGACTTTTAAAGCTTGTGGGTTTTTTAACCACTGTATGCCCCAGGAAAGGTGCATCATTGACACAGAGCCATCACAAAGCTGCAGTTCTGTAGTCTGGGAGGTTAAACCTGATCTCTCTTTTTTCTGGAGGCCTAACACCCATGGCCAGAAAGTATGCTGAGAGAGGCCAAGGAAAGTAATGTTAATTTTCTCTCCTAGTAATGTGACACAAGATCACTGAGACAAAGAAAGAACGCCAGGGGTAATTTGACAATTGACACATCAAGGCTTAGAGGCTATATTAAAAGAACTATTAGACATGTCAATTAATTTTCCTTTGCCTCATTAATGAGCATCTGAGCTATGCATCTTCTGTTTGAAGCAGCAAGTAATCATTTTTCTGGGTTCCTTCATGCTACGACAAGTCGCAGCCCTCTCGAGACACACGAGACGGCATAATTGAGTATGATTATTGTTCCTAATTTCATGAGTGACTCTAAACTTTCAAATTAAAGGGAAATTTAATATTTATTTTGAATGTCTCTGAAAAAAGGAAACCTATTCAATTCAATGTTTTTCAAAGCCCCCGCTTATTCCATGCTTTAATTTTATTCTTAAGCAGTAACTGAGTTTATCCACTAACTCCAGTCCCAGATTCCAATCAAAGATCCAAAAGAAGAAAGGAAGAAAAAAACCCCAACAACCCATGTCCCAAAACCAAAGCCAGAGCACACTCTGTCTTTTGCTATGGGAACTATGAAGTTGCTGACAACCTTCATTAAATGCCACAGCCAACTTCTGACATGCTCAGCAGTGAGTCTCATGACCCACAAACAGAAAGCCAATCTAAATCACGGAGTGGTTGTATTTGTCTTTTGTGTCTAGAAACCCGCTGCTGGAATTTGCTGAGTGCTTCTAAAAATGTAGCAGAAGGTTCACTGTCAAAAAGCATTGTCTTTGTAAATTTTACCTTTAAACCTTGAGCACAGCAAGCAAAAACTATTTTACAAGCAGACAAAAAAACCCAAGCAACAAAACAACTAAACAACCAAAACCTTCTGTCTCTCTTTTTTTGTGTTGATTGAAGTCTTTAAGCTGAAAAAAAATCATCAAATATGACCTGAACCAATATGCCTTCAGGTTAAAACAGAACCAAAATAAAAAAGTAGTAGAGTGTTTTTAAAAAATAGTTAAGGTTACTCAGCTAAAACACCACCATCATGATACTAGATTTGAAAATTAAAATTATAATGTAAATATAAATTCTGATGCATTGATCACGTAAGTTTTAGGTTGATCCTTAAGAAAATAAAGCTACATACTAAGCATGAAAAGGGGCTATAAAATGCAGAGAACCTGCAAGAGCTTTATTGTCTGAACTGAAGAAGAGGTTTTCAGAGTAGTCTGTATCCTGTAACCACAGTGCTCTTTCTAGTTGCATTTCATCAGCTAAATTCTTTTGGTATCTTTGGAAATCTCACCCCAGCTGCCCCCCTGACTTCTAGAGGCTTTTGCATCTGTGTGTTGCTACCAAACTTAAGGAAATTCATAGGAAGGTGAGCAGGCTACTTAGCTGAACAAAAATAACGCTGTGTAAATGCATGTGGTTATTAGGCTTTGCAATTAAATAAAAAGCTCTAGATAGGAAGGAAAGAGTAATAAGGATCCTGCTACACACATCCTATCAAGAGCTGCTGGAGGGGGAAAGAGCATCAGCCCCATAGCCCTGTTAGTCTGTTACACTGAGTTTTGACAAGGGTAGTTTTTTCCAGCTGAAGAGGATATGACAATTTTGTAGGTGCTTCTATTTGAATGAGTTATGAATTGCATGGAATCAGAGGAGAACTGTGTACTACAAGCCAGTGAAATCCTGTCTGAATTCAGACCAGTATTGGGAAACCTTATGGGTCAAAGATAATGGGATTTTGTCCTCTAGGGTTGTGATTGTGATTGTCTCTATTGTAGACAGAAGGGAAGAAAATTAATAAGTGTTAAGGCTGATTGGAAAACTGATTGCCCCCCTGTTCTTCCCACAGTAATCCAGCCTTTCAGCAGAGGAAACTAAAGCCTAAATTCAGAATCACCTCTGTGGTGACTCCTGAAGGTTATTTAAGTGTTTCTTGCCTTTACTGTTTGGATGAACCTGGCTCTTTGAAAAACTGAAGTATGTCTTTCAGGTATTTGGATTTCTTGGTTGAAAAATCTAGGGGTTCCAAGGAAAAGAAGAATCATATCTTTGTAAAAAGAGTTAAAAATAATATTTTCAAAGAGTTTAAAAAAAAAAATCTTTCAACAAAGAGTATTATTTACAAACACTCTTTCAGAAAAATATACACAGGAAAAGAAAACCCAAACCAAACAAACAGAGAAGTTAATTTGCATGGTAAGTTCAGCATCTGCCAACCGTTGTTTATCAGAGACAGCAAAATAACAAGTCTTTTGTTCTGCCTAAATGCATTATCCTCCTGGTGTGGAAGCTTTGGTCTAATGGCTCCTGAACACTGGAGTTTATTTCTTAGCCAGGTGCCTTAGGAAGGCAAGGTATATGTAGTAAGACTGTTTGTCCATCTTCCCCAGTAACTTCTGAGCCTGTTGGACAAGAGGGGTAGAAGGGAAGCACCTCAGTTGCTGCCCCCACAGAGAGAGACTCTCAGTCCTGACCTACTAGAAAGTCAGTTCCTTTGTTACTGAAAATCCTTATTGTATGAGTGGAGTCTCACAACTGAATGTCTTTTAAATGTTTGCTTTTTAGAAATTGTGTGTGTGTGGGGGATAAGTGGGATATATAAGTACTTTATATTTGAACCAAAGGAACAAGCTTATCGACATCTGTAAAGCTTGTACCCCTCTTTTACTCTTGAGCAAAACCTTCTTGTGTTTGGGGGTGTCAAGTCCAAAATATTCTAGTGCCAGTGAGATTATTTTCATTATAAAGGATTCTCTTGGTTGTTCTTTTTCAGTCTGATGAATTGATTGGAGTTATCTGTGGGCCATACAAAAACCTCTTTGAAACTGCGAAGATCCACATGGATGCTGATTAGCTATCCATTATCACAAGTCTGTTTTTATTATAAAAGGAATGTGTCTTTTCTACATCTTAATTTTCTGCTCTCTTGATAGATAAAGCTTTTTCTGATGGTGCTGATGTCTTAGGCCAGCACACAGGTCTCTCTCTCCTCTTTCTGTAGATGCACAAATGTAGCTAGTTTTTTTGATGGGATGTTTTTTTGTAGGCCTAGTGTCCTTTTTGTACCCCAGCATCCTTTACTGACCACTCTGCTTCTTGTTATTCTCTGATACTGTTGTTTCTCATGGTGACACTGGTTTGTGTTTTGACACAAACTGGAGTCACTTAGTCACATCTGGGATAGGAGTTCTGAATGTGTCTGAGAGGAAATGCACCCAAAGGAAAACATACTCAGAGAGCATTTTTATCTAAAGCACATAGAAAACTCATAATGAGCTTATTATATTGCATTTTTGGTATTGAAAAACATTTCTAACTGGAAAAATATAGCATCAGACTCATTTGAGTTTGTTTTGGTTTTTTTTTTTTTTTTATTTTTTATTTTTTTACACTTTTAGAGGTGTGCATTATTAAGGTGCTGTGCAGTAATTAGCAGAAAGTTTTAGGATTTCTTAGCATCAGGCAGAAAGCTTTGTTTCTCATAGCAAATGTCCCCTTTGGGAAGGAAGTTTCAGATGAAGAGCATTTCACTGGATCAATAGATGACACCAACAGAAAAGGAAGCTGGCATTTGTCTTGCCGTGTCTTACATGCAGCTATGGGCAATAGAGGAAAGTATGTTATCTACAGATTGCCTCAGATAAGGGGATATCCCTCAAACTCCCAGTGCAGCTAGCAATCACGCATTGATTTTTGAGAAACAGGCTGTAGCAATTTTTAAATTTCTGTTTTATACTGTGGAACCAGAGAAATAAAGCCATGTCTTCACACTGAAGGAAAAATTGTGAAATTTCCTTCCAAAGGCAACCAGGCAGCCTGTTATAACACTACCTGAACACCTTAAACACAGCTAGTACCCATTGTGTCATACAGTATAACAAGCAGGAAGGAGAGCGCTGTACAAGGAATTACACAGTTTTATTTCTTTCTCTTTCTTTCTTTCTCTATTCTTTCTCTATTCTTTCTCTATTTTTTCTTAAAGGCGGAATATCTGATTTCTGTAAACAACCCCCTAAAGGTACTCCCCCACCAATAGCAGCCCACCGTAAAATGGATAAGGTTCTCATTATGTATCCTCCGTGTCTTGATCATAATTTCTATCATGGTTGACATTCTGGTCCAGTTATATCAGGTACATTCTGTGTAAGTCCTTTAGAAGACCGGGACAAAACCCTGCTGAATGCAGGATCATTTTGCCTTGGGCAGAGAGTTAGTCAAAGTGCACATAGTTCAAGGTGGATTTCTAGTCAGATTCTGCAGTACTGGGACATTCTGAAAGAAATATTTTTGAATTGAACATAGCTCAGAAGGAATTAAATTAGTTCTTTAATGCTTGGTTTTTCTCCAGAGCCATCAACACAAATTACTTTTTAAAATAGGCAGCAAATATAATAACACAGCATTAAACTGGAAAGAAAAAGTTAATACCATTATTATATGATGCATTTTGTTTGACTAAATTGTATGGATAATTTCCACCATAATTTCAGTGGTGTTTACAAAGATCTTTTAAAAATATTTCAGTTTAACATTTCCTATAACTGTGGTTTTCATAATGTAATTGAATTTAAGATATCTGCACAGTATCTCAGTTTTCTGAGATAACTGGTTAATGGTGTTTTAAATATTATAGTGTCCTAGACTATTCTTCACATGCACATAAGTCCTTTCTTTTTTAAGGCTCTTAAAGATTTAATTAAACTGGCCTAACATAGGTTTACTTCTTTGAGAAAACATGTTGTATTAAAGCAAAACCTTTTTTTTAATATGCAGTGTTATAGCATCAGTCATCTGCTCAAACCTGAGATTGTTTTCTTTCATCAAACCAAGAAGAGTTCTTCCAAAATTGTTATAGCTACCTTTGGAAAATGTATGCCTCGTAATTACTCGAAACATTTCAGGCAATTTTCTGTTTGTGAGATTTCTTTTTTAATGTATTATATTTTTGTTGTAGTTTCATGAATTGTCTTGTCTGGCCATGTTTAAATCTACAAGGATTTATTTTTATTTATTTATTCTAATTGGTGTTACTCGGGTCACATCATACTTCATTCTCTTCATGGATTGCTATTCCTGAGTCAAACACTTCTGTCCATGGACACATTGCTGCACAAAGTAATAAAAATAAAAAAAATCAAGTTGATATAGGGTAAAAAAATAATTTCCAATGTCAAGATTTCTCTAAATGCATGTTCCATTGTTCCCTCAAACTCCAGCCATTTTTTTCTGCCTAGTTCTTCCTTGTAAATTTGCTATGAAAAAGTCAATTTTGTCAGGTCAGTACAGAAGCTCCTGGAGATCTGACTGGAATAACACTAATGGTGCTTTAGAAGCATTTTTATCTACAAGCTTATACCTATAAATTCACTTTCTCTTCTTTCTTCTTATCTTTACACCCACCTATTCCTATGGTGTATAAGTATTATAAATCTGCACGAGAACAGAGTGGAGCATTTGGTTTAACAATTGACACCCTAACTCCAGCACTTATGCACACACACAATTTAATTGTGGCAAGAGAAGCAATGCAAGCAGGCAGGAATTCAATTTTTGTTTCAGCCTGTTGCTGTGAACACCAGATAGAAGTCAAAGGGCTTTGACTCGTGGCTTGTCTGTGTTTGTATAAGATGAAGTTTAATCGCCATATGGCCAGACAGAGAAAGGCCTTTCTGAAATGGAGGATCATGATGTGCTGTGTGTCTTCTGCCTGCTCTGCCCACAGCAGCCCCGAGTCTTCTGGCTGTCCCTGAAGGAAGGTGGCTGTTTGTCTCCAGCTGTACAGACCCATGCTCCTAGCGTGATGCTGCTGCTAATTAAGCACAGGATGGAAAAGATCAAAGCTGTGCCTTTCCCTCCCCCCCTGCCCCTTTTTTTTTTCTTATTTCCACTCCACAAGGCTGGTTCTTATTTTGAAGCTTCATCTCTCTCTGCTACAATGTTTGTTGGTTATCTCACCTGTTTGCTTGGTGGAGTTTCAACTGGTACTGGATTGCCATTTTAACTTGGCAACTTCAGAGTCTTGTTTCCCAGTGGCCTGCCAGCTAAATTGGTGTGTTACAGATGAATGCACAGCTCACAGATGGTGTTTGAGTGTTTAGTGGCTCTCAGAAGTAGATATGTATTTGGTCAGGAGAAAGATTGCATTTTTCCTCCAGACAGAGCAAATGTCCTTGGGGATGTTTTCTGTGTCAAGGTAGAAACCGTTCCACACATCAGGTACAGGGGACTCTTCTAGCTTAGGCACAAGTACTACCTACAAATATATATGTATTTCTTTTCTTCTGGATAGGGTACAATGCTCCTATTAACATAAACAAGAAGTTTTAAATCTTCATTTTCCTGAATGTGTATAGATGTTTTAAGTCTAACATTTCACTTCCTATAGTTTTCCATATTTTTTTTTAACTGAGATGAGCTTGAATGTGACTCTGTAAACTTCTTCTTCAGGTCCTAAATGCTGTTTTATTGCTCATGAACAAGGCTGAGCATTCAGCATTACTTACTTGGTGAACTGCTCTACAGTTTACAGATAATGCTGGGGTTTTTTTTTTGAGATCTATACCTCCTCTGACATCTTGCATCCTCCCCGGTGTGGTTTGTGCCTTTTTCTCATTCATTCCTTGTCTTCTTATTTACTTCAAGCAGTCAGAGGGCAATAAGTAGGGGAGGAGTTACATGCTTTCTTTTGCTTCTTGACTGGCTTAGTCATGTCATGAGGATGAATAACAGAGGCTGTCTACTGCCTTTTGTTCCTTTCTAGAACGAAATAAAAACCAGAGCTGCTTAAAACTTCTGAAAGCTGCACTCGAGTTTCCTCACTTCATGTTTGTACCCATCCAGAGCTGGAAGCAACCAGACTGGAATATTTTAACAAAGTCTGTTCCTGTAAGATTTCCAGACTGTTTTGCCAAGCCACTAAGCTCTTGAAAATGCAGTTAAGCATGAAATAGGCAAAGTTTTATTTGCTTACCTAAACTGCAGCCATGATGATAATAATTTCAGTTTTTGTCATTTTTGCTTTGTCATTGTCAGATGCCGCTCAAAGCTGAAATGTGCAAAGCTTTGGCAGCTCTCTACAAGGAACCACGCTGTCCTCCAGCACTATTGCCACTCTGCTTAAAATTTGTGATTCTTTCTTCTTCCAATGCTTTCTTCCCCAGCTGGGTATGAAATCTCTTCTTGTGAATGTCTCAGTTAATTCCCTTAGGGAATTCTTAGTTAGCTAAAGTCAGAAGATGGGCTCCTCTGCCAGCCTAACGCTGTTGGTAAAGGGACTGCTGAGGACGTGAATCTGCTGTTCTTTGCCAATTTTCTGTTGTCGTAAACTCTTTTATAGTGAAAGCTGACTGTCCACCATCTTCGGGCTCACGCAGTTATATCCAGAGGAATATGAAGCTGTCAGCACTTTCTTCCCTTCCACTTTAATGAATATTTCTTGGCCCACTGACCCAGAGCTCCCCCCTGTCACCCCCCACCCCTCTCCCCCAGTATGGAAGAACACAGAGGTTCTTCCAAGGCTACAGCTGTGCCAGCACATAAACCCATGAGTGTGTCATGGGAAAAGTTCAGCTGGTGTGTCTGTTCTGGCTCCTGGCTATGCCTGTAATGCAAACACACCTAAGCTGTTGCTGATCCAGAGTTTACTGCTTGCTGGCCATCTCCCATGAGCCGGCACAGCCTGGACCCTGG
The DNA here is from genome assembly GCA_013396875.1 of Vireo altiloquus. NCBI lineage: Eukaryota > Metazoa > Chordata > Aves > Passeriformes > Vireonidae > Vireo > Vireo altiloquus. The sequence continues at coordinate 284,477 of VZRF01001869.1, forward strand.
AAGGAGCACAGCCACCATCAGCCTCCTCCTCCCCAGCCTGGTGAGGCAGCATATGAATTTACAGGTGCAGTCATGTACTCGTGTCCTGTTCTTTACAATAAACCAAAACAATTGCAGTTGTTGGATTACTCTTTTTCCTTGTTTTGCAAGAACGTTTAATTCCTAAAAGCCCTGCTTTTGGATTTTGGATTTTGCATGCTTCTGGCAGTTTCTTTTTTCCACCACAGCTCACCTGAAAAATAAACATGCCATGATTTTCACCATTTCTTCTGTACCATAGCTTTGGGTTTTTCAGTAAGCTGTAGATCAAATTCTCCTATGAACATTTGTATGTTAAGGAACTTCCTAATGTTCCCTCAGGACATTTTGTCATTTTGTCACCTCTCTCACAGCAAATAGCCCTTAGGTAGCCCTTGTTACTGTTTGTGATACCTGCTTTCTTGGTTGTTTGCAAACTGATGAATATGAAGCATAGGTGTGTCCTGGAAAGAGCTAGGAAAAAACAGTGTCTCCCTCCTTGGCAAATGCTCTCCCTGGTTATATTCACTTTGCATACAAATAAACAAAAAAGTAATATTTTAGTAGGAATCCAGTGGATAGAATAATGGACTGTAACTCAGCAGAGCTCGGTTCGCAGCTCTGCCGTTGGCTTCTTGGGCAAAGTCATTTGTGTCATCACCACACAGCCTGGGATAAAGACAATTTCTTTGTAATGCAGTACGAGCTTTGAAAAGGAAAAATATTCTGCAGAGGAAATAATAATAAAATCCTTCTAATGATAATAAAATTATGTGTTTTATATATATATGTTGTACACAATGGAATGAACCATATTCCCTTGCTGCCTCATGCTTCATCAGTGGTGCTTTGAACTGGTTTCCATTTGAAGGGTTGCATGTATTAGTGTACTAATTTTAGATTTACCTTCAGATAGAGGTGTGATTTTACCCTGAAAGCGATAACATTTCATTGTAGTAACACTGGGCAGCATTTCCTGCATCTTCATTTCTGTTGATAAGCCATAAAGGACTTAGCACTAAGTTTAAATACCTACTATTTAGGGTGGGGGTGGGGGGGAGGGATCTTTTTTATTTGTGTGCTGAGTAAATATGTTGCACTGATTCTTGGGCTGTAATGACTGTGATGATACCCTGAAGGTAATTGGCATAAACTAATTCGTGTCTGCACTTGCTCTTTAAATCTTCTCTGTCTGTGTGGGTGACAAAGAAACATTTATTTTGTCATATTTTATGCAATGTAAATAATAGATACATTCAGGATAGATCCTGAATACCTCAGCTGGTGTGCACCAGTGTGGCTCTGGAACAAGCAGGGCTGCATCGGCTGAGGATGTACCCCACCATCAGTTCTAAGTGCCAGCCTTGCAGTGCATTATACAAATATTCACCGTAGTCTGTCAGCAGCAAAGCTGTCACCCAACAGTACACACTGCCTTCTATCAGCCATTACTTTTCTGTCATCATCATCAAGTGCAGCTTAAGAGAATCTGTGTGCCGTTTCCTCCCTTCTGAACAATTTCCATAGAAATAATTGACTTGCTTTTATGGTAATTCGGTCTCTGCTATTTGTTACTGCAGCATTTCCCAAAGAAAAATGCAAAACTAATGCCCTAGAACAAAAACATTCAGCCAAATTACTTACCAGTAATCCGAGGAATCATGGATAAATCCATTGCTCAAGTGGCTTCTCATTTGGAACTTTACATAGTTTTCACCCAAGGGTTAAGGTTTGGTTTTTTTGTGGGTGGAGGGGTTGTTTTGTTTTTGAAAGGTAATACTCATGCTCTCTGCCCTACAGCAACTTTATATAAATCTCTTCTGAAAACTGTATCTGCCAGCACTGTCACTCCACCCCCAAGCTTTTTCTACTAACACCAGCTAAAAATATTTAAAGGGGCTGTTTCCACTTGTTTGGTGCATTTCATTTCATGTTTCTACCTCTTCCTTTCTTCATTTTTCAAAAAAGTCAATGAGAGAGGTCATTTAAGCCTAGTGTTTTGAAGTGGCAACCAGTAAACAGCCTTACAGCATGATTAATGAGTACTCAGTAACAGTTTGCTGAAACTCATAAGTTGGGGCCAACTGAATTTCTTTTAAAGTAAATGAAGATATTCCAGTTATGGGCTTGGACTTTCACTGAGTCACTGTATAGGCTACATTTTCCATCAGTTTCTACCACTGGCTGATGGTGCTCATTTCAAGATGTTACTCAGTCACAGGGAAGTATAACCTCGCACAGAAGTGACACTTAGAAGCTGGACTTCCAAAAAGTTAAACAATAAAGTGTTTAATTTCCCTTTAAAAGCAGGAAATTATGATCAAGGCATTTGATGAAAATCACAAAGTCTTGAAGAGGATAATTGCTGCTACAAAAATGAAAACGAATGCTGTTTGACTCTACCCAATGGACATACTTTTCTTGATTTCTTTGAGTTCCAGCAAGCTTGGGTTTCTGTAGAGTTTCTGGGCTGCTATTGCTTTTTCAGAGGAAAGGTGCAGCTAAGGAAAGACATCACAGATGTTGCTCAGCTGGTTTAAGCGGGTCATTCAGTAGAAGGCTTTTGGGTTTGATAAGTGAGCACATTCTCAATTTCCCTAATTTTACTTACAAGTTTGTTGAGCAGATGGATTCCGATGGCTGAGAGAGCCAGAGTCTCAGCAGAGAGGACACAGCTCACAGGGGAAGATGTCAGCTCTCTTTTTGCCTCTTGAAAGTGGAAGTAGTCCATGGAGCAGTGGAGTGATGGAAGAACGTGTTGAATATTTTCATTGCTGCCTAAACCTCAGGGAAATTCCAGAGCCACACTTTGTATGGTGTGCTCACACTGTGTGCAGAAGCAGCTTCCATACAGCGAGTGACAGAGCTGGAGCTGCGACAGAGCTGGAGCTGGTGTGCAAGTACTGACGGCACTGCGAGCTCCTGCTGCAGTGAGCAAGAAGCTTACTCACCTTCCCAACCCAGCTTTTTGGTCACCAAGGTTCTTCGTTATTTCTGGTGCCCTAGGACTGCTGTGAATGAAAGAGCACTGAGTATTTCACTGTGCTCTCCTTCTCCATTTGTGTGTTGGGTTACAGGAAGGATTTATGTTCTTGAAATCTTTTACAGGTGGTCTATTGAATGTTTCGTTCTGGTACTGCTTATTTGGAGGTAGCTTCAATTAGTAAATTGAGACTAAATGACCTAGTAGTGTACGATTCTTACATGAAGTGCTGAGCTAAATCCAGTTTGGTTTTTTTTTTAAATATACATGGTTACTCGTGCTCTCGGCACAGAGATGAAGATTGGCTTTTATCCCTGTAGGAAGTGGATTTCTAACATGGGTGAGGCTGGGTGGGACATTTATGTAATTCTGCTTGTTTGATGAAGGATGAGTATTATGAGCTAAGATAGTATTATTTTTTCTTTTTTTATTTTTGCACAAACAAACAATTTGGTATAACTAAAATACAGTGTGGCTAATCCTACCCTATTAACTTTTCTCAAAGAGAGAATGCTCTAAGAGTAAATTTTGATGGAAGCTATTAAGGATGACAAAAATTTCTTTGTATGAAAGGAAGTGTAGTGCAATCTAGCTGCAGAGTTCAGAACATTTAGAATTCCATGGTTATTGTAGTATAATACCACAGTCAATTACATTTCTTATTTTACATTTTTCTTTGTCTCCTTCTCACACAAGCCTAGACTATGAATTCATAATGTTAATGAAATGTGTTGTGATGTTCCTGTGGGCTGCTGTGGGAAAATAATTACAACATGAGAAAGGTCATTCATGATGTGGTCCTGTCTCTAAAGTAGGACTTTGTGACTGATTAGGACATAAGCAAAATGGACTACAATAACTTGAAAAAAACTTCAAAACTCTTGACATCATCAGCCTACAGTCGCTGCAAGAATCAGCTTCCTCAGCCCAACAGATATTTCTGTGAGAAGTTTTAGTGATTTGTGCTTGAGGTCTTTAATGACTCAAAACCTATTTTTTTGTGCTGTGTCCCTGACAACTTCTTGTCCTCTCTTTCTCCAATCATGTAACTAAACCCTGAGCCTTCTCATGAGCAAAGGGGCTGGCTGAGGGCATGCTATCTCCTCCATGAATGTCCTGCTCGACACTGAGAGTCAGGAGTAACATGATGCCAAGGCTGGTCTCAAAATCCAGACTTATGGCTGGCAAGTTTTGGGGGTTTGTTTTTCCTTCTCATTCAAACCTAGACTAAACCTAAATGTTTTAAGTTTCTTCTCTATTGCTATTCACAGTTCTCTGTGTGACTGCTGGAGAAAGAAATCCATGCAGCTACTTAAGAAATCTATGTAGACAGGAAAGTTCTTTAAGAGAGTACAAAATACAGTGCAAGTATGTCTGTTGCTTCTTCAGTCACATGCTACACTTTAAAAAGCCAGCATGTTTTCATCCACAAAAAGACCTTTATATTTCTGAACTTTCAGAAGCCTTAATCAATATAAATAACAGTTTGAACATGATGACATCATGTTCAGTCCTAGAGTTGTGCATCTCAGCTGCTTAGTCATTTAAATCAGTGGAAATAAGCATAGCAGTTAGAAGTTTCAAAATGTCAAAGAAGCTACTGTCTTTTCAGCTTTGAATCAGCTGACAGACTCTAGTTTCTGGGAAACATAATGCCAAGGCTGCATCTCAGCATCTTATTTCCTCCCTCCGCCTCCTTTGAAGGACTACAGTAATTAGCTTAAAGGGAAAATCACACCACACTCAGTAGTAGAATCCTTTACAGTGCAAGTTCCTTTCTATTTCCCCTTTTACTTGAAACTAAAGAGGAGTTTTAGCCCACATTGTGTACAGAAATATTTGACTGAAGTGCTCTTACCCAAATGCCAAAAAGCTGTTCACAGGTTTTCAGTAAAATTAATATTTTTCAATACAAATATGACAAGTTCTTTTACCATTTTCTCAGGAGGAAAATAAGTGATAAAGTGCTCCTCAGAGAACAATTTGTGAGAAAAATTAAAATCAAAATGAAAGCAAAAGGCTTTTAAAAAGTTAGTTTTAAGTGTAATTTGTCATCTTTATAAAAGTGGCGGCATGATTTCTGGGAGGAAGCCACTTCTCACCTAGACTGCCATGGAAAAAACATTTCTTGTCTTTTTTTTTTTAAAGTCAGATGCATTGTTTAATCAAAAGTTGTGATCAGAACCTGTGCAACATTATCTGTACAGCAGGACTCTGCAGTCTTTCAGCAACTGCTGTTTCATATATGTTTTTTCGAATGACCCTTTGTTTTGTTTCCATGTATTTCTAGCTGCCGTTCTGCTGCTGAAGTGAAACTGTCCAGGCAGGTAGTTGAACGTTTCCATTTCGTGGTACACGCAGCCTTTTCGGAGCTGGGAGCCACACGCTGGCACTCCAGGGACTTCTGGCTGCTCGCACTGCTGATAATTTTGCTTTGGTTCCTGAGACTTTACCTGCACTATTTGAGTCAGTGGCTCTTCCTTCAGACCATCTCAGTTCCTGTTGCAAAGTAAGTCCTTCTATCCTCTTTTCGCTGTCAGAATATTTCACCAAATAGCTCAATTCAAAGCATGTCCTTTTCACTGTGAAGAGAATGGATGACTCAGACTCATGCTGAGAGCTCTATGTGCAAGCTTTGATTGGAACCCCTGCAGAAACTAAGACAACAAGGACTGCATCCAGAGTCCAGATGATCTGATATGCAAATGTGTGTAACACGTGAAGGTGTTAGTAATGTAAACTTTAAACCCAGAACATGATGTGTCCATTCGTGTGTCTTCTGTCATGCCTACGCCTCTCCCATCGGAGATACTCAGCAGGTTATGTATCTTCCAGAAGAATAATTTTTCATTTTTGATAAAGTATTTCAAAATGCCTAAGGAATGCACTAGACTGAAGAAGCATTTAAATCATAATTCATGTTACCAATGTGATCGATCGATGAGTAAAATACTTATAAGAATTTAACTTTGATATATCAGTTTTACTGTGAGTGCTGCAATGAGTTGACATATTTTACCTCTATGATACATTGACTTTAGCTCAGGAATCAGACCTCTCTAGAGTGTTGCTGGAAAATCATTGCTTGTCATTACCTGGCATGAAATAACTAAAAGATGAAGTACAAGTTTGCTAGGTAATATATACCTGACCCTATGCCTATTTCTGTGTGGTAGAGAAGGGTTTTACAGAGCAAATGGTTCAGTCATGATTAGGAAAGGAAATATTTCTCCAATAGAAACTTTTTTTTCTTTTATTCACCTTAAATCATCACACAAACCTGAATCAGTCAGTACGAGCCAGTAACATGCAACTCTCTGGCCTATGTCTGGTGTGGTAGTGGTATTGATTATTGGCTGAGATTGGAACAGGGTGTCTGAGCAGACTCTGGACAGTGCTTTGCTAAGGTGGTCTTCTAGATCTTAATGCAAAGCCAGCCATCTCTCACTTCTGGCCTTGCACAGCCCGTGTCTGCTTGGCCAGCTGGCGCTAAAACTTCTGGGAGGCCAAGCATCAAGAATCTGTGAAAACAAAGAAAACTCAACAGAAGGAAGCAATGCATGAGAGAGTGGTGGTCATGTTCAAAGCCACTAGTCACAGCTGTCCCATGCAGTCAGCTAGATAAAGGATAATGTTCTCAAGCCAAGATGCTCTGGACCAGCATCCCAGTCTGGAGCTGTGTGTCTGAACAATGAGACTGAGCTGAGCACTCTCTAGTCCTACCAAATGTAGTGGTAGCACTCACAAGTAGGGAACAGAGTGGCAATCAAACCACTTCACCTATATTTAGGAACAGAATTTAGGCCGCTTCAATTGGATTGAAATTTTTGCCTTTAATTTCAGCATTTGTGTGTAGCTCACAATGCCAGGCTTTTCCTGTCTCTTACCATGCCAGCAAACTTGCTCATGGTATGAGCTTTGCAAATCTCTCCATCTCACGGTGGCAAGAGGGACCTTTCCAATCACTTTAGGCATGCTAAAAGCTGTGTCTTCATGTCTTCCATAGCACATTTTCTGCTTTGTGCAGTGCCCAAAGGTGCTGCTGTGCAGACATGGGTGAGCTCCTGCGGCCTGTGTTCATGTTGGTGGATCTGGGAGGGAAAACCTTCCCAAGGTAATAGCCTTTCCTGCACAGTCCCTGGAGCCTGGATGTGCACCCAGTGAACTGAGAGTCAGAGGGGATCCAAGGATGCAGAGACAGGAGTAGGAGGAGAAAGTTTTATTTTTCTGACTAGCTTTATACACTTTTTGGTCACAGTATGGTGACCCAGAGAGGGACGCAACTTTACAACGCAACATGAGTGATTCTGCCTTCTTTCAGTGGTTTGCTCAGGAGCACAAATGCTCTCCTTTTGCTTGTTCACAGGTTCCAGCTCTTCCCTCACACTGTGGAACTGTGCTACCAGAACTCCTTGCTGCACACCAGTGAAGAGTTGGCCATGGTTGTGGTGGGACCCCTAACCTTGAATGCTGGGCTGCTTCTCATGGTCCTGATCAGATGGGGTTGTCAGCAGCTGTTTGACTCATTCCCTTCCTTCTTGTCAAAGTTTATCATAGCCATGGGACTATGGACAGTGCTAGACCCCTTGGCAGTGTTTGTAGTGGATTCATTCCTGGGGGTGAGTCACTTAAAATAACTTGGACATGAGAACTTGACGTAGAAGTTTGTTTTATTCAGTGAATCACTGAAAGATATGAAATTCCACCCCTGGCAATGGAACATGAAAGTTAAAAAGAAATTAAATAATAATGTTATACATTACCTTTTTATTAACAAAATTCCCATCTAATGGAGTCACTGTGTTTCTGCATAAAATTAAGAGCACTGTACAAGCCATATATGGAGATAAGAAAGTAAATCCACTGCTGGAGTGATTGCATCTACTTTGAAAAGAATTATGGCAGTTTTGGATGTTAATGGGGATAGGTTAATGACCAATCTTGATTATTAATGTTTCAGATTTTCTAAGAGTCGAAACAGACAAAATGAAAAAAATGGAGGTTATCATGCACTTCTCTGACATGCAAGGTAGTTAATATAATTTATTGGCACACCTAAAAAGGCTTGTGAGATGGAAAGACAGACGTTTTCAAGGAGAGAGTTTCATCATATGTAACATTAGGAGAGCAAAGTTCCCAACTCTATCCGTGCCTATGTATGGGCTCCATAGCCCCACTGTCCTTGGATGGCTCCTGACTTTTATCACATCTGAGATAATGCCCAGTCTCCCAGAGCACACATTCCAGATTTGGGTCTCACTATGTCTGTGCCACTGGCTCCTTTCAATGGTTGCAGGATGCTGAGAGCTTTTCTGGTGTTGTGATATTTCTCTTCTGCCCTTGCTGGTCTTTCAAAGTCATCTGTGTTTCTGTTGCTCACTCCAGATCAAGCACTAACCCACAGGTCTTGTTGTGGATCAGGTTTTCTCAGGTCTCTTGGTTCTCCATTGTCTAAACTGTGCTCTGCAGGTGATTTTTCACTCTTTACATGTTGTTTTCTATTGCACTAGTTTTGAAAATTAAAATTCAGCTCTTCAAGAAATCTAGCTGGAGCTCACTTGAGAGTTAATTGCAATAGTTTAAGCATGTGGCTACATGCTCTAGTTTTCACTTGGGCAGCCTGCATTTATTTATTTATTTATTTTTAAATTTAATGACGTAAAACGTGCACAGAATTGAATTTTAATTGTAATTCAGATTAAGGTTTTTTTTTTCCTAAGACAAAAAGCTGTATTTCCTCAATAACCAGGGTAGAAATACTAAAATGTTTAAATGTATTTTTTCTCCCTTCTGATACTGGTGTATTCATAAAAACTGGAAGAGAGGATGAGGTCTGCCTTATCTTTCCTACGCTTGCAATGAGAAAATCGTTGCCATTGACTTCAGTGGAATTGTGCTCAGTTCTACAGAGACTGGATTACTTATCAATTTCAAATAGCACTTGGTCAGGGGGAAACGTGAGATACAAGTAAAGTAACCTAGTTTTTCATTAAAGTGTTAAAAATGTACACACCTCTCTGTACTTCATACTGAAAATTTGGCAGTCTTACCCACCAAGATTATCTTTGGTAGAAACTCATTTGTTCAAATATTACACAATATACTGTATGTATCCTTTCCAAAATGAAACTATATCTCTTACATATGTTTTCATTATTGCATTTGTAATTTTTTTTCTCTTGGCATTCTTTCAGCGGCTATTTCAGATTCCTTTGCCAATCTATTTTAGACCAAGGCTTTTTAAAATATTGTGTTGTGGTAATATGAGTTATTTTAATGCTAGAATGTATTTTAGTATTCTGAGTGGCCTTAATACTTACTAAAGATGACAGATAGCCCTGGAGATAAAGATTTCTGTGTTTACTAACTAATTTCCTTAATTATTGTTAAGGAAAGGCTAGAGAGCCGTTGCATATTTGGGAGGGTTTCAAGTCATAGTCCAAAATGCTGTGTCAAATATGTTATTTCAGATTTGACTTACTGTCAGCTTGTGGAAGGATGTTCCAGGGATAAGAAATATTCCTATGTAGTTCAAGTTTCAGTTCTGATAGAGCTTTCCTGGGACCCCACTCACTTTCTTCTGTCTGTGGCTTCCAAAGTGCAGACAGCAATAACACCTCTTTGGCCTCATGAATGTGTGTCATCAAAAAACCAGTGGACACTGCAAAAGGCTCAGATGACCACCACATGTGGTGGTGTGATAAGTGCCTGAGAGAGATGTTGACAAATGTTATTTAAGCTATTTAAAATGAAGACACCTTCCTTGGATCGTGTCTTTGAGGACCACAGAAGGTATACAGAATGACAGAGTATCTTTGTTAGAAAAAAAGGATGGAAAAGTACAGTTGTCCCACACCATTTTTGCTCTGCCAGAAAAAACTGCTTGGATAAGACAGAAATTTATTCTTATTTGCTATTCAGACTTTTGCCTCTCGGGAGGAATGTTAGGACATGACTGCTGTGCAGGGGATTTTCCTTGGTAGACAGTTGCTTCAGTAAGAAAGCAGTGGAAGCAGCCAAACTTTTTTTTTTTTTAACTTTTTTTCCAAAAAGAGAAGATGGATCAAGGAGATAGAAGAAAACCAGAGTATTCAATTATTTTTGTAACAAATGTGGATGGATCTGAACTAGTGACTAGGCTTTATATGTCATTAACAGTCTCCTGGGACCTTCAATTTTCATGACAGAAACCTAGCAGCATTGCAAATGGTGAAGAGAGAACAAAAATGCGCTCAAGAATCACAGTCCTTCTGTAGCTGGACTTGGAGTTGTCATTCCTTGACTATGCACATCCCTGCAAAGGTAGCCAGAAATGGGCAGAAAGTTTTGACACTTGCTGAGGGTTAATCTAGGCAAATTGCTCAGAAAGGTTTCTTGAAGCCTAAAGGTCACAGGCTCCCTCGCTGAATGAGGAACACTGGGTGCTTTGGCTGTGCAATTTCACATCCTTGCAAAACATGTCGGTGTTCTCTAATATGGATCTGGCTATCACCGTGTCACTTTAAAAAGGAAAAAGTGTAAAGAGGAATTTATTTTAGTTCTGAGCAGTAGAAGACCTATGATATGTAGTTGAATTCTTCTAAATTGATCCAGCAGAGGGCAATAATATGTCAATAGAGTAGCTAGTTCTTAAGAACTAGATATGCAGAAAAAAAGGAAAAAAAAAAGAAAAATAATAGATTTTTGGAAAATAAAACAAATGAGTCAACATTATGCCTCCTTGGTTATTGCATTAAGGTAAATTCCAGCCTTCTTCCCCTTCCACTTGCCCTGAAATACACTAACAGAATTCACTTTGAGTATTTTCACTATGACATAGGTTTTGTTCAATAAGCCACTTCTATAGGGTAGATTTCAATTGTACTAAAATAAGCCAGCAAATAGTTTATTTCACATCTTGTGATTAATTTCAAATTCTGCCTAGCAGACTCCTAAGTTTCAGACTATGTACTCCAAAAATTACATTTAAATCCTTCTTATACAGAGATTCAAGTTCTTTTGTCTCTATAGTCTAATCAGACATTTTCTTATGATGTGACATTTTCTTATGATGTGACATTTTCTTATGATGATTTTTCCTCCATGACAGCGATTTGGGAACAGTGTAGAGAAACCCATTGCTGATGCTGCAAAGCTCTCCTGGGTGTTTCTAAGAGCAGGGGAGTCAGGACTTCCTGGTGCCTTAATCACGGTGATCCTTTACACCATCCTGTTCATGATCTCATCAACAGTGTTGTACCTGTATTTTTTAAGGTATGTCTCTTAATTTTATTATTCCCTTAGGAGCTTAGGCTCATGCCTCTTCTCCTGTTAGATAAAATAAGGTGACATCAGAAAAGATATATCAGTGTCACACGCCCAGAGCCAAGAACTGTAGATAATCAAGGAGGAGTTTGCTTCTGCTTAACTTTTAATGCACTGGGATTGCTGGGCACAGCAAGTCAGAGGCAGAGCCACTTATTTCCTCCACAGGAGCACAATTGATATAATGATTTTTTGTAGATTCTGGAAGCTTCGGCTTCTTTGGCTTCAGGCAGTGAAAAGTCTGTGTACCTTTCATTTAGGTACTTTGGAAGATGTTGTCTTTATTCTTACAAAGAGGGGTTTTGTGAAAAGTAGGAAAAATTTCAGAAAGTTACATACGATATGAAGTGCAAAATCTCTGAGTCTGCAGTGGCTTCCAGAGCCTTACAGCCTTTTGATGATAGAGGATTTTTGACTTTTTCTGACTGAGTCATCATGACATGATTTAATCCAAATAATTTTTCCATGACATTAGCCCATTTTCTAAACTCAGTTCTTCATGAAATTTGACCAACTACCTTTCTTGCCACCTTTTTAGTAGACACCATTATCTGTGCAGTCAACAGGGACAGGTGTGGGACACTGAAAATTAATTAGACAGATTGTCTAATATATTGAATGAAAAAGTGTAATTTTTTTCTAAGTGAGTCATTTATAATGCAGTAGGAATTTTGTGTTGGCCATTGATTCACCCAGTGATGAATACTGGCAAACACCAATAAAAAGCCACTTGCAAAGGCAAGATGCAGGCAGGTGCAAGGACAGAAAAGCTCAGCATACACCCTCCACCTGACTGTATCATCCTTCAGTTCCCCTTTCACAAACTCTGTTGCAGCAGGCAGAAAAAGATAAATGGCAATCTAAATTTCTGCAAAGTATTTCAGAGCTCCTACATTCCTGGGAGCTGTACACAACTCCAATGTACTGGTAGTCTAGTTAATTAGTTTTTGAGACGTTAATGCCTTCTTAATCATTGACTTAATAGTTTTGAATAGCTTCATAACTTTTAGCTGCTGTCGTTTATTACTCAGGAAAATTAATTTAAATTAAAACATTTGTAAGGCAGGTTTTTATGAGAATATTACCAGCATCTTCATTGTCTGGGGAACAGGTGCAACATCATCAAAGGTACCTTTCCTTCTGGATCAATTTTCCCATAATGTTTTCCAATAAAGGGGTGGGGGAATAATGTTACTAGGGAAAAAAAAGTTGTTGTAGCACAACACATTTTAAAAATGATTCATAGCAAAATACAAAAGCAAAGGGAAGATAACAAAATCTGTTACAGTGCATAACGTCTTTGAAGTTCTTTGTTTGATAACAAAAGGAAACATTTAGAACACTGGAATCTGTGCAAACTAAAGTTATATAATGAGCTTCTGCTATTGGATCAACTTTCTCTTCCTTGAAAGTCTACAGCCAACACTCTGGGAAACTGGGACCTAGCTAGGACTCTTGAGCAGCACACTGTCCGCCCAATAATGGTAGAATTAAAACCTTTTAAAATGTTTTTAAGGAAAACATCTCTGCATTTCATAACACCATTTCCTGAATATTGGCATTGCAGCACTCGTTTTCAAGAGGAAATAGTATTACTGCCAAGGCAGTAGCACCTCTTGGTCTGAATATTTCTCAAACGCCATATCTCAAATATATTCAAGTGGAATGTTGCTCAGCACAGAAAACATATATTTTTAAATAAGAATCCACCACATTTTTCTCTTGTAAGATAAACCAATATAAATAATGAGTGATACCTTCTGTGTCTGAAGACCCCGATCCACAGGGGAGATTTTGGGTGTTGGACGGAGGACATTTCTTGGAATTACTCAGCAGTTTGCCATTACACTGAAGTGCTTGACAGTGTGTAAAAGAAGGGATAAGAACACTGAACCCACAAGACCACCAAAACAAGCAGGGGACGTATCTGTCCCTGCCACAGCTAGAAAGCTTCATGGCAGCACTGATGAACAGCCAGGAAGCTAAGGAAATAACGGGCAGGGGATAAGTAGCAGTAGGCATCTATTTGTTTCTTTATAAACCAAAATATCTCAATAAGTCTGGTTCCCCTTGGGTGTCCTCGGAGTCTCTTGTACAACTAGCATGGAGAGATATTCTAATTACTTTTTGGAACAATGAAGCTGCACTGGTTGCAATGCCTTCCTTTTAATTCTACTAGACATTAGAAACAGACAGGAGTTTGTTGGTGAAATGTTTTCTGCACTGCAAGAAAATGCAGACCCATCTGAATGAAGTGTCTGGTGGAAAGTGTCTGAATTTCCTGGTATTGAAACATTTTTCAGGGAAAAGCTTCAAAAATCTACATTTTTAAGTGTTAACAGCAAAGCTGACTTTGTATTTTTAATGGTGGTTTTCCAAAAAAAGGATGAGAAAGGCTCATGCTAAGATGTAATAAATTATTTTAAACCACTAAATCTACCCTTTAATTTTTGGTTTGTGTAATTCTTTGAAAACACCACTTTTTAATGAGACTCTTGGTAGGAAATAATTTCTATGTTTTCTGTTCTTTCTGATAGACAAATAAATGAACTTGTAGGGTATTATACTGGTTCTCATATGTCTAGAAAACAATCTGTGTTTAGACTTTTTTATTATATTAGCAATAAAAATAACTACTCTCATGCTTATAAGAAGGTATGTTAAGGTATAAGAAGTGTTTTATTAGTTTTCATGACAAAGAAAAGAAATTAAAGCAGATAACAGGAGCAGACTGAGTACTTTTGGACAAAAGGAACAAAGAAAAGACAGGCTTCATGATTCTTAATTAATTCAAAGTTAATTATATTGTTTATAACCATGTGCTTAAAATCTTCATATAGAAAATGTTTATGGCAGCAAATAGTAATTTAACTGCATTAAATTTTACTTAATTTGAAATAAGAACATTGCATTAAGTGAGCTTAAATAAATGGCAAGGTCTTTCTCTTGTTTAGCAAGACAAGTGGCAAGCCATTTAAGTTACCGACCTGGAATGTCAAACATGAACACCATGAAATAATATTTCTTCAACACGAACAGAAGGTCAGAAAGTCCACCAGCTTGATTGCTAGTTTTTCAACCAAGCACAAGATAATTCTAAGTTATGAGTCAATTCTTGAAAAAAGGTATCTATTGTATCGAAAGAACATCTGATGTTGATCCAGAGATTAAGAGAAAAACTTTTTCTTTGAAGGCACTCTGGAATTTTATAAATTACTACATAAAGGGTGCTATTTATTTATAAAAAATCATTTCTTCTGTAGTGTGCTTTAAGCTACTTTAGTATCCTACTCTGCAGTGATTTGTGTTTCACATTTTAAAATATTTTCTATTATTTCTTTGATGCCGGGATGATATTTTGCCTTTTCTTTTATACCTCTCTTTTACACCCTTTTATATAGTTTTATGTGTTCTTAGTGCTTTTAACCTACATACTTTTGTATGTAGGTATTATAATTTTCCAATCCTGATAACTTAACTGAGACCCATTGTACCATTAAACTAGAAAACCAAACATCCTAAAAGCCCCAGACACCAAGGTCCTCTCCAGAACACATTTTTGTAAACTAAAATAAGCTCATCCAAGAAGAAAGTTCCTTAGAATGCAAACCTTTCATTAGGGAATCTTTGATAGATATGCTAATTTGCAAGGCCTATAATTGTGTGCATTTCGAGGCATTCCACCTGAATGAAGTGCTACACCCAAAGATCCTTAAATAAATACAGAAGTAAAAACCCCTTTTCCCCATAAACCATCTTTTGGGTTTAATTTTAAGACCAAAGAAAGGCAACATCTTGATAGCCAGTTTGTTTAAATTCCCTGAATACCTACATCTTGGTTAGACTATCCTCTAGCTGTTCTCCCCTTTTGATAAGAGAATCCTAAAATGACATCTTGGAAACTACAGCAAATTTAGGGCTACAGCTTCAAAAAGGAATGTTTCAAAGAATAAGGGTGGGTAAAAAAGTACAGAGAGAACCTTTGCAGCAAAGCCTCAGATATAAATTCCTAATCTGATGTTGAGCCAGGCTGCCAGATTTTGGGATCAGAATAGCTACTCCATCACAGAAACTCTTGGATATGGTGATTGACCCTAAGGTGCACATTCACATTTGAAGAGAGAGCTAAAGCTCCTCCCGAGATCAAGTCGAAAAATTGCCTGTTGGTGCATCTCCTTATTTCTGCTCCACACTATATCTCAGCTGTGGGCAAAATTGTACTAAGCAGCTTACTGGGTGTGCTGCTCTGCACTTTCTGTGAGCACTGTAAGGTGTGATGTAGAGCTGATGTAAACGTGAACTTGATTCTGGTTTAGCTGAACAACCTTCTGCCTCTCCCAGGCACACAGGTTGTTCACCACGTACAGGCCAATACAAGACCCAAGGATAAGGGGACCAGTCACAAGAACTGTCACTGGTGCCACTGCACACGAGAAGGGTGAGAGTTCAGATGGTCTAGGGAGTTATGCCTGGGCTTTGTCTCTTACCTGCCAAGAAATGAAGGACCTGAACAGCCCCACAGAAATCCGGGCATTTCGTTGCAGTGCCACATCCATGCACTTCCCATGATTACTCAGCCATCATCTGGGAAGGATGAAAATGTTGAAATTGGCAGCAAGAAACAGCCGAATTGGAGTAAAATATTAGCTTGGAAAAAGGAACAAAAGGAAAGACCTCAGTTCAATATCCAAAACTGAGATTACAGATTTTCTGATCTCTCTTTACTGAACCCCTGTTTTTGGAATAAAAACAGAATGAGAAAAAGATTAATTGATGACAATCTATTTGAATTAAACAGCAATGTTTTGATGTTTTTAAGTTCATCCTAGGCTAAAAATGTGACACCAGGCTTTTCCAAAAGCCTCAAAATATTTCTTGGTTTCACCTACATCAAGAAATGCCACACAGCAAGCCTTTCTTGTGGTAGAAAATTTTGCTGTGTAGTGCTTAGTCAATTCCTTACCACAGAACAGAAATGTCATTGAAAAACAAAGCTGACAGATGAAATGAACTTTTCTAACATCAAGAGAAGTTTACATTGTATAGGCTTCAGGCTTGGAGTTGAAAAAAATGGTGAGTTGTTCCCTTCTATATGATGTGGTTTGCCCATTATTGAGCCCTGACACAGCAGGACTTCCATTCATGTCTAACTTTGCTGCTGGAGCTAGTTACCCAGCCCAGAGCTAAGGACAGACATTAGACATTTCTAAGGGAAGGAAGATCAAGATCTTTTTTGGGAAGTCCATATCTCTAAATAATTAAAATAAATTGCTGCTTACATTTATGTGATTTGATTCAGGTACTGTTAATTCTCCAGAGGGCTGAGGAGGGCTGTATGTTGGAGAACTTGTGGGAAAGAAGCTTCTTACTCATCGACAGAGAGCATAGTCTTGAAGGGAAAACCAAGACTTAGAAGTCGACAGGAGAATGATGGGGTTTTTTCGTTTGTTGGTTTGGGTTTTTTTTTGCATGAAGAGTCCTTTCAAAGATGAACTAAATATGTAATTTCTATCCTTAGGCTACATAGCGAAGGTTGGCTATTGGATGTATTTCAACGTATTCATGGTGAGGAAGGCACATTCTTTGTTCCACTGGACTTGGAGATTTCCAGTCAGGAGCTGAGCTACATTATCAAGAGGGCTGAGCAGTGGAGAGGAATCAATGGTGAAAGACGGATGGTGAGTGGTGAATGGAGTCTCCAAACAGAGTCTGTGGTCCAAATTAATGCCTTGCATTTTTGTGTGTTATTTAAAAGAACTAGATGTTAGAAAATTATTCTTGGGGTGCTTAATTGAATGGAGAAGCTAAGAAGAAGCACGTTCAGGAGAAATTTGTGACGTTGTGTGTGCATTGCCTGAACATCCTGAGGGGTTACAATCTGCTTAGTAACCAAAGGCTTAGAGGCATCACTGATGTCAAAAATTATCTGTGCCATCTGGTGGTTCTTGACTGGGTCTTAGAGACTTACTGCTGGTTTAAATGTCAGTATCATCCCAGATAATTTCTCAGCCAGCTCAGGATTTCCATGAACATGTAGAATTCGTTCCAAGAAGGCATAGGTGAGGTTGCCCTGAGAAAGGGGTATGTGTTTGGTCAGTCAGATATGAGAGCCGTGCTCTGCTCCCTCACCCTTTCCATCCAGGATTGCCCAGAAGAGTGGGCTAAGCTGGAAATCAGCAGGGGAAGGTACTCTAGTTTGGTTATCAAAATAATCCCTCTTTCTTTTCTGTTAAGCCCCTAGCCTCTAGTCTCATTTACAGACCTTAAGCTGTGATGTATAGGAGACACATTCTGTGTTTGCAAAGGGTCCAGTAGTGGAGATGCCATCCACAGATGAGGCTTCTGGTCAAGATTGCTTTCAGAGAGATGAAATTAGAAATATTGTGGTCAGTAGTCTCTTAGGGACGTTGTCTTCCTTCTGTGAGGGACTTATTCTTCCTTGCTTTCTAGCTTTGCATTGGTGTTATTAATTCCCATAGGACTATTTTACAAACCATCTCTTGGACATTTGCTAAAGTGCTCATCAATTTGATTTATACATCTGTGAATGCCTCTGTGTACAAAACTTTGTTTGGTAACTCTCGTGTAAAAAAGAACAGATTCCAGATAGGAAGGAAATTAGTCCTCTTAAGCATGTATGAGTTGTTTTGTTTTTCTTTTCCAGCCCTCTGGAATAAGGGACTTAAGATTAGGGTCTACAGGTTTTTCAAATCTCTACAGCTACCTCTGAAAGATCAGCAGTTTATATAAATATATAGCTTCAGTTGTCACTGTTATAAACATCTGCTACAGCTGTAATGATTTTCCACTTTTTTTTTCCCCCGTGATGACAGTTTGGACCCTGAAAGGAAAAATTGAATGAAAAAGCAGATACTCAGTAAGCTTAATTTTTGTGGGAATGTGTAGAACACCACATGGAATTTCAGCAGAGGAGAGGGAAAAGGTTTGAAAGAGTGAATGTGCTCCCACAACCACCTGCCTCAGACATTCCCACTTTCTATACAGATAAAAGTTATTTTGTTTTTCCCAGTAAGTAAAATAACACTTTTTTTCTATATCAACTCGAAGCATAACCACTGACAATTGGTTTCTATTATCTTTGTTACAAGTTAAGTAAGGTCAAAGAATACATATAGTGGACCTCATTTTACATGCCAGGACCATGAATGCCATATGGAAAAAGTGGCAGACGAGGGAACTACAAACAGCTACATTTCTGTTTCAAGTATTGAATACATTTCTAATCATATTAACAGCACATCATTTCTTGCAGCAATACAGAAAGGGCTGAATAAGGAGAAAAAAAAGAAAAGAAAAAGAAAAAAAGAAGAGTGGGAGGAAAGGAAGAGATGTAGGGGCTAAAGACAAATGGAAAATAATGGACAGAAAAACTATTTCTCTCTATACAAATAGTCTGTACCTGAATGGAGGAAACATGGGTTGTCCATGGCTACTGTAAGACATCTTCAAGGGCCAGAACACTGAAAGACATGACCTATAACTATAGGCATGTGTAGGTGCTTACTTTTGCTCCCAGTATGCAGCCTAGCATGCATGAAAGGCCACACTGAAACGTGTTTGCCTAACCTTAGTGCAAGATCCTTTAAAATGGACCCAGCCTCAGCAGGATCCAGCAGCCCAGAGAGTGCAGTCAGAGTACAGGGAAGGATCCCAATCCTACACAGGGAGCAGCACACATTTCATTCAACAAAGCAAAGTCATGCACAGTTTTGTCTTTACTAAAGCCCCTAAGTTTCTGGTTCTTATTCTGTCTACATCTGCATGAATTTCATGCCTTTTCCTTTACATCATCCCTAACCAAAAGCCAGGCTGTGACAGTGTTAAACATTCCTGTTCTCTGGGGGTCATACTGGTGCAGACTATGTGATGTAAGAAGATATGAGCAATGTGGAAAGAGCACAGGAATTTTAATCACTGTCATCTCTAGAGATGATCTCTACCATCTACTTCAGTGGGCACAGGATCTGCCTCACTATGGGGGAAATTTGTGAGTGGAGACTGCTGTTCAAAACTCCTGAATTATTGGTACAAAACACGAATACTGTGAAAAAAAGAACAAGTCTTCCAAAATCAGAAATCTTCCCCATCTACTCTTTTGTTTTTTTGCATTTTTTTTTATTTTGACGAAAAAGGGAACCATCAAAGGAAACAGGACATTTTGTTAGCTCTTTGGCAAATCCAGTTTTGTAATAAAGACTTGCTCGATTCTAGAAATATGTTCTCCACACGGAGCATCTCCGTGGAAGACTGTATTTGCAAGTCTTTATATGCTCCTAGGCATTGCAGACACTAAAAGACCCTTTTTTTCTGCCATAGATTTGCATAAGGTATTTATCTTGTCCCTTTCTTTTTGTATGTCTAATTGTACAAAGTAATCAGTATGGAAGACACATCACTAGGTCTTATTGCGTGCATTATTAATGTGTTAATTTTTAAATAAAATACGAAATTAACTGTGAACAATTTTTATAAAGGGAAGCATGAGACTGCCATATCTTACATCACTCCACATAAAAAATATATTTTAAATGGAGGTCATTCAAGTAAATAGTCAGTCAAACCTTCTGGAAAAAATAGGTCTACATTTTTGCAATATTTTCTTGCTATTAACCATGTGCTTCTCATTTTTATTCTCTGGATTAAAAATTGCCACATAAATGGGTATTTTATAATATGCTTAATTTCCTTTTATTAAATTGATAAATGCAGCAGCAGAGGACACATTTACAATATGATGAGAATTTAAGGTTATTGCGTTTTATAATTTTTATATTGTTCAGAGAAGTGATTTGTCATTTGCGGAATGACATCCATGCCATCATTTCAAAGTATTTTCAGTCTTTCTTTTGATAGGAAAAAGGTCACTTTCTGTAGACCAGGAAGACATCACTCTATTAAACTAATTTGCCTACATGCAAATTTTGTCATTTTTACCTCATTAACTATTTATCATAGAGTAAAAAAATATATATATTCATGAAGGGGCAGCTAACAGCCTGATGGAGCTGGAACTAATATTTTGCAACTCTAATGATTTTTTGCATCCTTAATTAGATAGCATAAGGTTGATATGATTAGGTCAGGATGTAGTGTTTTTCATTAAAATACATTTTAGAAGCTGTATTCATAATCTGCCCTTGCAATTAAATAATGAGCCTATGAGTTTAATATTATCGACCCAATTATTATCCCATGGAAAAGTATACCTTTAATAAATTTGTGCCGTAGGACCTTCATTAGCAACAAAACGAATTATATTTCCAGGTACACAAATTACACGGCCACAATCACATTTACGTAGTGGTTTGGAAGGCGCTGTGGGGGGAGAGCCACCGTAGCCCTGTGCCTTACAGAAATGCACTTGATTATTTTGGAAGAAGCCATTTACAATGCCTTTAACGAGGAAAGCTGCAAAGAAGTAAAAGTACCACCTACAGAGGCAGGCAGACACATTTCTAGGAACAAACCTGTGCTGAAGCAGTGTTCTGCGCACTGATGCTGGGAGACTGGGCCTCCTTCCCTCAGCGTGTTACAAACGTGGAGGCAGAGCTGAATATTTGCTGGTCTTCTATTAGAGACAGTCACATGTCAGATTCTAGAATGGGTAAAATCAGGACTGGTGGCAGACTGGAATATTTTAATCTGCTATTGTTAGCAGATCAGTGACGAGGTCAGGACCCTGGATTTTAGCCAAGCCTTTTTTTTTTTTTCTAGAACTGATAAAAATGACAATGTCTTTCTGTCCTCACAGAGAAATCACTTTTCCAATGCTAAGTAACAGCTTAGAACCAAGGCATGAAGTGGGATTTTCTTTTGTCTAAACAAATAAGAATTAAAAAAAAAAAAGTGGCGGGAGGAAGTATTTCTAGTAAAACAGCTGACCAGGAATGGTCTTCTGAGGGGGATCTGTTGTGACTGGATTCGTTGTTAGGTGTTATGTTCTCATCACTTTGGTCATGACTAAAGTCTCTGAACTATTTATCAGATGAATTGCTATTAGCAGGAATAAAAAAGCAAAAAAATATGGCTCTTAGAGATTTTTACTGGACTTAGCCCTCAAATACCACCCACCCCTGCTT
The DNA here is from genome assembly GCA_013396875.1 of Vireo altiloquus. NCBI lineage: Eukaryota > Metazoa > Chordata > Aves > Passeriformes > Vireonidae > Vireo > Vireo altiloquus. Next base: position 305,882 of record VZRF01001869.1, read on the forward strand.
GCAGTGGGACTTTTTATTTAGTAATACTAACCATGAGAAAATTTGTGCAACTCATAAACTGAAATAAAACTGTTAGTATACCAAGCATAGGCCCAAAACACTGGCACATAAGGAGGTTTTCTGGAAAAAAAATGCAAGGTCTGTAGGCAAGAAGATAATGTGAAACTTACACTTGAAATAAAGCCTGATGCACTGCAAAATTATTTTAATAAGACTAGGGCTAATTTTCTAATTTTAAAATGATATTATAGCAAACCATAAAAAATTACCCGGCAGTAGATTTTTGAAAGGAAAATATATTTGTAATTATCTTGAACACACAAGATTACTTCAGGGCCTATTATCGACACAATTTTTGGTACCACTTTACACTAATTTGCATTTATTACTCTCAGGCCAACTATTAATATGTTAATAAATAAGTCATTAATACTTGTTATTTAATTGCTATCTATTTATTCCTGTTCAATAATGCATTAATTACTCGTGAATAGTTGAGGGCAAAATCCTGCCTTCACTAGTGGAGTCAGCACTGGCAGGAGAGGACGTGGACGTGGCAGCATTACAAGGGCTGCTGGAGAGCAAGTCATTTAACTCATTTAGCACAAGGGGGTTAACTTTTGATCTTGCCTTAGAGGAAGCTTCCTGAGCCTCCACAGCAAAGCTGCTGGACCATGGGTGGGTGAAGGCAGGCAGAACCACACCTGGGATTGCTGCAATTTGTCTCTTCTTATGGTCCTGGTCTTGCTCCAGCACTGGAGTTTGGAGCTTGCTTGCATGTACAGGATGATGGATAGAGGGAAGTGAAGGGCAAAAACTGAAGTAATCTGAAAGCCAGTGCTAGACTGAGGGAAGTGTGGCACATGGTGTGTAGTGAGAAATGGAAACAGGTACATTGCTTTCTTGCTGTTGGATATTGGAAGTGGAAAAAGTAGAATCCCAACCATGGTCTAATTCAAAATCCCAGATTCATGCTCTTCAGATCCCCTTGTGTAAGTTGACTGTAGTGTGGTTCAAAAAAGGCTGAAGAATTTACTGACAGCATAATTGGTATATTTTCTGTTTGAAGGTTTAGCACTACTCTGAGTGTGATTTCTTTCCTCTTTTTGGTGAAAAAAAATGGTGAGACCAGGCCACATTTTGAACAAGAACACCAGCCTGTTTCTGTGAATCTAATAGATCTGATCATCTTAAATTTGACCTTTTTGAAGTTGTAGGGTGAATTTTTCCAATGAACACAAACAGAAATTTTGATGTTGCCTTTCAGAAAGACCAATTTCCAAAAGACAGGTGAAAAATTGTAGGGGTATTTTGACTCAAAAAAAAAAAAAAAGATTGAGGAAATGAGCTGGAAGGTATAATACCATGGTACATATTGTGGGAGCCTGAAGGAAAAGTCAGAAAACACAAGGTAGTAATGGGAGAAAAGAAGTAAAAGTGGTTCAGAAATTTGTGCAGAAGACACAACTATGCCAAAGAAAATAGAAAGAAACTGAGAGAAATGCAAGGTAAGAGAAGCTGATGGGAAAGGACAACTATACATGATAATTACACAGTCATGGTTCCGTAGAAGAACTCTTCTCAAATTGCTGATTTAGATATCACTGATGTGCAAACGGAGATAGAAAATCATGTTGAGAAAGCAAAAGTACACAAAATGTTAATTTAGTTTTTATTCATTCACTCGTCTGTTTGCAAACTTTTTGTGACTATGAGTTATACCTTATATACATAAACTCTACTTCAGGTACACTGTAATAAAGAAATTTATTAATTAATTTAAGAAATAACAAATGGCTGACATCACTCAAGCTGCTGCTGATAAGGTTTTATAATTTTGATCTGTGGTCTCCTTTCCCTAAACTAGTTTCAGCGATCTCTTAAAAACCTAGCATTTTGCAAGTTCACAATTAGATTTCTTCTTCCTAACTTTAACCCCTATTGCAAAAATTTTTGAAGTTGCTCACTAAAACTCTCAGTACAGCATCTCCAGCAATTTAGATTGTATGAAGGATCTATGCTGTAAGAGTAGCAGAGGAGAGTAGAAAGCAGCAGCAAAGCTGACTATGAGCATATCTTGAAAAATTAGCAGTAATATAGAATTTAATTCCTTACGTGCCAGCATGAATAAATCACTGTGTTGATCTGGGGTAATGCACAATTGTTTCAGCCAGTACAAGCAAGCTACCCTGCTAGTCCAGAACAATTTAGCTCAGCATGTTAAGGTGACATGTAATCACCTATCTGCTACAGAAACTGTGGGAGGGAAACCTCGATCCCTTGCAGTCAACAGCAAAACTTGCACTGACTTTATTAGGGCCAGAATTTCCATCTATATGTGTAAGCAAAGGAGAGGGGAGGAAATAGGGTCGTGTCTCACTGAACTTCTTTGTGATCTGTGTGTATAAGGTCAGATTCTCATCAGGGATAAATTATTGAAGGCAGAGCCTTATTTTTTTTTTTTTTAAAGATTAAATGGAGATTGAAAGTCAGAGATGAGCAGAGGGAAGGCTCAGCCCAGTAATGGGATGTTACAGAAAACAGAGCAAAATGTAAGGTCAGAAAAGAGGGTAGCCCTCTGTTGACTCCTAGATTTAAACCAAAATGATTTCTGTATGAAAAGACAAGGCCTTGAACTGTGTGGGTTGAATTGAGCATATGGTTCTGAAATATTTTTCTTACTATTCTTTTAGAGTATTTAGTCCACAGGGAGTGGTGAGCAAAAAGAAAAAAGGGGGAAAATGTGGATGTTTGGAAGCATCTGGAATAGCCAACTATGCTGACCATACACAAGCATGCTATTAAACCTCACAACTGTTGATTAGTAATTCATCAGAAAGTGTGAATGTGCAAACCGTGGAAAACAAGGTAATGCAGTCTAGCTAAAGGAAAACCTCCTTTTGCCTGTGTGGCTAGGTCTAACGAGTGGAACTGCTTAAACAGATGTGCACACAAAAAGAGGCCTTGTAATAAATTACAACAATGGTAGAACAGATATAATCAACAAGTAAGCTAATGGAAACAGCATTAGAAATTGAGCTGGTAGAGTAACACGGCACAGAACTTGCTTGATTCCATGTTGTATCCCATCTTAAAGAGAAAAAGAGAACAAAAAACCAAAACACAAAACAAACAAAAAAACACCCAAAAACCAAAAAGCCCACAAAAAAATAAAACAGTACGAAAAAAACCAAAAATGAAAAAAAAAAAAAAAGGAGAAAAAAGGGATTTAAAACCCCAAATCTATGCAAGTTTCTCCCCATCTGAAAGTTGCATGACAATAAGTTAATAGAATAACAACAGATAAAAAGAAAAGCAAACTATGCAAACTATGTGGTTGCAGGTACCAAGCTACTAATTATGAGCTACTAATAGCATTTCTTTTTTTGGTGGGCATGTTCACGGTAAGTCTGTGAATTGAAAACAAAATGATTTAGTCAAACTCCATGGAATTTACTTAGAGAGGTAGTAAACATTATCTTTTGTTTAGAAAACATGCATTTTATTTCCCCTTTCAATATGTATTTTGTTTCCCTTTTAAATGAGAAGTGATTTATTCAAGTCTCCTTTACTATTCCCATTACATGCACAATATAGTATTTCCAGAGTAAATGGTAACAAATCATTTTAATCCTATAATCAATAAATGAATTATATAAAGGCGTTAGTGCAGATGAACCAAACTAATAGTCTGCTGACATTCTTCTGATTATACACTGACAGAAAGGTGTTAATTTCTGTAATACTTCAACAGACATCCAAACTGTTTTGTCAGAGAGGTTGGACAGTGATGGAGGAGGAGTACACTTAACTGTAATTTTTGTAGTAATTCATGGGAAGCCTCATTGACATGTGCTAATGGCACTTGATTGCCCTCAAGATGTTTTCACAACAGAACTCTGCGAGTGCCACATCAAGGTTTGCTCAGTCAAATAGTTTTTTCTCCTTGCATCTAGATAATTTGTGACCACAGGCAAACTTTTGAAAATCCAAGGTGGTTCGCAACACTCCGTTGGGGTGAATCTGTCATCAGCCGGCTGGTACAGATCGGTGCACTAATGAAGAGCAAGCTCTTTGGGTTTTTTGTCATTTCTGTGCAAGCAATCCATTTTGTTTCTCCTCAGTGGCAGGGTATGTTATACATCTCATCCTGTATAATCTGACTTACATTATAATTTGATTCATACACAGCCTTTCCACAGAGATTAATTAGCAGCAGGTTTGAAGTTTGCAAGTGAAAATATGATAATTAGTTTTCTTGGAACGTTAACATTTCAACACTTCAAGTTCTCTCCATCTTTGTCTTCAATGAAGCTGCAGTAAACGAGCACTATTTCTCTTCTAAATCAGACTCTTGTGAGGTTTGAAATACAGACATTTTCATCAAGCTGGATAATTTCCATAGAAAATTTACTAGCTCATGAAATATTGCAGGAGTAATTCATACAATGACTCCCTTCTCCCCTCGGTAGGTTGAAGTATGATGTGAGCAGTTCTGAAAACCCCCAGGACAGTCACTTATTTAACAACTGTGATTCCTACTCTTTGTAACAAAAATCAGCTGACTCTTCATTTTTTGCACAAAACGGAATTAGCCAATAGGTCTCTCAAACAGTTACCAGGTAGTGCTGTAAACAAGGTTACTCCCTGCACTTGTTCTCTCGGAGTGTTTAATACAGGTAACTCATTTGGCACATACAACATCCCAAGACTGGTAACTTAGCAGGATTCTGAAAAGAATTAGCAATATATCTGAATAATGAGAACATTCAATATTACAATAGTGAGTAAAAATGTTATATGAGATATCAACCCTCATGATTTAAAGACATAATATAATCGCTAACATATGGGGCTTAAGAAGAAACTCACGTTATGGAAAAGTTATTGTGTTTAGCTGTTTAAAAACTAATATTTGTTTAAAAATTTCTGATTTATACTTCTCAGTGTTAAACAAATTTCTTTTGTTCCAAGGATATGGTTCTAAAAGATCTCAATCTTCTCTAATTATTATATTCTCTAATTGAGACGTAATTCATCTTATTACAGCTCTGACATCAGACATGCTCTGAGCTTGGGCATGGGACTGTCGATGCCCATTGATTTGGTCAGGTTAGGGATAAGTGAAATTCTTAACCATGCTAGGATCTAAATTACCAAGTGATTGTGAGTTTGCATATGCAAATGCACGAAGTTTATGTATCAGTCTTGTATGTAACTGCAAGCACGGTTTTGCAGTCATCACATCACAAGGGCTTTTTATTTCTTCTTTTAAAGGTAATTAAATTTATTACTATTTTGTGATTGTCATACATAAGGCTCCTGACAAAGATTGAATTACTTTAGATGCATTAGAGAACATTTACACAATGTTAAAAAACTGAAGCCTCAGTAGCCTGCTTTCTAATAATGACCTTTAAATATTCTGGGATATTTAAATGTAAAATTCCACACACTGACTGCAGAGACTACTGAAAACACCTGCACAGGGCAGAGCAAAATCTCTTTGCCCACTGACTGGGGCTGGTGGCATATAGAAGGCATTGGTCTGTCTGTGTGTAACAGTTCCAGGACACTTAAGGGGAAGGCTGAGGTTTTGCCTACGCAGTGAGTTGAGCAAAGATACACACTTTATCTCAAGCCCAAACAGGTCCATTCTGTTTTCTGTCTTCACCTGAGCTCAGAAGGCAAAGTAAACTGTGCCTGAGCCTACAGGTGAGCTTTGTCTTAGCTAAAGCCAAGTGCAGGCAGAATAAATTGTAGGTCATGGGACTCAGCGAGGATACCTGTCCTTCCTGCTATAGATATGCTGAAACCTGTGGTCTCTGTGGGCTACAAACCCCACCTCTGATACAAGATTTAGAATACCTACCCTTTGAAGCTTATAAATACAGGGGAAGGATTAGACCTCCTCTGCTGAAGCCTGAAAGCACTGTCCAGAACTTACATGCTGAAGTTTCCTGAAGGGGGTCACAATTTTCACCCTGACATATTTGTCAGGGCACAAATGGGCTGTCACCATGCTTCCCATCATTTTTCCTATCTTAGTACTAATCAGGGCATCTCAACCAACAGTAATTTCCTGGGTCTGTCTGAGACCTGGTGTGAGTGTCTCTGAGGCCGGCCAGCAAGACTTTGTTGTTGCACAGAGCCTTGTTTTCTCCTGATCGACAAAGGGGGAGAGGAAGACATGCCCCAGGGAGGTGAGGTTGTAAGGAATTCCTTCCCACAACAAAAAAGAGAAGGAGGCAAATTGACTGTTTTATTAGGAACATGATCTGTAGTGTTTTTTATCTGGAGAGGGGATTGTTGCATGCTGATGAATACGGGTATCGTATCACAAGAGTGCTAAAATGCCCCTGAGCGAGTTTGTTCCTTCAGCTCTCCTTCAGCAGCTCCTGCTATCCCAGCCACTGACCTGTGAAATGTGGTCGCGTGCTCTGGAGTTTTCCTGTATTTTGAAAGCTGTTCTTTTCATCTTGCAAAATATTAGCCTAAACAGTTAAATGGGAGTTGCATTTGCAAGGGTTTGTGTATTAATATTAATGGAAAATGTGACAGGCCGGGTGGCCAGAGAGGAATAATCATGCCATTCAGGTGACATGTAAGTACAGCAGGTTTTATGGATTTATTGTTTTGAAACTTAGTTATGTCCAAAGCAGAATAGACTTTTAAAAATCCACATTTTTTTAAAATAAAATACTACCATTCTGGAGAGGAATATCAAGAAATGATCAAGAGAAAAAGTTGGCATCTTCTAACTTTGTCATGCTCTTATGAAGATGGAGGCAAACTTGGATCGTAATGGGCACTGTTCAGACAATCTACTTTCCACATGAATCCTAGGGCCTCCTCTCCTGTTGGCTTTGAATACTTCACACTTTTCCTCACCTAAGGCTTTGGGATCGTCTTGACAGTTCTTCTGAGGTGTTTATCTCCTCCACTGACTGGGTGCAGGGACTTATTGCACATCAGGCTCCCTGATTATAGCCCTAAAGTGCATAATTTACCTAGTGACTAGGATCAGCATATTGATATAACATTTCTGTGCTACCATCAGGCACTAGGACTGAATTCCTGTTTCCTCAAAATGAGAGAGGAAAAGGGAAAGAACAAAGCTAGGCAGCACCTTAGGGAGCTGTGCTCCTCCTGAACCCTGCCTAGACTATAGCAGTGGGAGCAGCTCATCTGGTTTTGCAGGGCATTTGTCTGGCTAAAGTAACCATGAAGGGTTATTTAAAAATAGGAAAATTGCACCTGGTCATTTAAAACATTTCAGAAGGGGTTGTTGCGCCTGTCAGATGAACAGCCATTGAAATTGGCATGTTGGCCATGACATGAGTAATTCTTCAATGAATCAGTCTTTTTGCATAGAAAATTATCCCATCAGAAACACTCTGAGTAGCGCTAGCCTGCAGGCTTGAAGCTTAAGCTCAGTCGTGGCATAAAAACTTCCCCAGCCTTGTTTTCTTTTGCAGCTGAGATTACCCATTTAGAACTTGTAATTTAGACTTTTCTCAGATAAACCTCCTTTTGTATTAAAGAGTCTTGCCTGAGAGAGCAAGCCTGCCAACTGGATCCTTACTTCACTAGTTCCCAAAGAAGGATGCTTATTTTAGCCTTATTGAACACACTTGGGCTATGCATTGCCATTTAACAAGTGGGAAATAGTGTAGTAAAGGTAGAAAGCTGGTTTCTGTCTCTTTCAAAGTCAATATAGGCAGAGAAAAAAACATACACGGTAGTGCCTTGTTAAGCTTTTTAGGATTACTCTTCTCTTTACCTTGATTGTTTCCTCTTTGCTGAAGTCTGATGGGCTCCAAATAAACTGAAGCCTTATGAACCTGGGAGCCTAAGCCCTCCTGCTGCTAGGGAAAGGTTTATAGACTAGTTCCTTTCATTATCGCTTTATAAATGGCATTGTTTGAAGCAGTGTGTACTGCAGCTTGAATAACAACTTGGAGGACGTTAGTTAATTTGCTTTTTGAGAACTCTTGTCTTTTCAAGTGGTTTTTTATGGGATTCAGGTAATTGTTAGTATTTAGACAGATGGGAAATATTTTATCAACAAAAGTTATCCCACCTCATGCTTAAGTCTGGGCATCATCCATTTGATATATGCAGGTCTTCAGGGCTACAGAGAGCAGAGGGTGCCTTTGGCTCAGTAGGTAGGTGTGATGCTGACATAAGCCCTGCATAATTCATCGGACCCTTCCACAGGATGAGGGAGCCAGAACCTCCATCAGCATGCAGCAGACCTCTGTGGACTACTCCTCCCTTCAAAGAGAAGTGCCAGGATTGGAGAAATGTGTTTGTATACAGCCTGGTTCAGCCTCAATGCCCTGCTTGATGGGTGATCTTCTGTTGTTTGGTATTGTCAGCATCCCCCATTTCAGAGTAGCCAAATCTGTGGTGTCCACAACACCAAATTTCTTGTTCCAGTGACAGAGAAAGAGATTTTTGGAATGGGAAAAGATCTGAGGTGTCTGACTTTGAAAGTGCCTTCTTGACAGCTCTGCTCTTTCTGTCATAGCCCCATCCATCCTTGTTTTCTTCCACTCCAAACTTTACAGAATCATAGAATCAAAGAATATGCTGATTTGGAAAGGGACCCACAAGGATCACCAAGTCCAACTCCTGACCCTGCACAGAACAGCTCCGAGAATCACACCACATGCCCAAGAGCATAAATCTTGAGCTCTGTCAGGCTTGGTGCTGTGACCACTTCTCTGGGAAGCGTATTCCAGTGCCCAACCACCCTCTGGGGGAAGAACCTTTTCCTAATACCCAGCCTAAACCTCCCCTGACACAACTTCAGGCCATTCCTTCGGGTCCTGTCACAGGTGGCCACCGGGAGGAGGAGCTCAGTGCCTGCCCCTCCTCTTCCCCTCATGAGGAAGCTGTAGACCACAATGAGGTCTCCCCTCAGTCTCCTCTTCTCCAGGCTGAACAGCCCAAATGACCTCAGCCACTCCCCATGCAGCTTCCCCTCAAGGCCCTTCATCATCTTCCTCACCCTCCTTTGGACGCTCTTTAAGAGCTTCTTATCTTTCTTATATTGCAGTGCCCAGAAGTGCACACAGCACTCTACACCTCAGTGCAGAGCAGAGCAGAGCAGAGCAAAGCAGGACAATCCTCTCCCCGACTGGCTGGCCATGCTGTGCCCAATGCTCCCCAGGACATGGTTGGCCATGTCCAACCCAGGGTCTTCTTTCTTGCTACCATGGCTTCCTTGTGCTGGCCTGACCATCTCCACCATCTCTTGGCTCCCCACCTCTGTGACAAGTAGGGGCCAGGGTAACCTTTTTGTTCTTACCTGAACAAATCCTGACCCCTGTGGTAGTACCAGCTTAGCACAAGGGTGCAGAGGAGGGCAATTTTAGGATTTGAGAAGCATTCTTCAAGGAAAATAGATGTGAAATAAAATATCTGAAGGATGGTGAGTACCCACTGTGGCACAGGCATACTGTTCATCAGAAAAACACTGCACGTTTTCATGATGTCTTTAAACTGACCAGGTGTCCTGCCAGTGGCTGAGAGGGTGCTTTAGCCTGCATGGGGAGAGCAGAAACATATTGCAGATCTTTCTAGCAGGTTGAAATGGCCCCTTTTCATCACTTTTCATCACTCTTCATCTAAGGACAGAGATCCTGAGCTGTGCTGGGTCAGGGACCAAGGTGCCAGGGCTCCCTGTATGGAATGCTTCATGGCTGGAGAACCCTGGACCATGGAGGCTCTTATAAAGAAACTCGAGGCACGCGGTTAGATGTTGTACAGAGTGACTAAAAGAAAAGGAGGCCCAGCAATAGTAAAAGCATCCAAAATATTTTCTTGATTAGTTTTTGCAAGCAAAAGTATAAATACATGTGCATGAGCAAGAATGATATGGCAACAGATTATGACTGGTTTTGAGTCTTTACCCTCAATTTCTTCTTGCTGTATTTACAATCTGAAAAGCATGCACGTGGACCAGGATTCATGTCACTCATCTACATCCAGCTTAAGAAGCTATAAACAGCTTTTAGACATTACAGAAGCAGGTTTTACATTGATTTCAATGTCTCATAGGTGTTAATTTATTTGTATGTGATATTAAATACTTGAAATCAACCCTTTGGGTAGCTTCCAAATGAGTACTTTGTGATGAAAACTAGAGGCAAATGCAATGGGCTTTTGGGAGAACAGGGAGGGAGAAAAAAAAAAAAAACAAAAATGGCAAATAACAAACAAAAAGCCTCAAAACCAAATCAAAATATTGGCATCTTTTTGTAAATACAAAGTACTTCTGCAGTGTTTACTCTTCAAATGCTGGGGTACTGGAGAGGGTAAGCAATCAGGAGTGAGGCAATACTTCTATCATTATTATTTACTATAAATGCCTGTTGAATTTTTACTTACTGTGCAAGCTGAATGCAAAACACCATGAAAATAAGTAAGTCAAATTTGTCAGAAAACAAAAACATCTTTGCTTTTGCACTGGTGGTGGTGCAAGTAATTGTCTGTTGTAAGGGTCTGGGGTCTGACTCTCATTTATGCTGTCCTGGCATCTCAACAAAGCTGTAGCTTGGGCATAATGGTGTGCCAGAGATTTGTGAAAAGGCCTGAGTAGTGTACAAAGAGACAGGGATTTATGATTTTCAAACCTGTCAGTGTCCTTTAAGCTAACCATGGAGGAACTCTGCTTGGTCTGCCATGTATTGCCTCATCTCTGGCCAGTAAGGGTTACTATTGTCCTTTGTTGAATGTGTAATAGGATTCAGAGATGGATTAAGCTAAATGTTTTGGCTTTAAAAGTTTGTTTTGTTTTGTTTTTCTTTAGTTTCATGGAACAAGCCTCTTTTCTGCCTGCACAAGAAAGGTTGGACAGTTTAAACAAAACCTAATGAAAATTCTTGAATAAGGCAAAGATACTGCAGTTCAAATATGTTTGTTCTGTTTTCAAGGTGATGTGGCATCGTCATGACTAGAGTTTGTTGTTTGTTTTTCTGACTGATGTGTAGCCAGGCAGAGATTCTAACTTAAAAGCTTAGGATTCAGAGTCTCAGCCCAGGCTCTTTTGGAGAATCATTATCACTGCAATTGGCAGGGAGAGGTTTTACAGAATAAACAAACCAACAAAAATAAACTGAAAGCTCAGTCCTTTTTCATGTTTGCAACCCTGTTTGTTTTTCACATCTATATTAAGCATGTGATGTTGAAAGTTACCACAGGTCATAGATTTTTCCTTATTTCCTGAAGGATTCTAATACTCCATTTCCTTCACTAAGGGAGTGAAAACTGTTTCAGACAGAGCACAAACAACCATTTTCATAACTTCCCTAAATTCAGAGAAATAATGATACAGTCAATTAGGATATGTCTTCAGTAGCTTACTAAAGCATATTTACTATCACATTAATCCTGTTCTAATGCAGTTCTTTCAACTGAAAGTTTTCTTCTCTAGTCTGGGATGAATTTTGCTTACTCTAGAACTTCACTGTGTCTGGGGAAGAGAGAGAAGGGACATTTCTTCAAGATCATGTGCACACACAATTCACTTGTGCCAGGAAGCTGATCCCTGTGCTCTGAGTTCCTGCTGCCTTGCCATCACCCACAGTACCTTTTCTGATCCTTTCAGTACAAGGAATGTATGAGCATGGTATGCTATAGTAGCTCATACATGCTAGCAGGTATGTTTGTTGCCAGACTGGCAAGGTGCTGTAACCTGTGCCTGCCGCACGATTTGTCAGATCAGACATTATTCCCATGTCTGTGCCTCTGTTACCTCCAAAAGGCATTTTCATCTCACACGCAGTCCAGGGAGTTGTTGCATTTAGACTGAAACAATCACAGAAAATACAAACCAGAACCATATCACTGCACCGTGTTATTCAAATGAGAGGTCAAATTACCCCCACTGATGTAAGCAGGGTTGCCAAGGTCTAAACGAAGACACAACTTGGCCAAAGGTCTGTTTCTAATGTGAAGTTTGAAAGCTGGTACGCCTTGTGTCTAATATCAAACAGCTGCTAGTCAGTACCAGCTCCATTGAAAAATACGAACACGTTTCTAAAAAAGCCCTCCCCAAACAAAAACATAGAAGCCAACAACCCTGATTCTTGATATATTATTTAAACTTTTCCAGTGTTAAACTGAAACTATGATTGCTCATTGCTGCCTACTATTTTAGTTTGAGTTCCCTGTATGAGACTATTTAGGTGTATTAGAGCATGCTAAAATATTTCAGAATAATGCTCATACTGCTTCTCCTCCCTGCTCTCTCTCACACACACCCCTCAAGGGCCTTTATAACAGTGCAACGCTGGTTCTTGTATCATTTGCATCCCTGTAGATCTGTGGCAGCTTCTCTTCATTTGAATTTAATAGCAGAAAGCAAACTCTGGATGTGAATTTAGTGAACTGTTAGCGTGAGCAAGGAGGGAGCTCATTTATTAATCCCTAGTTTCATTTTGCAGTGCAGCTTTTGGTGTCCTAAGATTACACAAGAAGACACTGATATAACTATAATCACTCAGAAACTGAACTACAGACATATATAATAAATGAATACATTGCTCAGGAATTGTTAATGGCCAGCAAAGTATTCTTTTTCTGAATTACTGCCAAGTTTCAAAACTGCATGTGTCATCTTATCACGTACTACACATTAAGTGTTGGTCATGTAAGTCAGATCTGCCCTATGGGTATTTTAAATTGCAAACATAACTTTTTGAAACTCTATTGTAATGTTTTTTATTTGGCTTGGTTTCTAAATCAACATTGTTTGTTCATACCACTTCTATTGCTTTTTCCTTATTCTTTGCCACTTATAAATCCTTTATCTGAACAAGATACAAAGATCAAGTAATTTGTTACATAGCTGAGCATCTAATGCTGTCTAAACTCTCTATAAAATTTGTAGTAAATTTATGGTATGTACCTTTTCTTTTTTTTCATATGTAATCAGTATAGAAGTGTAACTTAAAACAGCATAGAAATTAGCCGTGAAAGAAGCATGTTCTTTTTTTACATCGGGTATTGTCAATAATAAACTTAAAACATTAAAGATAATAATGATCTCAAAACATTTGAATTAGGCATCTTTCTTCTGCTGTACAGCTGTAGTTTTATAGTTCACCTGATACCCTCCTGCTGCATAACATAGCTCTTAGTTTGGATGTATTCTCTTGTACAACATCTTTGAGGTTTCAACGCACTGCAAGTCTTCCCTCCTGCCTGAGACCAACTGGGTTGTAACAACGCCCAATGCCTACTTTGGTTTATTTTTTTTTTTCCCACATAGTGGCTGACTCTATAAGCAGTCTTGAAATTTCTAAACCACCAAGAGGAATGTGAGGACATGAGCTTGGATGGGGCTTTGAGAAATCTAGTGGAAGTTGTCTCTGCCCATGGCAGGGAGGTAGGAACTAGATGATCTTTAAGGTCCCTTCCAAACCAAACCATTCTGTGATTCTGTGATTCTATGGCTTTTCTTTTGTCATATTCCTGAGTACAAAAAGCAGAATATACTAATGCGCAGATGAAAGACTTGAATGAAAATAGATAAAATTATCTCTGAGAGTTACAGGTGGATAAACGGATCAGTAAAGAGTAATATATTACAAGCATAATATATCTGTGAGGTACGAAAAAACTGTGAGGAAAACACAAGTATAGAAAATGAAACTGCAACATCTCAAGGCAGAGAAGATGAAAGTAGTTCTTCCAGCGATTCTATTTCAATGAATTATTGTATATATAAATCCATTTACGCTGGAAGTTGGAGAGGCAATTTGTTTCACAAATACTAGTGTTATCCCAGGAAATAGAAATGGGATTGTGAAACTGGTTATTAAACACTTTAGGGTTTAAGATAGCTTGGGTTCCAAGGGACCACATGTGATCTAATTCTGGGAGTCAAATTAGCATTCTGTTGAAATGGCTTTTGCCAGACAGGACACTACAGCACTTGACTGCTTTAAGCTATGTCCAGAAGAACAAACCCTATTGTCATCAGTCCATGTCAAATTCAAGATTTCTTTGCAGCACAGGCAAAATGGGATGCTGCTACCATGGCGATGGGGTGGTTTTGGCTGCTGCATCACAGTTATGATGGAGACTCCCAAGTTACTTCTGGTCTTGCTGGCTCTAAAGGAGCAGCCCAGTACAGGAATCTTCCCTGGCTGCAACAGCAGGCATCAGTCTGGATGCTGGGGCACTGCTGCAGGAAAAGGAGATGGAGAAGAAAAACTCATGTCCCAGGCACCTGCTTGCTTTAGTTAGGCCTGGAGCTGGTCCTGCTTCGAGAAAGTAAATCATCTGGGCAAACAGAAGAGTGCTTTTGACAGGTGATTGCATACTTACATAGCCTGATCTTTAATTTGTAATCTTAACTGCAAATGCAAGTTACAGTTGGCTGGAAACTGCTTAAATAAGGGGAGAGTCAAGCAAGACTGCTGAACCCCTTGTAATGATGAGGAATGAGTCCTTAATATAAAAAAAAAAAAAATAAATACACTTTCCCAGCTTAACTCCCAGAAAAGGTCTCAAAATATTTTTTTCATTATTTGTCCCTTTAACTTGAGAAAAAGATGGAACATCCCCATTTTCTATGTGCTAAGACTTTGGAAGTCAACAGTGTTTTTGAAAGTATTTCCCTAAAACCAAGCCATCAAAATGTGCTTGAAGTAAGAGATATGCTGAGCGTTTTCTGATTTACTTTGAATGGGATTCAGCCACAACCATACAAGATCCCCATCCCACATATTGAGAAAAGGAACCAGGAAAGAGCTGAGAAGTGGTGTTCTGATTGGAAACTCACACTTCTACATGTACCAAAAAACTTGTGTGAGCAGTTAAATCAATCTAAAGCAATTTCAGTACACAGAAACCAGCTCTTGGTGTTTTCAATCCTTGAGAAGAATCAGCCAAGTATTTGTTAACTCTGCCATCTTCAGAAGACAATACACTACTCTTGGGTGCACTTGACCCTTTTCTTCTTGAATAATACACTAATTTGATTGGTATGTTTTTCTATGACAATGGGGAAATGTTCTGGTTAGGGGTAAGTAACATAAAAGGCATGAGCATGATACACTCCTGTGCTGCTGTCCCTTACTCTAATTTTACTTGATCAAAGTGGCTACACCAGCATAAAAGCACCAAAGATGCAGTGAATCAAGCCCATCTGCAAAGCAGAAAACATATTTTTAATGAGGTACTAAATTACTTCAGTCTATTATCTAAACTATGATACAGTGTATGTTTTTCACTAAAATTTAAGATTCATACAATGTGATACAAATCCCAGTGTAAGAGGCATAAAGTTTACTTAGAACAAATGGGGAAAACACATTAGATCTATATTTTTTAAATCTATTGTTAATTTTACTAATAATTTTCTCAAAATTTGCCCTTTTGAAAGTAAATGTGTCAGTTATAGGTGCTATTTTTTGTATTCCATGTACCATAAGCTCAGTCAGCTTTACTCAGACCACAGTAATTTGCAATGTTCACCTTTTTTTATATCTTCACTATGTAACAAAAATCTAGTATAAAATAGAAACATCTTTCATTAGTTCTGTGAGCGGATAAGAAAGCTACGTTAAGCTATCAAAATTGAAGTAAAATCATTAGGGAGTAAACAGTCATCTTCCTGCTCCACTGTCTGATCTAATGAACTGACATTCTGCTTACATTCCTTATATGATTTGTGGAAGGGGTTGCTATCCAAGCAGAGTAAAAAAGTAGATACTTGTATAGTAGTTTAATAATTTAACTAATTATTGCTAATATTTAACTTTGTTAAAATTTAGACTTCCAGTTTTGTTTCTTTTGCCAACCCAACAGCCTGTGGTTTTGTCTCCTTGATATTGTAATTGTCTACCCAGATTGAGCTTCCTTTTAATAGATTAATTGAGACTGAGTTAATTTATTTGGGTTTCTTTTCCATACTTTCCAGTCTCTTACTTTTTCCATTCGTAATTTGTGATACACCTCTTGTGGTAATATATGAGTGAGCTATAAGGCTCTTTCCCATAGAAAGAGCTATTACCTGCCCCACTTGTGGACTGAGGGCAGGCTCCCAGTCTGTGCCTTTCCCGGGGCTCTCTTCCCTTGTCCCCATGTAAGCACTGCCTGGCACTGCTCCCAGGGGATTTCACCTACAGCCTCACTGCTGAGAGCACCTCAGTGACCCCCAGGAGAGAGGACAGCATGCAGTCCCTTCTCTGCAAGTGGGAGAAGTAGCACTGTCCTCCCACCAGGAAACATGGTCACCAAGATAGAAGCTGTGGGAGGAAAATGGGGGAGTGACTGTTTCTGAAACTTATTAAGATGCTATGTTGGGGCAACATACATTTCATTATAACTGGATCTTACTATGAGTAATATTTCCTAATTAACCACAGGGATTCATGAGCTTTGCAGACTGAAAGACTGAGCATAGGAAATGTCCCAGGCCTGTTTTTAATCAAATTTATGTCCTTATGAATTGCTTGCTTTTGCAAAAAGTTTCAGGAGTAGCTAGTCTGAGGAATTACCCAGGGGGTGTAAAGATACTTCCAGTTGCATACTTGAAACATCTTTGGAGCCGTACCTGTGTTAGTTAGAAAAGAATTATCTCTACAGAACTAGAGCATACTTCCGAGTGGACATGGGAATGGTAGATGATCTCATTACTTCTGTCCTCCCTAGATCTATTCTAAAGCTTTTCAAGCTCACTGTGGACTGTCTTTCCAGTCCATGTAGACCCTGGTGGGTCATGAATCTGGAAACTGAACTTTTGCACACAGATGAGGATGGACTTGCAATAATGGAAACCTTCAGCTCTTGAAAAAGTTTGGGGTTTTTTAAGTATTCCCCAATGGAAATTACTTTTTCAGACTGATTTTGACTGTGCAGACACACACACACCCCAGTGAAGGATGGGGGGCTGTCAGCATATGCTGTGTGTTAAAAATATGGCAGCAATAGCTGTGTAGATAAATACAGGGGGAATCTGTGTGCTCATACAGATGACAGCATCAAGGAGGGAAGAAAAAGAAGAAATTGGAACATGGGTGCCAAATTTACCCGGGGTCACTTTGGGGCTATGTGTCACTCAATGTCACAGCCCTATACAGGACAAAAAAAAGCAGCCTTTAGCAGATCTAATGCACAAGAAGGTGCGAATGGAGTACACATTTTAGCATCTTTCTTTTTCATGGCAAATTTGCGTAAAGAAACATGTTACAGCTAGGAGGTGTATAATGTTTTTCTGGATTGTGGCTGTTCTCCAGCCAGGAATTTACTGTTTGTGAAAATTAGGGAGTGGCTACTTCAGATAAAATTATAATAATCAAAAACTTCAAAAAATTTGTGCTGGATTTTTTCTTCTCAAAACCAAACCAAAACGAGAAAAAGAAACAAACCCTAGAAAAAAGATTTTTTTCTTGCTTTACTTCTATTTGGAGGTGAACCAGCGATCCAAGTGCACTGTTGTGATCCTGTTGTGAAGTCACTTATGGCACCAGAAGTCAAAGTGTCTGTGTTTATGTGGCTGTGCCGGTGCACCAGTGTTGTGAGGAGCTCTGTGTAGTGGGCACCTGCTGAGCCAAAGATTTGAGATGAATAGCACCCATATTGATTTGCCTATAATGGAGTGGAAAAGAAAAATGTCCAGGTTTTGTTGCAGGTATTTTCATGGGGTATTAAATTGGTGGATTAGTTGCAAACAGCAGTACTGATAAAGTCTCCTGTCCATCTTGATGGTTGGGCCTTTCTATTAAAATGACACATAAATAACCTATTATGTCCCCCACCCATGGAAATTCAAATGCACCTGTCAACTTGATAAAGCACTTGCCTGGAGGGAAGCATTGTTTACATTTTCACTCCATTCTTCAGAAAAAGTGAGATTCTAATTATTTTTCCCACTGTAAATTAATGCTGACTATGATGGTTAGCATATCTCTGTATTGTTATATCTATGCAAAAGTTAAATAATAGAACTGATCCATCATGTATTATGCAATGTGCATTTTTATGACAGGCTTCCCTCTGATCTTATTATGCCTTTCTTCACAAATACTTTTTTTTTTTTTTCCTAGCAGCTGGGGGAATCTTTGTTGACTGCTGGTTCAGAAGTTGAAATCTGTCCTGTGTGAAAAGAAAAATGCAATTTACATGTTTATCGGATGCTGAACTCTGCTATCTTCAGAGAAGGAAAAAATAAGGATATAAGTGTCTACTCCATTAAAATAAGGATATAAGTGTCTACTCCATTAATAATAAGCTTCATTATAATAGACAATTGGTCACGGTAGACTAAACCATTTTTCTACAAACCAAGCACATCAAATTCAGTAATACAAAACAATTGTTTCTGGATATCTCAGACAGTAACTTCTAATTCAGGATCAGTAACCTAGTTAAGGTAAAATCAAATGCAAACAGAATCTTTCTTGCGTGCATAAAATCACACCACACCTTTGCACAAAACTTTAAGCAGTACCATAAACCATTTCTTAGGGTTTCCAGTAGTCATTCTTGATTTGTTTGTAAAATTTTTTTTTCTAAATTTCATGGCTCCTGCTTGAACCGAAGACAAAACTGCTGAAACACCACAAAGGGGCTATTTTTCCAATAGTGCGCTAGAAGCGGAAAATATTATTGTGAGAAGAATTCTTGCTATATGGTTTCTTAACTGAAGCAGGGAAGGAGGCATTGCTGAAAGGCACTTGGTGCACTGAGAGAGCCCTGGGAGACAAGTTACTTTTGCAAGCCTTGCAGACCCAACTGGTTTGCATACCCTGTTGAAGGCTCATGCAAACTGCCCTGAACCTTTGACTCTTTGTCTCTACTTGCTACAGTGGATTTCCATTCCTACATTTCTAGAGTAGCATCAGTGCCAGGCACGGTTAAACTGTTTGCAAGAGCCAAAAATAAAACCCTAGCACAAGAAAAAGAAGGTGTAAACTGACAACAAGGAAGTTATTTCTTAGCAATTGGGACACTTTTGGTTTAGTTTCTGATGAACTTGCAATTTGGATACTGGCCCTATGGAGGCAGAAAAAATATCCTTGGGGTGAAGATAGCAGAAGTGATGAGATGAGAACAGAGAACGTCAAACTTGATCACAAAGGAATACCCAAATCTCTGCCACCTTCATTTTCTTTCTTCCCTTTTTTTCTATAATGAAACCAGCACTTGCTTTAACACTACAGCTTACACAAATATGTCAGGCCCTTCCACTACTCTCCACCCTGCCAGGGAGATGTTTGTGAAAGCTTTTTCTTTCAGTTCTTCCTCCATGGCCTATTTCTGCTGTGATGTCTGCAAGAAAGCATCTGATTGCTGGTAATTATTTGGAAAATCAGATGAGATAATTTATGGACAGTTAAAGCAAATAGCCACATAAATGTCCTCTGATCTCAACACAGGCTGTTAACTCCTTGTTCTGCAGGCAGCCCGTTTCTACCTGCCTCTACAGCTGCTGGAGCAATGGGGATGCAGTCTGAGTAAGAGATTCTAGATACTTCTATGGTAAATGTTTGCTAATTATTATCATCTGTGCTAGAGAAGTCAGTATACTTATTAGGGTTACTGAAAGATAAGAGCAAAATTACAGTATTTCTAAAAGAGGAAAACCACCCTTCACAGATATTCACATGTTTTACTAAAAGTGTTTGAATTTGCTTTTCTCTTCCACCTTCATTTTCCAGGCCCCCTTCCATCTGCTTGACAAGAAAGTGGGGTCTAAATAGGCAAACTAGGAAAATTTTGATTCTTAGTAAAACCTTACAGCAATTTTGCTATTGTTTGAATAAAAAAAAAGGAAAATAGAAATTAAAATTTAGCCTTGGTCAGACACCCAACAAAAGACACCTTCCACAAGAGCACCAGTCACACAATGCTCAACCCCACTAGCACAAGGATACAGCATTCCATTGCCTGCACAGCAGGAAATTTTCTGAAGCTGAAGAAGATGCAACTAGGAGCCACTAGCCCAATGTATTTTAGTTTTAAGTTGTCAGCTGATTTACTGTCCATGTAATGATCCAGGTTTAAAAATGTTATTTAGCTGCCAGGAACAGATCTGTCCATCTGATGTAAGTCACAGGTGAATAAAAGCCTTTCTCATTCCCAGACATACATCTTGAAAGCACATGGTCTTGGACAAATTGAATGAAATCTGTGAACACAGACTTGTTTCTTTTAACTATCTTTTCTCTGCATTTAATCAGTTCCAAACAGTAAAAATGAAATGCTCACTGCTAATAAATTAATTGACAAACTTAGCTCCTTTGTTTTCTGTTTACATATTATTTTTGAACTGCATTGTTATGTACAGATCTATCAGGGTTATTTTGACAAATTTTTCACAGAATGTCTTCTGTGGGCAAATTTTATCCCATAAGATGAACTGCTCCATGGATCTATTTACCAGTTGTTGTTTCTGGTATATTTTTGGTCACCAAAGTCATATAGTATTATTTCTGCTTTCTGACTGCATTACATTTGTAAACACATGAGTAATGAATAACAAATGTTGATGAGCAGATAATGAACAGCAGACCCTCTTATTTACACAGATATGCCCTTGTATGCATTAAAATCCTGACTTCCATAGGGAAAATAACTTTTTCTAAACACTTTTGTATATAAAATCCTGTCTGCCTGAAGTTACTGAAGACGCTTTCTTAAGTAACTGATTCCAGCATCCCTTATAAAATTTGGGAAATGAGGCATGGAGAGAGATTGCTCTTGCCCATCTAAACCAAACCCACTCTGAGCTCAGAATAGAGCAGGATTCTCTGGAATAGGAAGCGAATGTATTTTATCTCCTTTCCTTAGGGCAAATCAATGTACAAAGACACTGCTATGCACAAGGAAATGCAAGAAAGCTGTGGCCTTTAATTTTTACTCACTAAGGGTTTTGCTGCATTGAATATCAGTTTTCCTTGACTTAATTATTGAAATGACTTTTTTTCCCCAGATTTATTATTATTTGGAAGAGAGGGTTTCTACATTTGTATATTTTTTATGGGTGACTGAAGTGTGGACACTTAAAACCACAAAAGATTTAGATCTGAAAAAATGGGATGGTAAGCAGCAGACTACACAAGCAACGGGTGTACTGTATCCAGGGAATATGTGGCTGCACTTTGTAATATCTAAAAGCAGGAGATGAAAATCATCCCCTAGAAAAGATCTGCATTGCTGTTCACTGGACATATCCATAAATATGATGGCATTGCAAATCAGAAACAAAAAGACCCACTGCTGTTTCCTAGTGTTATGATGCTAAGCAGCTTTTCATAAATCTATTCTGGGATTTCTCCGTAGTCATTAACAAAGAGGTTATTCTCTCTATATGTTTTTTTTCACCATTTAGTCTGTCCATGTCTGTTTGTTAAATAAATCAGGGAAGACTGTAACAACAATGCTTCAGGCATTCATAATACGACTGAAACAAACAATTCCTGGATACTACTGGTCCATTATGCTGGTCCATTTTGTTCATAAATAGGACGATCTAGAAACGAGTCATCTCTCTGCAGAGTTACTGTGGGCCAGCATAGGTGGGGGTATCACAATGCTTTGAAGGCTCTGTAGGTCAGGGTGTGGCTGATACTCGATGTGTGCCTGGCAAGGGTTGTCTGCCAGGAGCCCACAAAGGCCTTTGCTAACCGGAGACACTCACAGGTCTCTTTATTGGAGAACAGGAGTGTGAGAACAAGCTGCCGCCCCACCAAAGTATGCTGTGCGTGTGTAAGTGTGTGTGAGAGCTTCGTGTGTGCAAGGGTTAAACACGAGGGGAGTTGGTGTGGCTCTCTCATCATGGTGTGATTTTTGGCAGTCCTAATAGCTTTTCTTGTTCGTGCCTTTGCTTGCCATTTCTCCAATTTCATGATTTATTCAAACCGAGTTCATTTTCACGACTTGTAAAGCAACCCATCCTTCCTACGGCAGCTTGGAAACCTTCCCCACTGTCACATCTAATTCTGCATGAGGTCCAGTGATAGCCTCACTGGAACCTGGACACCACCAAGGTGCCTTTGACACGGACAGGAAGGAGGTTTTTAGACATTCCCATGTAAATTCCTCTTTTACCAGAGTTGCTGGCAAGGCTTTCAGCAACAGTTTGTCAGAAATGGGGTTTGTAATGCTTAAGGGGTGCTGTGCTTCCCTCAGAAGTTACCACTAGCCAGCTTTTGTTTTTTAAATTGTAAAGCTACGCTGGTTTAACAAAGATTGCCTCCAGAACAGTAATTCCCATATTTACAACTCTTACCACAGAAAATGAACTTACCATGTTTATGAAAGTTACTTGAAGTAAATACAGCACCCTCGACTTTTGATGTCTTTTTTTTTCCATAATTTTGACTTTTTTTTTGCCCTTTCGACTAAAGTTGACAGCTTGTAACTTTTGCTAATTATTTGTCATGACCAGCTCTCAGTTCTGCTCATTCTCAACTGGTCGATTTGGTCGATTTTGCTCATTTTATGCATTTTCTTTGAATGCTGTTTTCAAACAATTTTTTATGCATTATGCAATGAATGAGGCGGGAATTGATTCATGACATTGCTAATAATAATGCTGCTGCAAACAATTAAGAATCAGTACTAATGATAATCAAGGGTTTCGACACACATGTATATTTCTCAATTTTTTAAAAGAACTTTTTTTATGCTGATGTCTATTTTTAAGACACTAGAAGTCAGTCTTCCTCTCATTCCCACTGTAGCTTAGAAAATGAGGAAATATTCTTTCCTTTCTTCTTTCACAAAAGCTGTCAAACAGTAGAAAACATTATAGCACCTTTACACACTAGCATGGTATTTTCTGTACCCTGACGTTGGAAATATTAGTAATATTAATTGGCTGTGCCTCAGTTGTGTAATATATTTATAAATATACATTTATCAATATATCTGTGTTTAAAAAGTGTTTTACTTCAATAACATATTTCTCTACACTTGGTATGGCATAATACATTTATACAACAAAAGACATTTGTATTTGCACTTACAAGTGGTTTTTTATGTTTTTTGTGGGTTATGCACTGTAATTTCCAAAGGGTTGGCATATTTTACCTTTTTTGTAGGAGAAGCGTGTTCCACTCTTTTAAAAACCTGTGTATTTTTACGTCACGTCGTACGTTAAATGAGCAGTGATTGAAATCATTGTTGTCAAGGAAGAATGTATTAAAATTATTAATAAGTCTTAGACCCACATGAGACTTACTGAATCATCTGATCTGACCTAAATTCATGACCCTTCTTCCCAGTTGTTCCCTTCGCATACTTGCACAAAGATAGGAAGACCAAAAGGAAAAAAAGTGCTAACATAATAAAGGCCAGTGAAAACTGTATATTTGCATTAGGTCAGTGTAACATTTTATGATTATAATAATATAAACAAATAAACTATAAGGGCACTCACATCAGACCTCATTTCAAGCCGAACTATTATAAAGCGATTAACAGCCTCACACTCCCGCTTTAATTAAGTTATGTTGTGAAATATTCAGCATTTGAACCTGTTCTGGCCTGCCTCTTTTATCATTGAATTACCATCCTTAATGTGTTTTTCTGCTGAAAGATGAATTTCATTTAAGGATTACTGTACACTGCTCTGGCATTTTGTGGTTTCTTGTCAGCCGTTGTGAATCTAGATCATTGCTAACTTCAGTTTCTCTGACATGTCCTATATGCACAGTCTCTTGACTAGCCTGTCTCAGTGGATTTATTAACTCATATTGTATTCCTGTAGAAATGAATGGACACTTTTGATTAACTTAATGATAGAAATTTCAGATGACAGTAGAGTTTACTTTTGGAGCTTACTTCAGGTTATGTAGGCTTCAGCAGCTCTCTAGTGACCTATCACTTCACAGAAATGTGTTTTGAGAGTTTCAAGGCAGTGGACATCTGTCTGCCAAATACTTTCACATGGTGCTAGCAAGGAGGGAATGGAAAGGTCCTTCTGTGCTAGGGTCTCTAAATCCACAGCCACAAACATAGCTGCTCCCGCTTCCTGGAATTGCAAGTCAAGTGTCACATCCCTCCACATATTAAAGAGTGCCTTCAGGAAAACTCACACTACCATGTGACCTTGAGGAAGGGTTAATGAGCGACGCTCCAGCAAAGGGTCCTCTTTCCTTCCTTTCTTCTGCTTATCCCTGACCAAGGCTATTCAACTCACCAGAGCACCATCAGTTTTGGTGGTGCCTTTTCTGTTTCACTTGTCAGGTGACCAATCTGTGCTATTTCTTTTTTTGGGAGGGGGAGGAGGTAGGGGGGATGGGAGGAGGACATTCAGAACAATATCATCATGTTCTCGTGTTCTCTTGGCTAGTCACATAAATATCCTCAGAGGGAGTTCACCAGATCTTGAAATGTGACAACAGGTCAGATGGGTTTGTGTACTCCCACTGTCCTGCAGAACTGTCTGCTCTTGGGGAGGTGGCAAGACAGAGACTTCTGATCCCATACCTGGCCCCCTATGGATTTGGTGTCACGGGGATGGCACCCAGAGTCAAGAACTTCCAAAGAAGGTCTTTGCCCTGTCTAGGTGAAGGTTTGCTCAGGCACAAAAGTTACAGTGACATAGCTTTGGCTTCCTGCACAGTAATTGTATGTTGTAAATTACACTTAGATCTGGCAGTGATTGAAAAAAATAGGTGGTAATTTATTTGTGTGAAAGTAGTGGAAGGCTCATGCTCTCCCCTGTGCTGGAAAGTACATGTAAAACATGCTTGTGTGGTAGACAGACGAAAACACAGGGCTTGTTCTGTCTTTATGGCTGCTGTGTGTTCCTAACATGTTCTGAATGAAAGCCTTTGAACCCCTGAGACTTTGGTGTGGAAAATTCAGACTGTCCTTATTTTACCTTAAATTTCAGATGACCTCTTCTTGTTTTAAAACGTAAAAAAATTGATTAGGACTGATGTAAATGGAAGCTGGCGCTAAAATGAAGTATCTTATTATTCTGTCGTTACTGGAAAAGAGTTGGAGATAATTTCCTATATGTGTTCTTGCTTTCTTAATTCACGTAAAACAAATTGTCTCCTAAGGCAGTGGCTCATAACAGCAGCATGCACGTCAGGATTGTGGCACTGGCACACTGTGCTAGTTATGGGATTCCTCGTAATGCGTAAGAACGGCTGAGGAAACGTGAACTGGAACACAAGCAAACTGAGCTAAATCTAACTTCTCCCAAGTGAGAGGAAAAATTTGTATCTGTTTTTTGAGATCTCTTGTAAGAATCTGAGCTCTTCATTTCAGCAAAAAGCAAAAGCAAAACTATGCAGAAGATTTCGATGTACCTATCTTAAATGAGAACTTTTCTTTAGCTAGCTTTCTGAGTAAGTTTCAATCATTTCTGCCAGTGTAATACACACTCTTATAAGAAATAGCATGTGCCAGGCCAGAAAAAGTGGTATTTTGTCTACATTAAATAGAAGTGTTTGGGAAGAACACGCTGATGTGAGGATGTACCAACACCACCAACCCCTTCCTTCCACAAACAGGAGTAGCATCTCATGGGAGAAAATGAGTGACAAAAAAGTCTTGCAAAAGTGGAGGGTTAAAAAGCTTATGCTTGCTTACTTTAGGGGCAGTATAAAAATAATGCTTCTCATGACCATTTCTAGTTAAGGATAAATAGTGCTTAAGCCTTGTGCCGTGATCCATTTGAAGTCTTGAATTCTGCTCAGCCTGTGTAAAGAGTTAACATGGAAAAGGTAAATGGAAATTCTGACAGATGAAGGAGGATACAAAACTTACCAAAGCAAAGATATTAAGAGCAAACTAGGAAGCTAGGTAACTGTTAATAACCTAGCTTTACACAATGTGCTAAAATACACCTTATTTACTCTGCCTCATCTACAATTCAGTTAGCAGCAGAAGGTTATTTTAATATTATACAGAGATCAGAGACTAAAAAGTGCTTGTGGGTACAAGAGTAAAGGCTTCTCAAAGAGAGAGAAATACAAATACTCGCTCACAAAATTCTTGGGAAGCTTTTTTTTTTTTTAATCAGCATTGCCGTTTTATTGTTTAACCTACCCTGCTTGATCTCCCTACTTTTGGTTAATATGGGAGTCAATTACAGCTTCATCTGTGCAGAATTAACTTTATAGAATATACACTAGGGATTTGTCTATCTCCTCTATTTAGATCTATGTCATAAAAAATATGTAGTGGAGAACTGTGTGCAAGCACCGCATATGGTACAGGCTTTGCAGATTTATTGTAAAATCATTTTAAATCGGTTAAGCTCTTGCCAGAAGTTAATTAAATATGTTCCTTTGGTGGGGGGCNTCTGATTACATCTGGAAGGACCACGCCAGCCAGCCTGGTGTCTCCAGCTGTGACCTCCGGCACCGGGACGGGATCCCTGCCGCTGCAGCCAGCTGGGAAGGCAGCACCACTGCTCACCTCTGCGTCTACACGGTTCACCTCAGCGGCTTCCGAGAGCTCTACAGGCACTTCCTCAGGCTACCTGATGGGGCTATCGTCGAGGTAGGTGAGAGCAGGCTCCAGGCAGCCAGGTTTTGAAGGCAAAGGGGTGCATTTCAGAACTAGGTCACAGTCAAAAGAGGAAAATAGGCCGTGCCTGACCCTGCCCGAAATACACGCTGAAAGCTTCCACAGGAAGACCTCACTCCTAAACGGTTGTGTATAATCAATGAGTTAATGCTTTTGCAGTGCAAAGTAGCAATTTCGGATTGTTTATAGAGCCGTTTAAAGGCAATTATGTAAGATATACATTGAAACTACACACATACGGATTATTTATAAATATATATCACTTAGAACCACATAAGGTCATTCTGTACAGGAATTATAATATATGTATAAATATACAAGGTAAGTGCTGTGCACATTTAATGGACAGCTATTACTGCTGGTACGGTCATTCACTTAGCTTGTACTCAGACACACAGAACTAAAGCACAGTTAGATTACCTACTGGCATCTTGCATGTTTAAGACTGAATCTTGGATGTTGCCAGCATTTCTGCAGCTTGTGCACTAGAATACAATATAGGATGTTATTAAAGAGAAGTATCACCCATTACTTGTTTCATGGGCTTCATTTTGTTCATTGCTTTGCCATTTTTGTTCTAAGTGCTTTGAAAAAGAACATTTCCTTTTTGCCTTTGGTCTTGTGTTGAGAGACTCTTAAAAAAATATTGGCATTTAAGAGAAAGTAGAGTCAAAGAATGTTACTTTACCTATCCAGATGAGGAGTGGGAGCATCATCACAAAGATCTTTACCAAAACTGGCACAAATGATGATGAAGCACAATGTTTTCAGCCACGCACTTCTAAGGTGAAGGTTCAAGTACATCTTTCCAGCATGAGGCAAACTTTGCTTCTGCTCATTTGGTTAATGTTTCCAGGCTGTTTTTTTCATTAAAGATTTTATTCTTAATGTCTTTGTCCTACCTGGCTTTTTAAAGAAAATTTAATTTAAAGGAAACTGTCCTCAAGGAATCCAAACATAGTTTTCTGCCTGGGGAACTTATGATTCACCAGAGTGAAGACACTGGAGTCTTCGAGCTGGCCAAAGAAAACAAGAGAAGGCATGTGGCCTACATGAAGTGGAACTTAATTACTGGAACAAAGAAACTGGCAAATCCAGGTCCATGCCCAAGTCTCTTGAAGAAACTCCAAGGTGAATAATTGCCTAGACTTTTGCTAAAACACCTTTTCCACGTTGGAGGTCAACCAGGCAGCCCAACTTTTTGTCTGTTCCAAATGTAGCTCTATTCAGAGTGGTTTTCCCCAATTCAGTTTTTCTCAGCTTTTCAGTGGTGACGTTTCATTCGACTTCCACCAGGCTTTGGAAGGAGGGTCTCTGTACACCTGAGGAAATCTTAACCCAGTGCACTGTTTCAGCTCATTAATCTGTTCTGTACTTCTGAGAGAGAAGTTCTCAAGCAATGTAGTTTTGTTTTCCCAGGTGAGCTTTTGAGAACCTTCCAGCATCCACAAAGTAAGCACTGCTTAATGTGGATGGCTCAAGCCATTCTCTATAGTTTCCCACACCAGATCATAGCATAGCCTATCCCTAAAATCCATGACTGAGTCTTACCTCATTGTCTTGAAAGCTGCACGTCTACTTTAGGAGATCAGTGTGTGCTTTACAGCATTTTTACTTGTAGATCTAAATGCAATTACATGAAAGAAATGTGCTTAATTAATAATTGCAGTAAAGCCCGTATACAGATCTTACATTTAGGTGATAACAGATGTAATTATACATTTGTGTGTTTTATAGGTCAGGGCTTTCTTGTTCAGTTCCAAATTAGGAATATTTAATGAATTTTAAAACTATACACTGACAAGTGAGAAGTTTGCTGCTGTGGGGAAAAATACACCTGAGCTTTACCACTTGCTGTTGTCACCCCTCAGGAACACTTTTTTTTTTTCCCTTTGCTGCAGCTAGACAAGCAGGGTTTCTTGAGTGGAGTTAGAAAATTTTTTTGGAGCTGAAGGGTGCATTGCAAAGTTATGTATAGTTTTTAAGAGTGTAGGAGATGAAAGGCACCTGGGCTTCTTGGAATAATCTTTTCAGTTTGCTCCCTCTGTTGACAACTTGTTGTGTTTTTTTCAGTTTTAATATCTAGAGCTAGTTCTAAAGATTCAGGTTAGTTTAGTTTATCTAACCCTAGTCTGTCTTGAATATTTTGCTCCCAGTGACTCAATTGAAAGATTTTTCTGGATCCTTATGGTCTATTTTGTCAGAAGTCTCCTCTTATTCTAAATTTAATCAGCTTCCATGAGTTCACCCATTGGTGTAAATACGATTTCTCTTCACCAGAAGTTTACTTATGTAATATAATTTCATAATTGTGACTGTTTTATGCCAGAATGGCATGAAAGATGGCCTAGTAAATGGCCTAGTAAACCTCAGCATTGTAGAGAAAGTTTTTGTATAGTATGGTTTTATCTATCAAACAAGCCTTCACAAATGTCAAGGATTCATTCAGTTTAAACTTACTGGATAAAAGAGATCTTGTTTCACCAAAATAAACAAGATGGGTTCCTGTTTTGCTTTTCATTCCTCTCCTCACCTTTCCAGCACTGGTGAAGGAGAGAAGGCTCCAGTGCGAGAGCAGAGAGTGTCATCTATTCTCTCTCCCTGTCATAGGAATGACAGCTGCCTTTCTTCTTTCTTCATGATCAGCAAGCCTCTTTCTCCTTACCAGAGACAAGATATTTGTATGAAATGTTGTCTTAGGACTGTAGAAACACAACCTGTAAGAAAAGGTCTGTGGCAATTGTGACGCGTCCTACCGTTGTATATATACCTACCTGGTCCGCAGTGTCTACAGAATAAGAAAACAACAAATTTTCACTTATTTTGTTCTTCTGGATGGGTGAAAACAATAAATTTTCACTTATTTTGTTCTTCTGGATGGGCTAGTGCTCTTGTACAACTGCAAAATGCAAGGAGTAATTCAACAGCGTCTAGGGACTGGGAGGTAAATGAAACTTCTTCCTGCGAAAAAGGAAGGAACATCCCAAAGGTGAAAATGTGATTATATCAGTGTAAATTTTTGTTTGTTTGTTCACTTTTATTAAGAAACTCTGAAGGCATGTAACTCTGAAGATAGCAAAATGAAAAGACTTTGACTTTTAATTTCTTTAAGTTTCAGGGATCATACCTGAGAGAGCCGTAACTCTTATTCCTAAATGCTGCAGTAGAACCTCATCAATTCAGGCATTTGAGGACTAAGATCTGTCCATCAGATTTTTAATGCTTTGTGCCATTTACAGCATGATGAGTGTTGGTTTTGGTGGGTGTTCTTCAGAAATAATATGTATAATAGGAGGAACTGAGAAATTTGTCAGAAAACAACACAGAAATTATGAAACCTTGAAAAAGCATGTGCAAATATAGGCATTGTTCAGAGGCACCACCAGCACAAGCAGTAGCTTCTTAGCATTCAACTAACTGAGGTGTGTGTGCAGGCTGGTGAGGTCTGGGGCAGTGCTTCTCTGGCCAAACACAGGAACATGAGAACAGCACTGAAATCACCAGGCCAAATTCTACCTCAGAGTCATGTGTTCAGCTCTTGGTAACTTCAACTTCAGATATATTTCTGTATCTGCAGCTGTTCTTTGACAGGCATGAGAGGAGTTTTGCATAATCTTGCTGTGAAGTCTTTGTATGCTCGTAAGGAATTCACTTCATATTTACTGCCTCATCCTACTCTTTTATATTTCAGTGAAAGCAAGATTTTCTCATAGCCCTAATGCAGCGAATCACTTCAGTGTGAACCTAATTTTATCCAAGGAGCAAAAACGCTTTAATAATACTTACCTTTCTTCTATTCTCTTTTTCCAGTAAGCAAGGCTAGTTTTTAAGTGCTGTGTGTAGAAGTACACTAGCTAGGATTAAATGTCTCTCTAAGCAATAACTTCTTTAAAATACTTATTTCTTTAAGTGTGGTATTCCCATTAGAGGTCTAGCTTTCCTGGTATAACTAGAAATTTCATGTCTGGTATGAAAAGTTGTTTTATAGGTTTCATAGGAATGAGGTAAAACTAACTGTTTTAAAAGGAACATTAAGTACAAGGTGACATGTATAAATTGCCTTAGAAATGTTAAATAATAAGATTTTTTTTTTAAATGTGCAGCATAAAAATTATAGAGGTTAAACTTGTAGGTGCAGTCTTTTTATCATAAGCATTGTAAAACTCAAAGAATTCACATGCAGTAAAAACCATTTTCCTTTTTACCTGTAATATATTTCCCCTTTATAGTAATTCAATTTAAATGTTGGCTAACCAAGGAATGACCTTCCCAAAATAAATCACTTTTCATGCTTTTCGGTATTCATTTATCTGATGTCATTGTAATATACAGGAAATTATTGAATTTTAACATTTTAAATGTGTTTGAAATCCATGCATAGAAAAGTTAATGATACTGGTACATGTTTGCTGTCTACATGGTGATAACACCAACTTGGTGATTTTTATCTCAACTTTTGCTGACTGGAGTTGATTTCTTATTAAAAGGGCAAAGATAAGTCACTTTAACTCAACAAAAAATCAGTTTCTTATTATGGGCCTTGTAAACCTCAGCATTGTAGAGAAAGTTTTTGTATAGTATGGTTTTATCTATCAAACAAGCCTTCACAAATGTCAAGGATTCATCCAATTTAAACTTACTGGATAAAAGAGGTCTGTTTTCCCTAATTACTTGAAAAGTACCCAGCAGTAATAGGATAAGACAGTGTAGGTGACTAGCCAATTACTTAGTTTAAGCTATTTACATCAATCCATATGCTATAAATTATGTCTAAAGCCTCCTGCACTTCTGGAAAGTGAATAAAATCATATAAGTTTATTTTGAATACAAGATCAGATATAGTATGCTGAGTGACACTTAAAAAGAATGAAACAGTAACTGTAGCTTATTTTCTGAAGCAATCTTGACACTAATGCTAAATTACAGCTTGGAAACATCTAGCATTTTTACCTTTATGAGAAAAGGCTTTTTACATATTTAACATAATTCTAGGGAAAATATACTGGAATTATGTATAAAGATATGTACACTGTAACCAAAGGGCATTTATATTCCCCAGTAGAATACTTACAACAATTTTATTGCCATTTGGTGTCATTTTCTAACAGATATAAAATACAGCCAGTAAACAAACTAGACTTTAGATTTAAGCTGACAGCTGTTCCTTCAGAAGCAATATTCAGATATTTAATCTTAAGAATGCTGAATATTTTACAATTGTTTGAGCAAACTATACTTTTAGCATGTGAAGGACGGCATGCTTTTATATACAGTCCTTGGATCTGATAATGACACTAAAAAACAACCTTAGAATAATCTACACATTTGTTGCTCTCATATATTCCCTGGGCAAATCAACAAATTGCCTCATGTTTTATTCTTAATTCCACAAATTCTTTTTTTATACACGGTGTTGCTATGAATATTGGGCCCTATTTTTTTTCCCATGTGTGCATAAGCCATGCAGTTGACTCCCGCACAGTTTATGCATATATGTGAGTGCAGCTTTTTCTGGCCCTAATTTCATTAAGGGAATAAATTGGCCATGTTTACTACAAAAGCCCCACATGCTGTTTTCATAAAGAGTCTCACTTCAGTGGTCACTAGAGGTTTATGGAGGGGAGAAAGAAGGAGGAGTGCTCCAGCTCAGTACCTGAGGTTGGTACACTACCTCATGACTTCATCCTCATCTCACGGGACACCGGGAGGGAACAGCACAGCTCTGGCTTTTCTGTGAGCTGGGTCAGCTGTGAAGAATGGGTGTGGACTTTTTGGCTGAGGGAGAGGTTGGGCGAAGGTAGTTACTTTGTGTAAACTGACCCACTTTGTCTGGCTTCAGCAGCATCCTGTCAGGTCATCCACAAACATGGCCAGTTCAAACCAACCATGAGTTGGTTTCCTGGAAATGCCTGGAAAAGCAGGGATTAACAGCAAAGGTTTGTCCCACAGAGGAGTGATTAATGTACGCAGGTGTGTACATACTCCTGGGCTGAATAGGCTTTACCACATGCTGCTTGCCTAATTCTGTGATTTAATCTTGTCCCGGTGCAAACAAGCAATACTTTGCAGCGGCCTTCAGTGGGAGAATGATTTCTCTTAACGTGCACTGGGGTTCAGTTGGGAATCATACATTTTACCAAGTCAGTTTAGGGATACTGCCATGGACACAGGCAATCGGATCAGTACAGCCTGCAAACTTACAGCCCTTTTGTTAAGGGTCATGACAGTATAGCTAGTTTCACTGCAAAAAAGAAGTAAACCAGACTGTTTTAAGTTACTGTTACCAGTATAAATTTCTCCTTTAAAGTCATAATTCAATTAAAGATAATCAGTTTAAGAAAGAATTAGTTGTCCAGGCAGTGCTTTCTATTCCACTGAAAAGCTGAGAACAAGGAAAAGAGATTTCCTGGAGAAATCTTGTCCTTTTATGTTTTGTTCTTGAATTGATCCAACTCATCTCACATGTGATATGTAAACTCTGTCCTGAAATGGACCCTGTCTGTTGCTCCTTGCCCTTGTGGTGGGTAAACCAATCCATCTGCTGCAGGTGAAGTGGATGAGCACAACATGTCTCAGCTGAGCAGAAGTTATTTCTCCATATCTTCTGTTTCAGGTTGTTTTCCCTGTCAAGTACAAGATTAGGTCCTTGCCTTTTTTCAGTAAATTTTGGTATCGTTTTAAATGGAAGTTGTATCTATTAATTGTTAATCTATTATCAACTGCAGTCAAGACTATGTTGCAGCAGGATGCAAATGCAGGAGGCAGCCTTGCAGCATGTGGCCCTTTCCCCCTGCCCTGGTGTTCTACAAATCTCAGGTTTTATATACTGTGCACCACAGAAAGTCACAGTCATGTGGAACAAGACTTATTTCCTTCAAGCGGCCATGTGTGCTTATCGATGGTGGTGTCTGTGCTCTGATAGGAGAACCAGGAAAGGTCCACTACTGGACCTTGTGAGTAGGACTCACTGGCTTTCAGATAACTGAAAAATTACTGAAATACCAGAACTACAGCATTATAGCCTTTTCTGTATATGAATATTCAATTTTAAATCATACTGGCTTCTTTTTTACTTGCAGAGAATGTGGGGTAAGGAGCAAGGGTTATCTACCTAATCAACACATACACAAGGATATTATGTTCATGGAAATTTTAATTCCTTTTTTCTTGGAGTCCTGAAGAGTTAGAATTGTTTCCGTCAGTTGTTCGCAGAAGGAATGGAAGCAAGTTCAAGCACACCCATTCAGTCTGAGCCAGTGCTCAAGGGAAAAATGCTGCTGTAGCTCTCTGGTTCTACTGTATAACAAACAGCAGTGATGATAATTAAGGGGTACTTTAAAAGTGTTATTTTGTATTAAAAAATACATCTTTCAGTTTCAACCCACTTTAAACACCAAGATTTGCTGTATTTTCAGGATGACTTTATGCTGCAAGGGCAGAGCCACTGATTGTTGCAGAAGGTATTTCGTACTTTTAAACACTTATAATCTTTATTCATCTATCATGGAGTTTTACCTGAATCAGCAGTAAAACCTCTGAAGTCAAAGGATAACTGCCAAAACAGCATTAACTTATTTTATCTGAATTAAAAAATAACCTTTGAAAAAGTACCTTGCAGCTACACAGATTGACAAAATGCATCAATTATATTTTTGCTCACTTTATAATTACACTGCAGTAAATGCACAGTGAACTTTACTACATGGTTGATTAACCATAAGGTTATTGCTATTAAGTCACTCTCAGAAACAACAACTTGGACTTTAATTTAAGAACATAACTCTGCACAACATCTGATCAAGTTTAAAAATCTGACATATCTATACAAGCTTCAATTTAAAGTACACAAGTAAATGATAGCGCTTTAATTGTAGCAAAAGTTCCTATTGCTTCAGTCAGACATGCTGGGTATGTGAACGACCAGGTTTGAAAGAGCTCTTGGTGTGCGTTAACCAGAACCAAAGGAAAAGCTTTTACAGTGAACTGTAAATATCCCCTATATCTTTTTTTTTTTTTTTTTGGCGTATAAACAAGTCTCATGAAGAGCAGAGGAGGGAGCTGGGGTTGTGTAGCCTGGAAAAGAGGAGGTTCAGGAGCGATCTTATCACTCTCTACAACTACCTGAAAGGAGGGTGTAGCCAGGTGGGGGTTGGTCTCTTCTGCCAGGTAATGAGCAACAGGACAAGAAGAAATAGATTGGATGTTAGGAAAATGTCTTGACAGCCTGAAGGGGTTTTCAAGCACTGGAACGGGCTGCCCAGGGAAGTGGTTGAGTCACCATCCCTGGAGGCATTTAAAAGACAAGTGGATGTGGCAGTTGAGAACATGGTTTTGTGGTGGACTTGGCAATATTAGGCTTATGGTTGTACTCAATGATCTTAAAGGTATTATCCAAAAATACCTAAATGACTCTACAAAATGAAATTAATTTTCCAACTTCTGGGGAATTAGGGTTGCAACTCCAAGTATACACTGATGATATTTCCACAACTTTTTCTCAGATTATTGCAACTGGAAAAATATTTCTGTTTCTGTTAGCTCACTGAT
Organism: Vireo altiloquus; assembly: GCA_013396875.1. Taxonomy (NCBI): domain Eukaryota; kingdom Metazoa; phylum Chordata; class Aves; order Passeriformes; family Vireonidae; genus Vireo; species Vireo altiloquus. Next base: position 340,946 of record VZRF01001869.1, read on the forward strand.
GCTGTAGGCCCCTTTATTTCTCCTTTGTCCTGCCATGATGTTGTCTCTTTTTGACCTGCCTTGATGATTGTTTATGCCACTAGAGAAAGAGCTTTGGACAACCTAAAACTGGATTATCTCCTAGTTTGAAAGAATAAAACTAAAACTAAAGTAGCAGCTGTTCTGTGTACGTGGTATCTTTCTTCTAGGTGAGAAGAAAGAATAGCCTAGTACAGAGAAACTTGCCTAGGATGTAGGATACACAAGACCACTCCAATATTTAATCTCAGCTTTTCATGTGAGGTGGGGAATATCTGCTATGTTGCCTGTTTCCCTCTGTTCCTGAGGTAACAGCACTTGCTAGCTTCACAGTGTATCTTAACCAGAAGTACAACAAAGATTGTAAGATGCTTCAATAGACAGATAATAAGAATACAAAAAGAAATACAATAGAAATTAGAGATTATTCCCTAACACATCCCTGTGTTTGTAAAGTTTATTATAGCTGTGCTAAACTAGATTAAGAATAGCAAAATTCTTTAAAATTTTACTGTATTACTGGATCAGCCTGCTTTTTCATGCTAACATTTGAGTAACAGCAGCTAGACAGAGCTGATCTCAGTTACTTCTTAGTGTCTAAAATTTGATTTCTGCTCAAATTCCTCTGAGCAAAATTTCTCTTATATGGGCACTACAAAACAGGAAAAACATTGGAGTCAGGGCACTCTTGTGCAAAATGCCACCCACATGATGCAAGCTGAGGATCTGACATGTGATGTGGTAATTACTAATGAACTAAGCTGGAACTGATGGTTTTGATGGTTATAAAGCCTTTGCTTTATAAACAATTTCCAGTCCTATAACATCATCTCCTTCTCATGGCCATGATTTCCTCTTTGAGTGTATATTCTTTATTCACTCAAATCTTCTCCATGTGTCAAGAATATCATAAGAAGAAATTATGAAAAGCAACGGGCATAAAAATCCCCATTTGACTGTTTTACTAAAGCATTTAGAGTGAGAAAAATTAGGGGAATTCACATTTCACATGTGTTTAAATTGTTAATCTCACTGCTCTATCTGTATTAGTGAATACATTTACAGTAAGTTTTACTTTATAATATTTTGGCAGAACTGTTAGAAAAATTGTTATAAGCCCAGGAGTGGAACTGAACCATGAAAGCTAAACTGTAAGCTGCTGCAAAGCTGGGTTATTAGCATGACAGAATAAAATTTCACACACAAAAAAACTTCTAAGCTGTGATATTTTGAAAGCAAGAAGAGAGGGGTGGGGAAGGGTACTCAAAGTCATCTATGTTCCCTCTGATACTTCACTGAACGCTGCCATAATAATATGTTGGTTTTGTCTGCTCTGTTTTTCAGGCATTTGGTGATATTACTGAGGAAAGTCTTCTGTGTAATGAAGTGAGCACAGACCAGGAGCACATAAGGGAGAAGGACAGTGCTCTGCATACATCTACACGTATCAAGCTGAGAGAGAGGAAAAAGAGTACAGTAAGGTGGAAAGGTATTATTTTCAGTTTCTGTGCCTACCTGAAATACAATCCTGATACCTAAATATAAAATGATGGGAGGGATAGAAAAAAGCAAATAATTTTAAAACACGGTTTCTTTTGGGAAGGCTAGGGTGCGATCAGTGACTGAAATTTCACAGTTGTGTTTTCCTACGTGTCTTCATCCCTAGGTAGTTTCATCAGCTGTTTCAAGTGTCCTGAAGGCTGAAGTGCTGTCCTTTACCCAAACACTGTGACACTTTCCATTCAGAATCTCAATACAGTAATGCAATCCAGAGCAATCTAACTTAGGCAAGGACCAGCATTTAAAGTATGCTAGGAGCAGGCTTAAATCAATTATTGTATACATATTTAGATATGTTTCCAGACATATTAATCTAATTGTAAAAGACCCAATCTCTCAGACTTACATTGTGTTTTCCACTGTGTACTGTGAGCCACTGGCACCCTCACAATGCCTAGAGAAGTACATGCAGAGTGGAACATCTGTGTCAAATTTCCAGTGAAGTTGCTCCTGACCAAAGGTAGTATTGGGGCTTTTGACGAGAGAGCACTACAGAACACACTGGGTGTCCTTAAGCATCGCTGTTATCGTGAGATATCGATTTCCTCTTGTTCTTTATACAGGCTTGTTCTACCTGGTTCCACAAGATCTCTGCGCTCAGCTGAGTCCTATCTCTGTCAGTTTTCTAATGCCCTCCAAGGAGTAAAGCTCAGTTAAAAGCACATTATGTTACACTTAAATTCGCAATAATCTTGTTTGCTAACAGAGAAACATTGGAAAGTTCACATGAGCACAAAGACACATTTTTTTAAGGCAAACCAGTAAATTTAGTGTATGGGCTCTTGCTCCTATATGCCTTTTGTTGGGGGAGGGAAGTCATACACTGTCATTGGTGTGTTTGCATTATGTCTTACCCTACATTATTTTTTCTAATCTTCAGGAAATCCCATTGTCTCTGACAAGAGCTAGTTCCTTCAGTAACACGTGGTCCATGGAGTTGTTTACATCATGATCCACATCCATGGAATGGCTACTGTGTGATAGGATTTAAGTTTCTGACAGCCACATCTCTGCCTGTGCAGTGTTGTCCTGCGAATGCTCCCTTCATAGCTCTTCTGTGGTTTCACTGTGCAGTGTGGTGAACTCACAGGATCAGATCACAGATTGGATCATGTAAACATAATTATTTCATATGAGATTTTTTCCCTTCCCGGTTGTGGGACATTCTTAGATTTCTCAAGTTTGCTTGTTTCTGTTTTTCAGTTTTGCTTGTACCTGTTAGCTGTGGTAGGGAAAATGTTGCTGATTTGTCTTTCAAGTTTCATGACTAAAACATTGACAGTGTTTTCAGTAATTGTTCAAAGCACAGCACTATTGTAATTGCAAGACCACAAGAATGCGTAGAAGAGGAGCAGTGATGGCTTCATCCACCAGTTCTGTATCCAAGTCCTAACATACTGCAAAATTTACAAGATCCAAGAAACCATTTTTTCTGAGATTTTTGTGGTGGCCATTCTTGCCTCCCTGTGAGCTACAGCAGCTTAAAGTGGCCTGGAGGTTATGGTCATGCCTTCTTAGTAGTATTAAGATATTATTAAAGTTAGAACCAGTCAGTTCTCTTTAGTTAGAACCAGTCAGTGCCTATTCTATTTGGCTCCTTACAAATGTATCAGAAATTGTCCATGCCCCAAAGGCAAGAACTATGAGAGATGACAGAAGAAGATGGGAAGGGGAACAGTGGCAATAAAGGTGAAATCATTTGTGAAAGGCCACCAAAGTCAGAGGCAAATGGAGAAATACAGGGCAGACTGCAAGCATCCTGACTCAGTCTTCCCTCTGGGAGGATCCTTTTTGTCCTGAAAATGGGAAGAAACTTACCTTACTGCTATTTTGAAACATTTATGTAGAATGCTGTACTCAATTAACATAATAATCAGTGGCATATTTCTAGGATGTTATGATTTTCTGGTGTCTCTTTATTCACACTGATATGGTAAAACTTTTTCAAACAAGTTTGCCTTTGTAAGAGCTTACCCAATATTTTGAGCATTGTTGATTAATAGTATTACTTTAATATATAGTTCTCATCCACGTGAATAAATGTTAAATGACATTAGGTAGTATCCTAAAGGTTTCGATGTCACTCCTGAGCACAGTTTTAATTTGGATATGGTAGTGGTTTGGTTTCCACATCTTTTCTTCTTGAGTTTTTTTGTTCCAGTTTATTTGTGTGCTTGTGCAAGTGTGTGTGGTTATACTATGACTTACACCCAGACAGAAATGGTATTAAAATCTTCTGAATATCTACAAGAATTGATGTGATTTTTGTGGCTTTTATTGCATAAGATATTACTTGTATGACTTCTCTCTGTCATAACAGGAATAAAATTGCCTTTTAATGTTTGCTTTGCCTGTTGACACTTCAAAATTTTCTATGTAACTTTGGAAAAAAAAAACTAACTGAAGAGAAACCACCCAGTAACCTATTGCAGTTTCTGGGTGACAGTAACAAGATGCTGCTGGCAACATCTTACTATGTTCATCTTCTTGGCCTCAGTTTTGCCTTTCAGCATGACTGACTATAATGGTAAAAATCCTTTTGGGCAACATTATACCCTGGGTTGCTCACCACTGAGTTAAGATATCCCAGTCTGGTTCCGTGAGATTTTGACTGCAGTGTTGGTAAAATAGTGTTGGAATTTAGTGTGATGGTAGGACTGACTTTATCTGTGGAACCACCATAGCTTGAGTTCTGATAGGACTGTGTTGATTTTTCTGACAAATGTGAATCTAGTACTGAAACTTTGTCCAGCATGAAGGACTTGACTGACCACTTTTATTTCTCCAGTTATACTGGAATGTCTCCACTGACTTTCATTTGATCTAGAATTTACAATTCTGTACATTACATATTTGTGAAAGCTGAATGTTTAAATATTAGGTAAGTTTATCTTAATATATTTTTTAATGTAGCATCCTAACTTTTAATATTGGTTACTTGCGTACTATGAGTTCCCATGTTTGTTGGTCAATATGCAGTGGGTGGCATTGGCTTTGAAATTGTTTTCTGAAGTGCTCTTATCAGCATCATCATCCATAATGCTGTTATAGCTGGATAGTAATTGCCTGTCTATGCAGTGTTCCTTTGCAACAATTTTCTCCTGTGTAGCTATATATATGTAGTCATTACTGAAAAGTGTAAATAAAGAATCCTTTTAGTGGTGTAGTTTCCCTGGGTACCTACTGTGCTCTTATTATCTAAAACATACTTCCCATCTGTAGTTCTGTTCTATTAAAGGATAAAGACATAACTATGGATTAAAAATTAAAATGCTTGTTGTAGATTGGAGAGCAGGGTCTATTAGAATATATCTGGTGCTAGGCTCACAGTACAGTAGATAGATTACACTGAGCACCAGCTAAGCAAGGGGATGAAAAATGAGTGATTTTCATCATTCAGTTAAATATAGTGCTAAGTGGTATGTGCTAGCATTAAAAGCAAATTACTTAGCACTTCACCAATCACAGCATGAGAGCATTCCATTGGAAACAGTATTTTCATTGATGCTCAGTCCTTACTTTTATTAAATAAATCCACCGTTAATGCTTAAGGAAGCAGTGAAAGACGTATTGCTATGATAATAAAAGGATTGAAAATGTAAAAATAAAGAGAAGCCGCACCTCATTTTAATAAATGTGCTAAGAAATCCTCCCTCTCTCTTAACAACAAAACTCCAAAGTGCTGGTAGATCTATAATTTCCTGCACTTTCTTTAGGTCTTCCTTTCTTCCTAATGAATATGACCTTTCCTTTTCTTTTCCTTCTTTATAATGACATCTTTTTTTCTCATAAATCTGCTGCCATGTCACCGAACATTTTGATGAGCTTTTCTGATTCCCTCTTATATCTCCTTGATAGGATATTATTATCTGGTAATCTAAAGATGGGGAACCTGATCCTCAGCAAAGGTACTTTTTGACTGTTCAGTTAAAGACAATGGAGATGTGAGAATTTACACCACAGGAGTTTTTGTCATTGAGGGCTACATTTATATCATGTAGAAATATTATTTCCTCCACAGCAATAGACATTGGAAGATGATCAAATCTGTTGTCTGAAGACGTGGAAGATGTGAGAAGTCATAAACCTTTCTGAGTCTCAAACCATTCCTAAGCCACTGCCTCCTCCTAAACAGGAGTCACCTGTCAGGAGCTGCTCATCAAAATTCATGAAAATGACACATGCAGGAGATGGTCCAAGGTTTGAGCCACAGATGTATCTTCACTGGCCAGATCACATGTTAGAAGGAGAGAAAATTACAATTCAGATATAAAAATTACAAGATCAATGAGCCTATGCATGAAGCTATTTCGAGTCCTTCATTTTCCCTGTAGTGCCATTCTTTGGGGAATCCAGTTTTGAGTTTTCTCTTATGACTAGGTTTGAAAGCTGTTTTCTCTGTAAAGCCTATTGAGTTTGGCTGACATGTTGTTCATTTTCCCGTGGCAGCCCTCTCAGTGCTGTTCTTTGTACTGGCAGCTGGAGAGGTGCTGCTGCCGTGATGGTGCCATGGCCATGGCTGGGACACACTCACATTCTCTCTCCAACATTCTTGCCCTCACCAGCAGGCTGGGGATGGGCAACGAGTTAGGAGGGGACACAGCCAAGACAGCTGACTAAAACAGACCAAAAGGACATTCCATACCATATGGCATCTTCTCAGCAATAACAGCTAAGAGAAAGCAGGACAAAAGGGTGGCACTTGTGTTCTGGAGAAACTGCTGCCAAGTACAGAAGCTCTGCTTCCTGAGAAGTGGCCAGACATTGCCTGCTGATGGGAGTAAAATCTTTTGTTTTCCTTTGCTTCCAATGTATTAAACTGCCTGTATCTTGACCCATGAGGGTTTTTTCCATCTTATTTTCTCCCCCCCATCGCTGCTATGGAGGGGAGTGACAGAGCAGCTTGGTGGGCAACTGATGTCCAGTCAAGGTCAACTCAGCAATAAAGAGAAACATGTAGGAAATGATGTAGTTACTCTGTTTTTAGTACAAATGTTGACTGGAGGTGTTTTAAGTTTTTTTCTGGCCCTACATTTCTGGGGTTCTGTGGAAATTATGTAATCTTCCCAAAACAAGTACTCTTTCCACTTTTGCTTAATGTGCACTTAACATTTTAGTGAAATCAATGTCGACTGATACAGCAGAAGTCATTCCATTAATAGTGTAGGATAATGGTATTAGACCTGAAAGAAGTATTTTGCAAAATCGAGACCTATTTCAAAAAGTTTCCTTGTGAAAAATAAAATGTATATTTTAAAAAATATATATATATTAAAAACCAAGGCATTTAAGCAATGCTTTCTTCTCTTCATGCAGTAGATTTTTCATTCTCATTTCCCTGTCTTTTTCTACTTAAATATACAGTCCAAAATTGGCCTTTTTTTTTTTTTGCTGTTTTACTAAAGCTTTATTCAAAATACTTCCTTAAACCTTAAAACAACAGACTTTTTTTTTTTTCTTTTACCGATAGAACCTTTCCTTCTCAAAATACTTGAGGACATGATATTTAACATAGTTTTTGAAACACAGAATTTATTTTTTCATTTTCCTGGCTGGCACATAATGGTTCTGATGCATCTTTCCTATGTATGCCAATCCTGTCATATACACTAATATGAAATAATGACACAAGGTTGACTTAACTAGACATAATAGGGCATATTTCTAAAACATTGTGTATGGGAGATGTATGCACAGATCTTGCTACTTGTTAATGAAATTGGAAAACTTCTTCATCTGCCCTACGACATGTATTTATAATAGCCTCATACTCCAAAGGCACAGAGTCCTTACATAATAAAATAATAGAAATGAAAAAAAAAATATTTTTTTCTCTTCTTTTTTCAGATAAATTTTAGAACTTCACCATTCGCAGTGAATTTGGAGCAGCAGATGTCTATGACTGTGTCTAAAATCAGTGCAAGGATATGCATGTGTGTGTGTTCCCATGTGTACAGAATGAGAGCAGAGAGATTTCAGTGGCAAGGCTCTGTATTTTAAACCTTTCCAAAGTTTTGTTCTTGATGCTGTTTGAGTCTTTATTTTCTATCTTGGAGTAAAAAATCACTGTTAGAAGGTTTTTGTCTTTTCTACACAGATATTATCTGTGAATATATTAGAGAGACTCTGAACTATCAGAGAGCATGAATTTATTTTTTCATAATATCTTTCAAATTAGATGTGAAAAAGCCTGAAATTTTTAATGGTCTTCTCACATAATTTTTTTCTCATTAACAAGTGGTGGACAGGAATGGGCTGCAGCTCCCTATTCCCTTCTGCTCCCCCTTCTCCCTCCTGCTTTTTTTAAGCACTGAAAAGCTTACCACATTACATTGACCTACAAACAACTCTTAAATGCTGACTTTTCCCTGTGAACCAATGGCTTTATGCACATGTATCTACCTTACCAGGAACCCAACATTTTACCTGGGTCTAGGGCTGAATGTATAAGTTGAGGACTTGTCTCTGCCCCTCTGACAGCTTAAGGGATTTTAGAAAGGGTGTCAAAAGAGCCGGTACAGGCATGGCTTGGTCCAAAAGAAAATAGTAAGCACAGGTAAAGAGATATTGCATTCAGGTTGCTAATTTCTTAGCTTTCTTCTTCTACCCTCGCTATTGTGGACAAATGCTCTCCTTTGAGCACAGCTGTGCCACCTGAAGAGATCATCTACAGCTGCTTTTTCATGCAGGAGAAGCTCCCATGGGGGCCTTCCCTCACCCATTTCAGATTGAGCAGCAAATACCTTCTGCTCCAGCTGCTCAAGCCTCACAGGACCATGTTTAGCCTAAGCAGGTGTGAGAGCATTCACACGAGCAACTCCACTAGCAGCTCTGAGTGCAGTCATCTCTGAGAGAAGGGTGGTGAGGACAGGTGGGAGCGATGCTGTCATTCCCTCATCCAACACAACTGCGACCAAAGTGGATTTCTGCCCTCTGTGTGTGTGTTTGATTTAAAGGTTGGTTTGGAAATCCTGTGTTTCTTCTTTGATTATGAATGCTGTGAGTGGTAAGACAGACCTTGAGTTAGGAGCCCTTACAGACAGCCCACTGGCTGAGGATGAAACATGGACTTTAACGCTCATTTTAGACTGAGATGAAAAAGAAAGCAGGAAGTGTGTGCATATAGCATTACATAAAATGTAATTTATGAGGTTTTTTATTATTATTATCATTATCCTTTCAATTATATACTCTGCTGCTGAGAAACTCAACCTGTGCCTAATTTACCACTCATATACCTTGGGGTAAAAAATAGCACTAAAATGGGAACTGCCAACCAGCTTCAGACTTAACAACACTGAAGAAGGAATAGAAGCCTCTGTATATTCTCGGAACACAATGGACATCAGCCTTAAAAAGCAAATAGGATAATGGTTCCCACTAGTACGTGTGCCAGCTGCTCTGTGAAGTTGTGCAATATTACATGTGCGGGGTAAGGAGTCACGCTCACTCTGCAGGCCGCAGACTTCCAAAGCCTACTCGACTGGGCCACACACAGCCCCACATTTTATACTCCTGGGTCGGATGAAATAAAAAGATGCTGAGATCGATATGCTTCGAGTAAGGGACCCAGTCAGAGGACTTTTCAAAGCGTCTGATCAGATGGGACACGAAGAGGAGAGAAAAGGGCCTTCATACAAGGTTGGAGCTTTGTCAGCGAATGCTTACAGTGTTTTCTCCTGGCTCTACAAGATTCCAGAAAGGGGAGTGATTTGCCTGGGTAATTAGGTCAGGATTGTAGTAGTTTGGCTTCCTTTTCTCCTTGTTATGTGGATAACTCGGATTTATTTTTTCTTCTCCACGGACTCAGCAGTACAATTTCAAAATTGACATGGTGCTTATCAGAAGTTAGTAATTGGATAGTGCAACCCATTTGTTTGATAAAGCTGAACTGTTCATTTTTGGTTTCTAAAAGCTAATAGGCATTGTTCCTTCTTTGACATTTGATTTTAATGGCTGTAATGTTGCTCTTGTCTCAACAGCTATATGTCTGGGTGTTTTCCTTGACTCCACGCTTCCTCTGCAGACTGCAGGAGACTGTTTTTAACACTTTAGCTTCCGGCGTATGTAGTAGCTTCCTCACTCCTTCGTATGCTGCTGTATCCCATAGAGCTGACAAAGGCAAAGTACTAGGATTCAGGGGTGAATTAAAGCTGAAAGCAAAGGTTTTCCCAGGTCTTTGTTGCTTTAGTTTATTCAGAAATAGTGCAATCGTAAAAAAACCCCAAACCAGAAATCTTTTCCATTATAGTTTTGGACTAGCATGATCCTAGGAAAGATGGTTAGGTGAGGCAAAACTTTGGTATAAAAGGGATGTATAAAGCTCTTCTGACTCATTTGCCACTGAATGGAGTTTTCTGAGGTACCACTTTTGTTGCTATAGGACTGGGTTATTGCAGCTCCTTTTTCTCCGGCCTTCAAGGAAAATCAATTCATGAACTATGCAACACTGCTTCAAGGCTCTTTTTATGAGACTGGCCTAATCTACATATGGCATTGTCCCTACTTTACAGTCTTTTAATTGGCTACAAGCAGCTTACCACATTGACTGAAAAATTCTTCTTGTTACATTTACAGCTATGGCTAATTATGATCCTTCTCTTCTCCTTGTCTTGATTTGTAGTTCACATCTCCTTCTCAGAAGCTCACTCCTTTCTCTTTCAGCCTGGTGTCTCCTCTGCTTGGGTCTTATTCCCTCCCTGGTTTCGTAAAACCTCATGACTAAGCTGCTGGTGTTAGGTACTGAATAAGATGACCCTTGGGGCTCAATGGCAAATTCTGCTTTCCAAATACATACAGGAAAGCTCTGGGTAGTATCATTATGTTATCTAAGATTGGTCGTTTAGAGAATATTTCAGTAGCAAAATAGAAAATATAAATTTTTTTTAAAAAATCAACCCTAATATTTTGTGTATGTTTTACGGGGGCTAAAGAGAGGTTACAGAGAAAAGGTCAGTCCATAAATAAAATGCATATTTCTTTATAGTGAAATACAGTAGAATCCTTACTCAAAGGGCTGTTAAAAACAATTGTCACTCTTGATAACTGTAAGTATGTAGCAAAGTTAATTCATTCACTTATTGTTATGGAAGGAATACCAAAAGAAAATGCTATGATGAAGTATTATTTTCCAGAAATCTGACTGTAGTCATTTTTCCTAGATGATGATCCAATGATCCATGAACTTATAACTCCTGCAAAAAATAGAAAAAAGTGTTAAATATTGTGGAATATCTATCTTGTTTTTAAGACTGTTGCCTCAAATTGCTCTACAGTCCTCACTGCTGATGTAACCAATGGGAAATCTGTCTAAGCAAGAAAAATGTGAAATGTCACATGCCACGTTGTGATGAGTAAAGCTGATTGAAAAAATTCCACTTGACACCTTCCGTCACAAACTGGGGACAGAAATTTTAGCATAATTCAGAAACTCAAAACAGAGTTATTCCAAGACCTGGAAAATGTCATCACACTCTTCGGAGTAAAATGTGTGAATTATTTTTATTGTTGCATTCATTAGTATCCATATTTCCTTCTTTTGCACCTTATTTTACACATTTAATTTAAATGAGAGCAAATGTGTTCTGGCTGAATGTCATATACATGTTGTATATAACAGAACTATGATTAACTGTATGAATAATTACCAGTTGCAACTAAACAATTCAGATGGATAGTTTCATTAAGTAAACAACATGGGGTCATTATAAGGTTCTGGTCGCTGCCCCTAGTCTTAGAAAAAAATATAGTTCTCTGAACCACCGATCTGAACTGGTGATAAAATATCCCAAGTAGGCTCACATTAAGCTGGGTAATATGCAGGCTGCTTGATTTGTATTGAATATGTGTCTGGTGGCTGGAACCCACTGTAATGAACTAGCCCACAAATCACAGCTTAATGGGAATCTACTTATACATATTGCTTAATTAAAAGTTGTGAGCTTATTAACATGTGTCTTTGGCACTGAGCTTTGGGGATGTAATCTCTGTGCAAATAAGACTAGGTTGTAAAAGTTTTATAGATTGACAATGATATTAAATTCCATACCTTAATAACCCATCATTTTCCCAAAGTGTAGTTCCTATTCTGTATTTATTCAAAGCTGTGACAAATTGTTTGTTTGTAATCCTTTACTCCATAGGACTTTGTGTGCTTGCTTTATCTCAGAAATTATATTGCTGATGTCTCATCTACTTCTATCCTTTTATTTTTTTTTTTTTTGAGTGTTGCTAGCTTTTGTGGCTGGCATACAAGCTCAGAGACCTTTTTTTATTATAGAGGCACCCCATGGCACAACACTTTAGTTAGAATTGTGCCAGTGTTTCCATTATAAATCTCTATTTTTATGGATTTATAACTTTACTATAAAAATTTGCTTCAGGCTTAAACTTGGACTAGAAGTTCCAAGAGTGGGAGGGAACATTTTTTAACAATTAGAACAAAAATCTGCAGTGTGTTGCTCTTGGTTACATGACTTTCTTCATTTCTGTATGGCTAGTTTCAGAAACTCTTCTGTCCAATTTTCTGTTAAATTTTTTTTTGGCTGTATCACGTTTATCTCGGATAATTCCACTTCATGTTCATTACTGAATTGGTATTACTGAAGGAAAAAAAAAAAGAATAAAGCAATCTCTTGAAATGTTTTAAAAACACAACTTATTCTTTTCCTATGGAAATATTTATTTCAACCTATTTGGCACCTCCCCTTAGACACTTGGCGATTTGATGATGCTATATGGGGGAGAAGAAGGGAGAAAATTGGTAAATGGAGATAGATGAGCTTTCAGAGGTTGTTGCAAGATTCTAGTGGTTTTCATGAATATCAAATATGCCATAGCTGTCCTTTCAGAAGAGAATCACACATTGCCACATTACACCCTCTGAATCACGGATCTGTGAAAGAGCAAAGAAAATAAAGCTCTATTGTCATTAATTTTTATATCTTTCTCTTCAGGAGCTCAGCTTGAGAAAAGGACTGTTACCTGCAGATATACCTCTTCCCCTTAATGCCTCATTCTCCATCCCCTCACCTCAATGTCCCACTAGAGAGTCGACAAGGTTTTCCCTAGCTGACCTCTGCCAAAAAAGGGTTAGGAACCATTTCAAACAGATGTGCTTCTTCATGCAGGAAAGTTGTCTTTCTTGCCAGAATCAACTCACTCTGAATAAGTGCAGAACCTGCTCTCCTTAAAGGACTTGAAAGTGAGAGGTGAGACCTTGAGTCTCCATGAAGGACTTGAACATGGGAGGTGAGATCAGTCTGAGGGAAACTGCTCTAAACCTCAGGATGTTTACCAGAGGTCTACACGGTCGTTCTACCCTTGAGGAGACAAGAGGATGTGTGATATACATTCACCTCTGTACTTTACTATCATTCTGTCCTTAAAAAACATACCTGGGGGACAAAGATGGATGGTTGTCCAAACAAGGAAGTGGATGGGCAGGATTCTGGTGTCATTGCTGTCCTTCACGAACAGGCAAAAGGCAACACAAGACTCCATATTCAGAAGCATGAAGAGGCAGGAACTAACTTTTATTTCAGTGTACGCTTATATAGATTGTTGTGCAATTACTCTAGACTATTGGTTAAAATGAAAGACACCTCTTAATACCATAGGTTAACAAGGGAAAAACAACAGTGCAAAAACATCCTAGGAAAAACAAAGACAGACAAACAACAGGTGTTGTTTATCAAAGTTGTTTTTCTCTCTTCTCTTACCTTGGGGCCACTGCATGAGAATAGATTTTCTCACAGACACTAAAATGTCAAAAAATCTTTCTTGAAAAGAGCAGTCAGCATCCACATTCTGGTATGGCAGATCTGTCATATCTGACATAGACTGAGACCTGTGTATCCGTGTCTAGCCTGAAGTTTTTCTGCAGCAGCGTAAATACTGATCAGTACTGCCATATCCCTTCCATGGTGTGGTGTTATCAAACCAGGATGGTTACCAGTCCTTGCAGATCAACACTGAGAATCTCACATTTGAGAGGATCTACAAGAAAGATGAGTATCCTAGTTGAAGTAATAAGTATTGTTTTCAATATACATACCAAAATAAAGTGTGTAGTTACTTTGCATTCACAGCAGTTAACTGCATATGACAATTGAATAAGCAAAGTTATAACAGACTATCCATGAAGGGTTTTCTATTTGTAGCCTACAAATTTTGAGTGCGGTACACAAACAGCTTCTATTCCAGCGTCTTCCATTTTTTGCGTTCATCAGCTGTTCTGACAGCTCAAAAATAATTATTTCAGTTTGGCATGAAACTCAGTTATTTTGAACAATTGATTACAAAATAATCAAGTCAGATGTGGTTTTGATTTCACATTCACAACTGTATAGCAAAAAGGAATTTTCAAACAAATGATTGTTTCAATCTGAATTGTCAAAACATTTAATTACAAAATGAATACACTGACAGCGCTTAATTTCTTGAAAGAAATTATTTTGACAAGGAGTTCAGCAACTTGTCCATATTTTCATAAATCCATTTGATGGCACCTTTTTGTCTAATAAAAATTTTCCCTGCTTTAATCTGAAAGCCAAACTATTGGGACCTGACCCAAGAAAACAATTAAATACCACTGAAGCCTAGAACTTGAAAAAGCATTTGAAGTGTTGAACATGCTAAGTTTCTAGCCTGATTCTTTCTGAAACTCATTCTTTAGAAATCTACTCCCTCTTAATTAATTTGATTAACTAGTGTTTTATCTGAGACACCCTCCATTGTGAAGAAAAGGAAAGTAAGAAGAGCTAGCTGGCAGTTAGACTAATGAGAAAATGATAATTTCTCTAATACCCTGCCAGGGTCCAGTAAAATACTACTCGCATTAAAATAAAAGTTATATTTCCCTAATCTTTTAGAGATGTGTGATTCTTTCAAAATTATATTAAAATCAAAGATTTATTACTGTCCCAAGCCTTAGCCCATTTGTTTTAAGAGGTATGTTTGAATTCCAGGGAATAAAAAGGAGAATTAATTGCAAATCCATCTTACACATTTTTGTATCATATCCTTTTCACAATTTTATATTATTTTGTTTTTATAATAAAATCGAACCTACGTATGTCTTTTGAATATCCTGATTCATTAGGCAGCCAAGAGTTGCTTTGGAAGAAACGTTTGTGCGTTATTTAACTTGGGTAAGAGATGCAGAGACAATAACCCCAGCCTTTGCTGTGAAACACAGACAGCTGAGCAATGAGCTGACCCAGGACCATCCTCACTTCGTTCCCTTCCTGTGCACGTTGGCTGTGAGGAAGCCTCGCAAAGGGCGCCCAGAGACGCAGCCAGGTTGAGGCCAGGGTGCAAGGAGAGTTAGGGTCAGGGGCAGCCAGCAGGGGTGATGCCATATGGGACGTGTCCAGGGGTTCTGGTGGCACACCAGAGAGCACACAGTCACAGAACCTTGCATCCATGTGCCTTCCTGCTTTTGGGGCTAGCCCCTCCTCATCCTCCCGTGCTGCCATGCTCACTGACTCCCTGAGGCTTTGAAGGAACATGTGCTGGCCACACCAAGGAAGTGTACTAATTCTGTAGCATCTGGGGTACAAGTGACCAAAAATGGGCGAGACTTGAGAAAAATCGAGCCATTGGTGCAGCTGCTCTCAGTGGGAGCTACTGCTCCTTCTGTGCTCCAGCAGTCAAGCACAAAATGACAAGCCAAAACCAGGGGAAAATCCAGAGCTAACTGGGGATAACAGACAGTCCTGAGCCTTTACATAGGTCCCACCTAAACAAAGACAAGCTGAAGCCATTAACTCCACTCTTTTTGGGTCCTCTGCCTATGTGACTCAGACTGTCTCTAGCACAGCACACAAATATACTTTCTTAAAGCTCTAATTGATATTCAGACATAACTTTCTTCATATTAATGGAATTCACAGTTAATCTTCAGGGAAAAAATTCAGCATTTTTATGTGAAATTAGGTGTATATTGCTTAATCAAGGCTTTTTGAATTAATTCACTAACAATAAGTATTCATGCTGGTTCTCTTTCAAAAGTCTTTGTTTCAATACAGCTAATAATTTTTAAACAGTTACAGCTAATTATCAAAGAAAAACTAATGAGGCTGTTCATGACATAGTACAAGAACAATTTCTGTTAAAATGTTATACTTTTTTTATCATTGAAATGCTCGCTTTTTTTTTAGATTCTTCTATCCTGTAGATTTCCCAGGAACAATTTATGTCTTATCTGCTACCCCAGAATGCCATTGAACAGAATTTCATTTTCCACCAAGAAAGCCTCTGAATACCCCAGTGCTTTACAGAAAGAAAAGTCAAATCCTTCCTTTGCCAGTACCAGATCAGCTTTCTGCCCAGACACTGGACCTGACAGAAAAGATGCAATGCAATCCATATTACAACACCAAGAACATAAATATTACAACACCAAGAACATAAATACAAGAGACATAAGGCCAAGAGAAGTGAGGTCTAGAGAGACATGAGTAAGTGGGTACAAGTCCTTAGGGCTGAAGTTGCCTCTGACCAGGCTGAAGTTTACAGAGTGCAAATTATAGAAAGAGTTACTTCAAACTGCGGAGTAATCAATGCCCACAGTGCCTGACATCCGGATGTACATTTCACTGTATGCCCTTGGATGGAACCCTGGTGACTCCAAAATCAGCTGGAACTTTGCCCACCTACACCAGTGAGCTGGCACGAATGCTACTCAGCAATCAAAGGAAAGGGGTATGACAATATTGTAGGATGTGGTCCTCTTCACCACACTCAGGGAAATAATCCTGATCACTCAAGCAACTGAGGCAGAGATAAACTTCTTAGGTGATTAAGACAAACAAGATAGGGCTGCTGGTGTAATACTCTCAGAAAAGCCATTTGTTCTCCAGATCCCATGAATAAAAAAACCAAACCAAACCAAAAAATCCAAGAGAGAAACAGAGGCTAACAATTCTCTGGATGTGTGAGTTCCTAGATGAAAAATGGGATCTTGCTAGTGTTGTTGAAACTTCTTGAGCTTACTGAGCAGGAACTGAAGGAACAGGAGGTAATTTTTTTCATTTTTTCAATAATGATCTTAGGGGAAGTCAGTGCAGTGAAGATATAAATGAAAATGTTCTTCAGTTATTTAAAAACAATGAAAAAGAAATTTATTCTGACCTTAAACCAAATCATGAAAAGATCAGTGTACCTTAATTTTAAAGCAAGTCCACATACCCATCTGGGCATATCTAGAACACTTGCTGAAGGACTGACACTGCCAAAGATTGCATTGTTTTTTTCTGGCCTCTTATGAACATACTCAAAAATGAAAGGGCTCTCTTTATCCAATATGCAAGTACAGCTGAAATATTTCCAATGCAGGCTTTTCTGTCTTGTCCTACTAATCTGTGCATCCCTAAAGGTAGGATAATAATTCATTCTTTTTTTCCTTGAGCACTCTGGACCAAAATACTAAATGGGAGAAGGACTGAGTGTCCTAATTCTGAGGAATTTGACTAAAATACCAGTGGTTTTTACCAGTATCATTGGCTACTAGGTAACAATCAGCAGCAAAAGCACCCAGAACCTAACCTAGTGACCACAGAAGACAGAGGGAATATTTCCATTAGCTTCAGCTGGGTCCTTTGTGCTCTTGGGTTAGGTTTTATCAACCTAAACCAACAAAAGCTATATTTGTGCTGCAATAGTTGTGTCCCTTCTGAAGCAACTACCTAGAATTGTTCCACAGACATTTGAGTGTCAAAACTGTAACTAAATCCCTGTGTTACAGGGATTTATTGTGCTCAAAACCTATCTAAAATATGCAATATGCAAAACATTAGTCCATATTTGTAAACACAGCAAGTGGCTTCTGAGGCTCAAAGTCTACTTAAAATGGTGAAAAACTTCTAGCCAACTTGTTAGGTGGGGATTGCAAGCAAAAAATTAAGATCACCTACACTTAAATCCACTGAATTAACCTTTCTAAAAATAAATATGTATGTTTGGATCATACTTTGTTCTTTCCTAACCTGGATGTGCCAAGTGACAGAGGAAGAGTTGCTTATTTTTGGTATGGATTGGTTTTTTTTGTTGTTGCCTTTTTTTTGTTTGTTTGTGGTTTTTGGTTTTGCTCATTTGTTTTGAGGTTTTTGTTTGTTTTTTAGTTTGAGCTCGGTTGAGAAGCACAGCTTGGCATTGTCACATCTGATATTTGCTGTATTTCCTATGTAACAGTGTGTGGTATCAGAAGGCTTGAATAAGCATTGTTAACACCTGAGTTTTTTAATTACCAGCTACAATGAGCACCCAATGCCCTAAGATAATATGATTTCTTTTCACCTTTCTCTTGTGAGGACATATTGTGCTATGTTTCTCCGTGCGGAGCAGAAGAGTGACTACTGGTGCCAAATGAAATAAAATCAAGATATCTCCCAATAATTTGAGAGCCAATATATGTCACTGCTCTAGTTCCCTCTGCTCTTGACATCATTCAAGGATTTCTATGTGAACCCACCTGGGAATGACAGAGATAGACAGCAATCAAGGCAGTCCTTCTTGAAGAAACAACTGTAAATCTGACAGAGAATGAGTTTATTTACCCCTTTTCTTCTTCAGACATTCACAAAGCCATTTGGGAATTACACTAGGATGGATATGTGAATATGGCCACTGTGAACTCTGCTTACTCGGAGAAATCTCTTACATTTCTTATTGCACACAATCAGTACATGAAACATCCTTGGCAGCATACACACACAATATCAGGAATTTTACCTCTAGACATCTCAAAATGTAATGAAACCAACGCTTTCCGGTAAGGAGGAATTTACAATTAGGCAATGTGTTCCCTTGGTGTTGCTGACTCTCTACCCCTCCTTAACTTGTGAGATTTACTGTGCTTTAGAGAGAGAATCTGCCTTCCCTTAGTCTGCATTCATATCTGCTATCAGAGGTCTTGATTTAAGAATTACCAGCACTGGAATGAATCTCATTGCTGTTCATGGACGCTGGTGAAATTAAGTGTATGTCTTTCACTTGTTAACCTTTTCACATGTGATTGCACTCAGCAGTGCTGAACATCCTTGGATGTAACCCATCGAGGCAGTAACTTGCTATATTGGGCAATGATCAGCTGCAGATTCTGAGGCTCCAAGCAACAGCCTTAGATTTGTACAGGGGATTGAAGGCAGGGCAGTAGCTCTGCCTCCACGCCATTGCAGGAGCAATCCTGCTCCAGTCTGAGAGCACATATAAAAATGGCATATACAAATATATTGTGGCATTGGCTCTACAGTCCTTTTCTTGTTTAGTGCTACATTTGCATGAAGACTCTGTAAGTCACTGTTCAGTCTAAGAACGGGTGGGTTCATACACTTGCACGTGTTTAATTCCTGGGGCATGGCTTATTTATGCCTTTGCCTCCAGATATTTTGGTTTTTTATTTTGTTTTGTTTGTGTGTATATGTGTGAATTTATTCTAGCGTTTAGACCTCATGTTGTTTAGCACACTGCTATTTACTTCCTCTTATTGAATGATAGTGGGAGAACACTAATTCTGTTTTTAACTGTTTTTGAACTGTGCTTCCACTTACATTTTAGTTTACAACACTGGGACCAAAACCACCACTTACAACTGTGGTATAAGTACTACTGTGTGGCTTTGGTTTCTGCATAGTTAAGCCTTAGTTAAGACTGTGCATATGAACTGCTGGAACAGTTTCCAATTACTCCTTGGGGTTTGGCTGTTTACTTCTGTATGTCAAGCTTTCAACTCATGTGAAAAGTAAAATTCATTATAAATTTATCTATATTGTCACAATTTTAAAATTTAATTGGAATTGCTTTTAGCAAAAGAAGTGTGTTCAAGCAGCAGCAATGTTAGTAGATTTCTGGGAGAGAAGAAAGGATAAGCTCCTACATTCAGCGCAATTACTGCTATATATCTTAAAAACTTAGTATTGGTAAAAATCAAAATGCTTCCTAAAAAGTAAAAATGTCTGATTTCTTCTATTCCTAAAAAAGCACAAAAATCTCATGTTAAATATTTTTTCTCTCAGGTCAATGCTGTTTCCTTTCTCTGGTTCTTCTCTTACTTTTCTTTTTACTTGCTAAATGCTCTGGTTCTTGATCCTCTCTCTGTTTCTGAGCGCTGTCAGAACAAACACAAATGCATCTCCTTTTGCTCTGCTACTGACTCCCATTGCTACCTCACCTTTTTAGACTTGTTTCCTTCTACTCAAAAATACCAGCTCCTCTCCCTCTCTTCTGTCTCAGATCTACTTGAAGTCCACAAGGCTCTCATTCTCTTTATTTTCCATGTGCAGTGTATCCCTGTGCTCCACACCACTGCTGCCCACCCTCCAGCACATTGTGTCACTCCCTCCTGAGCCTTGCAGATACTCAATTCTGCATCATGGAGAAGGTGCTGCTTTCTCAGACCCTGTCCAAAGCAATCTGGCCAATTTGGTAAACAGCTGGAAGGCCACCCCGAGGAGAAGTCTGTTTGTCAGTTGCTTTGGCTGTGTAACTATTTTCCAGGTATCCCTTCCACACTCACCTCAGTCTTCTGCACCAAGTGGTTATGTTGGCTTCTACACACCCCAATCCCTACCCCCCTTCTTTTTTTTTTTTTGCAGTGCTCAAAACCACTATTGCCTTTTGTCACAACTCCTTCACAATCCTGCCTCATGACTCCCCTTTAAATTCCTTCTTCAAGCTCCTATTTTACTGTGCTGTAAAAAAATTACTGGGCTCTGCCAAGTGCTCAGGAAGAGTCTGATAGTAATTTACCGTTATTCTCCAAAAAAATATTATTTCATTTTCCCTCTGTGCTCCCCCGTCTGTCTGACTGTCTGACTTTATCTCTTGTGTCTATCAGTTGCATTCAGAGCCCACATGCAAGTTTTCTCTGTCAGAGTCTGTACCATTTTTCTATGGATACGTATCCTCCAGCAGAAAAACCTGATCCTACAAAATGCTGAACCAGCAGCAGAAGATGATGTTTGGCTAAAGATTTTTGCTGTTCTTTTTCCCTGTTGTTTCTGGAGAGTCTTAGGGTTTTTCCTTTGCATTGTTTCCTTTTAAATTTAATTTTTTTTAATGCGTCTGGCTAAGAATGACTTGAAACAATAATGATGGATACCAGTCTAGCTCTTGATATGTATCTGTCTTCAGATAGGTTATTGAAATGGAGGAAAGTAACAGTGCTACACAGCAGAGGTAATTCCACTGTTTACATCACTGAGTGCTTCTTAGTTGGCAGAATAAACCCTAACAAAGTAACCAATACAGTCATGCAATATTTACACTTAAATTTAAATCAGGACATACATATGGAAAAACTATATATGATGACATTGCAGATTGCCTTTTTTCAAATAGGTCCTTCAGGGTAGCATCTGGATTGGTTTTCAGATAGGAGCTTCTTAATCCAGGCAGATGTAGCTCTCATCAGAAGTTAATTTGCAGAGATATTCACATATGCAAATCATGTCACAATGGTGAAATGCAACCACGTAATGACTGGAAAATGTTATACCCATAAATCATACTACCACGATCATCAAAATTTCCACTCAGCCAGGACAAATTCAACAGCATTTATGTCTTTCCAGCTTTTAGCCCATAAAAAATCTGTGTTTTTGGAGACTGTGTTGCACTGGTGATCTTAAAACTCCCAAGTCTGGTATAATGAGTCCTCAAGTGCGTTATAACTTACCAGTAATTACATTTCAACATTTCTGCTTTCAGCAGTTAGTGTTTTATTCATAAACATTTAAACACTGAATTAGGCATAAAATAAGAATGTTGGCAACAACCCGGCTTAATTTCATTAACTATTAGGTAAACCTAGTATTGCTTCTTCAAATAATCCTTGGTTTGAATGCTAAAGATGTAATGAACTTCATGGTTCATAGCATCTGACATTGCTTAATTAATGGGTGCATTTATAGTACATAGGCCTCGGTAATTGATTTATATGCATGATTTGCACATACAGCTGTTAGTTCCTGTAGGAAAGTCATAATTCAAATGTGTGCACATATTCAAGCTATGGGGAAAGGGGAGAAAAACCCACCTCACAAACTTATCGAGTTCCCAACAAAACATGATAACAAACAAGTAGCACAAGAAAAATAAATAGAATCAGAATAAAACTACAAGAAGAAACATTAATGTGATCACTTTGAGTTTCCACAGCTCACACATTTCAAGTGGAAAACATGACAAAATGCTTCTCAGCATTTTTTTCCTCTTTACAGTAGATGTGGTTAAGTCTATATATGCCCACACACCTCTGTGAGTCTGTTCATATTACAGCGTATGTGGGGTGAATGGAGTCCACATTTTCCGTGCCCATTTGAGTTTCTCTCCCTCACTCAAATACACATAAACACACCCAAGGCATACATAATTCAGATTTAGGAGCAAGAACAATAAAGCTAAGAGAAGGTTACGCTTAATATTACACATGTTTAGTCTTGGGGCAAATCTTCTCCTAACCGAAGCCAAACATTGGAGGTGAGGGAATTCAGCACAGGTTTTCTAGCCTGTCCAACAGATTACTTCTGAAAGCCAAAGTGGTGTGTTGAGAAGTCGATGCTGAAGAATAACTGAGCTCTGAGTGGAAAGAGGTCTCCTGTGGCAGTTTAAAAAGGTTGAGGAAGAGAAACAGCTATTTCTGGATTATCCATTACCTTGGAGCTAAGGCTGCATCCTTCCTAGTACTTTTCTTGCTGTTCAGTGTATCCCAAGCAACAGTCCCACGTGCTGAAGCAAATGTCCCCATTCTGGCATGCAGAGGTCCAATTTCCCCATCTTTCTCCCTTACACTGACAACTATCCCTAGCAGCAAACCTTATTTCAAGGGCTCGTGCAGGAAGGGCTTGCCATTTTAGGGTTTTTGGTTTTGGTTATCAAAGCATTTCATTGTACATTAAGGAATGCAGAGCGCAGGCAACTTGATGGCTTTCACAACCCTGGCTCCATTTCCTGGTGCTCTAAGGCAACACTTAGCTTTTCACTCTCCAGACCCTTATACGCTCTACATCTGCTATTCTAATGCCTGCATTCATCAGTAGACTGGCAATAATAAATTTTCTTCTTTCCTTTCTCTTTTCTTTCCAAAGGCTCTCCCTCGTACACACGTTTGTCATTTCTTCGCTATTGACTGCTGACTGGCCAAACCTCCATGAACAATAATTCCATTATAATGTAAGCCAGGGGCATGGCTGGCTTTATGGTTTGACTGGAGGCAGGTGAAAGGGTGGAAAGGAGATTATTTTAAACTCTTAATCATCACTCATCTTTTTTCAATATTCATTGACAAGTTGTAGTGGAAACTATATTTTTTTCTTGCGAACCCAGGCACACTTCCAGATTCTTATTCCTTGGTATTAGCCCAATGCTTTCATTCTGAGAGTTTTACTGCAGGCTTCTGAAATCAAATCTTTCCCACAGTGTTAGTGACTATGCTCTTACAGTCTGGAAAGGCCTTGCACTCAAACTGGTGGGCTAAAATAATTTACATCACCAAGACCTAGGAGACACGAAGAACAAGAGCTGAAGGCCTGAACACAAGCCTAGTCCCCCCACAGTGAAGATGAGTTTGTGCTCTGTGGATTGAAAGTCTCATACAGCAGCTATCACTTGAGAAATGCTGCTGAGAAATGCTGGGTGATTCCACTTGATTCAGAAGGTAGATAATTAAAAACAGAGATGGTGGTGTAAGGCAACATCTCCTTTTCTCCTTGTAGTGAAGTAAAGGCAGTTCAGGAAGCTGCGGAGTGGTAAGGACCAGCTCAGCTCTTATCATCTCCAGTGCAACATTGATGAGCACAGTAGAGATGTCACAGAAGAACTGAATCACAGAAAAAATTGGCTGCAGGGGTACGGTACATGTCATGAGTGAGCTCAGAGCCAAACTGTATGACTATATAAATATCCCAATGTTCACTTCAATGGTATGTCTGTTTTACTGTCTCTGCATGAAACACACACACTCTTCCAGCTTTCCTGGAAATGGGCAGTAGCCAGGATTTAGTCCATGGAGGGAATTACTGCAGTTGCTGCTAACTTTTGTAGTGGAGGAAACTGAAAGGCAAACAATTAAGCTATGTTCAGGAGACGTTCTATTAACGTTGGCCAATTTAATATAATATGCATGGAAAAAATATTGAAATCCTAAATCTAAAGAAAATGAAAAGTGGGAGAAGAAAACAGAAAAGATGTACTGCAGTCTTTGAGTAGGATGATTAAACAGCTTTTCCCCTTGTCCTCCTCAGCCTGATTTTACTGACCTGAAGTATTTCAATTATGGATTTAGATTTTCAGGGAGATTGGCCTCTGAAATTATCCCGAAATCATTACATATTTTTCAGAGCAACAGAATGAGTTTCTTGGAAGATGTCGGCAGAAATGGTGATTATCTAAGATAACAAATGCTATGTAATATAAACATTTTCTGCTAATGCTTCTTCCTCTCCAATGTGTAATCCAGTTCTCATTGATTTCAAAAGCAGTTGGGTTTCATCTGATCACTAGTTATTAAACAGCTTTTAAAGCTATAAAAAACCCCCAAAGCTTTGCTAGGAATAATCTTTGTTTTCTTGCCAGACTGTAACAATAATAACAATTATATATAAACATGCACATATACATATTTCTTTCCATTTTTGTATATTCAATCATCTGGAGTTCTTCAAGCATTTTATGCAGGTGAGTAAGAAATAATTATATTTGCTTTGCAGGCACAAAGGGAAGGTATGTTTGAAGTTGTCTGAAAAAGGAATAATACTGTGAATTTTCCACCAAGATTAAAAAAGATCACCTTTATTTGAAAACTGCACACTGTTTCTTTGACCAAATACCCTGTATTCAGCATTTTTTACCCTTTCCTTTAGGTCTCCCAGCCTCCCCAGTATCCTGAGAAAAGGTTTGAATTCTCACAGCAGTCTTGGCAACATTCTCAATGTTAAATTGGACAATTGTTAGAGCATGTGTTCTTTCTGTTCGGATAGGAACACATGTTGTTAGGTCTGCCATTTCTAAGGCTCTGATTCTGGTCCCCTTGCTTTCATTTGGTGTGCTTTTTCACACCACATCAGGTGCAGGCTGGCAGTGCCAGCAGGGGCCAGTCCCTGGCTGCCCACGGCTGTCCCTGTGCCCAGGCTGTGCAAACAGGCAGCATTCCAATGCAAGGGCAAGCAGGAGTGGAACACTGGGGCATGCCATACCCAGGAGGGGGTTTTATTTGGCTCCAAGCAGTTCCCTATCATTTGCCCACAGGCCACGTGTACTTCTCACCATGCTGCTGAGCAGAGACTGCTCATCTGTGGCAAGGTGACCACAGTCCTTCCCCTCCCCGAATCTGCCCTTACCCGTGCAGAACCAGCTGTATCAGCAGGGATAATGGCCAAAGAAGAGACAGGCAGGACTGAAGGTGTTAGCTGGTTTATTAATGTGGCAGGATGCTGTTTGCTATTCATCAGATAGCACTGAAACAACTGATTTTTCAATCAGTATTAATGTTTCTTGCTGGAGGGGTGAATCTTGCTCTGTGCTGTGTCCTCCTAACTGGTTTTAGAACGTGCTCTTTCCCATGCAATGGTTCCCAAATTTGTGGGTGTTTGCACAGCAGGGAAGCATGCTCAGAGCTGCTGTAGTCTTATTTGAACTATGTAAAACATATGGATGTGATCTTGTGATTAAAAATAAAGTTTTCTCTAAACAGGTTCCTGGGGAAGAATTTGTCTGTTCTGAAAAGGGATTGCAGTTAATTCTAACTAAGGAACACTTTAAAACTATTAGGAGAGGGTAATTTTAGCAGTTCTACAGATGATTAAAAAGTCATTTTCTAAAATATTCTCACTGGAGGTTTTTTTTTCTTTTCTTAAAGAAAACATTTAATTGCTCCAATCAACCATAGCTACTTTCTGTTCATGATGCAATTTGTATACAAGGTATATGGTAATTTTTCATGTTTGATTAGGAATGTATTCCCTATAGTTCCTATCACTCACCTTTAATTGACTATAATTCACTCATTAAAGAAAGAAGGACTATACTTAGATGAAGATATATATATCTTCCTACTCTTATATACCTCTTATAGTAAGATGGAGAAGGGGAGCACTCTGGTTTTGCAGTAACATGACCTGGCACACTTGCTGGTGTTCCTCTGATAGACACAGCTTCTATAATTTTTCCAGTCCTGTGACACCAGCAGTGGGAGTCCCACCTCACATATAGATGAGCAACTTTGATTTTAGTTCCAGAATTTACATTGGCGTCATCCACCTGTGTACTACAAAACCAGTCTCTCCAATAAGCAGAAGAAATTCTGGCCAGAAAATGCCACCAACACTTGGCAACTCTTGAAATGCTAAATAGCTTAAGTGGTCAAAGAGTGTGACTCCTCTTCCCATCCTGGGTGCTGAAGTTGGACATCTCTACTATGCAGCAAAGGAGGCTGTTTCCAACACACCGCTCTTTAAAGATGTGGCATGGTTAGTAACAACAGAGTCCATGTATTTTAATGTGTTTCTAACACCATCTAAGCCCTCAGTTTTTCCTGATAACTTATCTTCAGGTCTTGGATGAGAAGTGACACAGGGAAATCAGGTATCCAGCCAATGTGCAGCATGCTGGCAGTCTTGCCTGTCTTTTGATTCTGCCTGTGCAGTAAATCCATCAACCAATAACATGGTAGGTATTGGTGAGCAGTGTACATGGAAGGGCAGCTAGGCTGCCACTTCTCTCTAGCTTCATCTTGGGATAAACAGCTTCATTTCATTATGGAGAGTAATCCCAGCAAGGAAGAGCCACTACAGAGGTTTGAGGTTCGTTCAGTATCAAGGGTCTGCGTTACCTTGTGTCTCATCCATGGGAGACACTGTTCAGGGGTGTCTTACTCCATCACTTTCTGCTTTTGACTGTAAATTTGTTTCCTCACTAGAACAGACCCAGACACATTTTCTGTGGTGTAACTCTGAATCCTC
This sequence comes from Vireo altiloquus, assembly GCA_013396875.1. Lineage (NCBI taxonomy): Eukaryota > Metazoa > Chordata > Aves > Passeriformes > Vireonidae > Vireo > Vireo altiloquus. The sequence goes on from VZRF01001869.1 coordinate 367,483, forward strand.
TTTATTTTATTTTTTTTTGTTATTTTTTGTTTGTTTGTCTTTGAGGGAATTGTTTTGTCCTAAGGACCATGCAACGCTGAGCTGCCCATGGTGGAGCAGTTTCGTAAATGAGCTTTTGGCATGGTACCCAGCACATCCATTGCTGTGAAGAAATAGCCGCCAGTGACTTATCACTAGGACCACGCTAGAATTACTTGTTTTCAAGGACTCAAATCCCAACTTTCTCTTCAGCATTTTGAATTTCCAGACCTTGTATGAAACCCAAAACTTCAGTATGTTTTCCCCAAGAGCTTTCTCAGAAGTTTTGAAAGCTGAAGCATTTTTATTTTCTTTATAATAGTTCCCAGGAGCACCTGTCAAGGGCTGGGTACTCTGGTGTCATAAAAACATGAAACAACAGAGTGCCTGTAAGCAAAAAGCAGCCATGGTTCAGAGCAGTGGAGCACTGGCAGTGACTTGTTGGGCTCTCCCTGTTAACGCTGGTGGTGCCCAGAATACTTTGGTTAGGCCTTTGAACTAGGGAAATGAAAAGACCTGATGCTGCCCAGATTATTCCAGAGCATGCCTGGCCTTGCCAAGTGCAGACTGCAGCTTCCCCTTCACTTGTAACCTTGGGCTGGAAGCAGTCACTGTTCCTGCTGATGCCCCAAACTCCATCGACCTTCCCAGATTTCTTGAACTCTTGCTTACATGTAGCAACCTGTCCATTCTCCAGGTGGTTCCCTAAGAGAAGCAGTGTCCACACCTGTTGTCTGTGACCGTAGCTAAGCTTCTGCTGACACAAGCAACATCATCCTTCCGAGTCACCACAGAAAATTAACTTCACTCAGGATGACTCGTACCTTTAGCAGCCAGAGGACTCATTGCTAATGTGAGGTTTGGCCTTTTTTTCACCTTAGGGCTTAACACTCCACAGTCTGATGGTCTACAGGAGGAGGTGGGGGCTAATCAGGACACCCTATTATAAGTCCTTTTCCCACTCTTTATATTTCTGTTCCCCTGAGCCACAACTTTCTCAAAACACAGTAGCTTTCATCATGTCAAAACAGAGCATACTTCATCCAAAAAAGAGATCAGTGCTAACCATTACATTGCTGCATAGTCTTCTATGTTCTGTAACACTAAAACCTGGTAGTTTGTCGTGACAAACAAATAGTTCATTTGTATGATTACTCAGTAGCTTCATTTTTCTCCCTGGAAACCAAATGCTTCATTTCAAGACCCTCTAATTCCTGTGCTTGGGCTGAACTGCTGAATCTACACCATTCCACAAACTTTCATCAAGTCACAGTCCCTCACTCTAGGCTCTTCCATCTGACCTCACCAAACAGTCCTGCCTTCCCTTTGCCCCTAGACACCTATCTTCCTTCACATCAGTTAATTTTGCCCTCACAAGAGTTGTGGACACATGCCTGACCACATATGCACCTATGGAAAAGAGAGAGCAGAATTTAACGGGGTGATAGCTGCCTCTAACCCAGGTAGCTTTATGCTCAAGGCTATGTGTAGCTATCCTGAGATGGTAATTTTCTGCCTATTTTCTCACCTCTGAAACCTCCTTTGCAGAGGCTCCTTGAGCCCTTTTACCTGATTAACCTTTCCTGAAAGCCCAGTATTACAGTAATAAAAAAAAAAAAAAAAAAAAAAAAAAAAATCTCCTTTTAAGGAATGGAGGACTGCCTGGCCAGTGTGAGGTAAGTCCTGAGGAAGAATTGCAGGGGGCTGGGGAGAAAAGAAGGATGCACCAGACACCTGTGTTGACAGATATCTGACAGATACCTACCCACCTACCTACCCACCTGACAGATAGCCTTGGGTAGATATAACATAGAACCTCTGCTGACAAATGCCACCTGCCTTACTTACTTCCCTGTAAGTAAGGAAGAAAGGACACATAAATGGATATTGGCAACTATTGCCTCCCCTTTTTGCTCTTTCAAACTTTTGCTTTATCAGGAACATTAATAAATGCTTCAAGTACATTTATAGCTACCAGATTTCTACACTCATGAATCCAAACAACTGTTAAACTAATCTGTTAAAATCCATCCTGGGGAAATGTGCTGCATCAAGCTTGCATTAAAAAAAAAAAAA
>VZRF01001869.1:369586-512560 GCA_013396875.1 Vireo altiloquus
AAAAAAAAAAAATTCAATCTGAAAACGTTACAAGCTCATGTGTGTTAACTCATTTCTGTCCCAGGACTGGGAACAGGGGCTGGTTTTTTTAGTTATCTGAAAACCCAAATTTTTCAGATTTGTGCCAAGCTATAAACTTTTAATTTCTCTAATCCTAGTGCTCAACATCATATCCAGTGAAAGGCTGTGTGTAGCCAGGGACTGCTCTGACTTTGCAGATGGTGGCTCTGATTGTCTTTGCAGTTGTTTAGGTGAATGCAGGCCTGGGAGTAAATGCATTTTGCCAGCTGGACCCTCTGCTTTTTCTGGAATGGCTGAGGGTTGATACAGCTTCTGATATCAGTCTATCTCAGGTGATGCCATCACTAAGAAATCCCAAGAGGCAGCTGTGTCTTGACAGTGGCCCCCTTGCCATGCCCTAAAAAAAAACCCCACTGCTGGGGGTCTGTGTCAGCTGAGGAAATGAATTGAAATAGGAAGCTTTTGGCAATCTGGGGATGCATTTTCACACTGTCTCCCTGGGTGTAGAGGTACAGGTCTCTGTGAATTTTCATTGTACATCACAGAAGCATCAGGTTCAACCAAAAAAAAAAGGCTGTGTTATAGCAAGGGAGAAACAAGATGGATCAGGTAGTCAAACAGAAATAAAATTGAAAACAATTTCAGTTTAAAAAGTTTAAATGCTTCCATGCCTCTCAGGCTCACTGGGGAAACTTGACAGTCAAGTATTAAACAGTACACCATCTCACTGAATTTTATGTCATTATAGTAACAATGTTATTAAACTTGATATAGTTTTCTTTTTAATTTTAATGAAACATATGTCCTGATCTTTTAATAAAAATGACCTTTGGGAACCATAGAAATCTAGACATTTCCTTATTTATGCTGCTGCATCAGTTAATAATTCCGGTCAGAAGCTATATTGGAGAGCACATGAAAGCCCTTGTATGATACAGTAATATTGCAAGCTAAATGTTGCATTAGAACATTTTACACTAACAAGGTGAAAGATTTCTTCTGTGAAATCACTTGATGTGTTTCTGTGAACAAGATAGTGTCAGTGGATCTGTAATCTTTTGTAAATACTTCTCTATGCTTTTCATTCTATTCTGGAATTTTACACTTTTTTTCTGTCTTACAAACTTTCTTTTTATAAGGCATCTTTTTCACAAAGTAAAAGAAAGGCATATATATACATATATTCTAAATAAGATGTTATTCATCTTTAAAAAAAAAACAGAAAAAACATTTTTGATGACTGTCCATTATATATAGTAATATAAAATGATCCAATAAATATTACTATACTATATAATATTACAATATTGCTTTTTAACTGTTGATTGAATTTTATAGATAGCTGGGATTTCTGAGAACTGTCCAATAGACAGGAAGTTCTGAATGAATCAGGAAATCTTGAAGCCTGGGCTTAATTCAGTCTTCCCATTGGCTTTCTTCAAAGGACATAGCTTTAAAAAAATAAGAGTGTTCTCAAGTATATCAGTTTAGACTTAATGAGGACAATAAGCCTAAAGGACACCAAAAGCCTTGTTTGTGCTTCAAAAGGCCTTGTGAATATCTGAATATTTCAAAATCAAGTTGTTTTGAAAATCTAAACTGGATTCACAAACGGCCAAATCTCCAAAAATCACAGGCAGCTTCTGAGAATATGGACTTTTAAATGCTGGTCCTTAAATCCTTTTCAAATCACATCTCAAAAGAAACCCAGCCCAGTATTCAGAAAGTTGGGAAAATGGAAAATGATGAGAAAAAATTTCTCTTACTTTCAAGCATTCATCAAGTGAGGAGAAGAAAACATTAGAAAAGAGAAAAGAAATTATCACATCCATACAACTTTCAAAGCAGGTCAGGAGTAACAAGGGGATTGCATTCTGTATGTATGAAGCATCACAATATGGATTGGAAATAGGAATAAATAAACAACACATAAAAAATAAACTTTTTTTTTCAGAATGGATTGACTAATTTAGAATAAATATGCACTGCAGAAGTTGCTTTCTGACTTTCCAAGCTCACCGTGAGAGTCAGGTCAAGTGAGGAATTTGGAGATCTGAGGTATATAAACAGCTGCAAATATCATTCTGCAGAAATATATATGAATATGTAAACCAAACCACAATTTTCAGATAACACTAAGCACATATCACTGTATGTCAGATCCATCAAAAATTAAGCCCTTGGATCAAACAGATTTGCACCTGCTTACCTTGGAATTAACTTTAGGGCATGACATCAATTAGAGTGGGCAGAGCTGATGTTTGTCTCTGCTAATGATGAAATGAAATGCTGAGAATCGCCCCATTTTTTAACAGATTGGGCCAAATGCTGCCCTTGGTTACATTCCCAGGCCTCAGATAACATGAGTATAATTGAAAGCAGTTTTGGTTCAATATTTCTTGTATTTTAGAAGCTATGGAGCAATCAAGCTATATGACCTTTTAGTGGTCCACCAAAGAATCAAGTTCTGTTCTGTATGGGATCCAGACTAATCAATATCCTATTACAATCACAGCCTGGTTTTTTGTTTGGTGGTTTTTTTGTTTTTTTTTTTCAACTGAGAAACATTGGGAGTAGCTTGGACAAAACATTTCTCCTTGCAACAGCTGAGACTTGGCAGATTCACAAACTATTAGGGTGTTAAATCTATGCTTTTCAATAAAATGACATGAGTGTTTAAGCTATATTGTACAATGTAGTGCAAACATACCCGGGCTGAACTCATTCAGGCACTCCTCATTAAGCCAAATCTCCAAACAACATCCACAATGAGAGAGAATTTAGAATGATACACCTATGCATTAGTAAGTACATAAAAAGTAAAGTCTCATACCAACTTGTCAGGTATAGTATGAGCTTAACAATCAGAAGCATAGGATAAAGTCCATATTGGTGCAAGGTCTAATTTTTCTCTTGGATGACAGAAGACAGAATTAACTGAACGAAATCTGAATCCCACAGGGAGCCAATAATTTTCCAATGAGTCAGGATATCATCCATCATTTTCAAGCACAGGGGTGACTGATAGCTTCTTTGATTTGCAGAAATATGGGGTGAGATATGGGGTGAGAGTGAACTCAATGGCATCTCTCCAGCTCTTCAGCATGTTCAGACTGCCACTGGTGAGCTCAGTACAAAATAAGGATGGCACTACTGGCGTGCCTGAGCACACATGTTGCATACATGTTGATGAGTAAAAGGAAAAAAAAGCACTGGGCCTGTTCTTATTTCACAAGACCATCTCGAAGGAAGCAGAGCCAGCCTGTCTCCACGTGCACTTGGCTGTATTTCAGACAAGAAATAAGGAGGAAGAATCATAAACCAAGGTACATTTTTCCTTCAGAATGGTTTTGTTTTCTTAAAATCAAATAGCCACAGCTCTGTTATTAAAATCAATAATGGACTAAAGTCAGGTCATAGTTGTCCTTTGGTTTTTAAGAAGAACATTTCTGAGGAATAAATCTAATGGACTTGTCGATCAGAGTAACAGCAGTTTCACTTGTTTGTGTTTGCCTCTCAGTAAGGCTTGCATGTTTTACTGCTTAAAAACATTACACCGGCCAGCATGGGAAACGTGGGGTGAAGGATCAGAACTCTGTACCTCTCAAGTTGTTTTGCAGTGAAGGGGATGTTGGCAGGGGTCCTGCACTGCCACATTCCTGCAGTAGCATGATGATGTGTGAGGGAGATGCACCAGTGTGGAGCTGGAGCCATTGTCACCCAGTGAGTCCATTCCTCTTGGATTTGAGTTTCTCTGCAGTGGCTACAGCAGGCTGTGAACTAAAAAAATGGTAGGTGTAAAGACCTTTTATTGAAACTTCATACTGCACCATATTTAATATGCCTTTCCCTGGATACTATTTTGGAAGAAAGAAAGAACCTCTAGAGTCTCTCAAACTCTTGTTTGAACTCAGTAATGTGCTAAAGTAAATGTATGAAACAGTACTTTTCTTATTTATTTATTTTTACACACATATACTAGCAGGCCAGGAAATCTGTAGTATATCCCTCTGTATTCTGCACATACTTGCTCACTCTTTGCTGTGCTAATGAAAAACTAATTGTATTTGACTTTCCTGTTTGGAGGAGGCAAGAGTACTTTTTATAAGAGTGAGCAGAATTTTTCAAAAATGTTTTAACTCCTCTTGGAGTCAAAACCATACGTCCCTGAGGCCATGGCTTGAGACCTGATAAGCCATGAGCTAACAGTGCATCCTTAAAACTGAAATAATGGGAGGTCTATAACTGTTGTGGCATGAACACATTGGCTCTAAGTATCTAAATGAAGATGACCTTTTACATACTAATGTTCCATTGCTGCTAATAAAATAAAAAAAAAGGCCTTTTTTTCAGGGGCAGGAGTAGGAAGAAATATTACTAATACTTTACTAAGATCTATGTATTCTTCCTGCAATGAAATGAGAAAGGTCAAATTTTCTCTCCCATCCTTTTTTTTTTTCTTTGTATTCTCTAACTTCTCACCCATCTTTGTTATACTAATGAAATTAAGATATCCTTCATGATATAACTGTGAGCTAGGGGGATCTAAATTACCTTCATCTGGCATCATTCCAGTATACTATAAATGAAGTAATTGTCCTTGACTATAAAATTTGCATTTTCAAGACTTAATTGCTATCATTACATCTTTTTGTAATTCTATTAATTTAACTGAATGGAGCATTTGGTTTTATGGTAAAAAATTTGCATTAAAACATTGTACGTCTAAATAGAATTTTAATATTTGTGTCAAAAGCTCAGTACAGTTGTCCCACAGGACCTAAACAATTTCACAAGAAGAGAATAGGAAACAGTCGCACTATAGGTCAACAAACAGGTTTCCCTTTGGTGAATATTAATAGAACTTGCTGTAACAGGCATCGTGTGCTGAAAATCACTCCTGCCTGATCTCTGCAGAAGTGTTATTAATCTATGAATTCCATACCATAGTTCTCAACAGGATATGTATTTGCCCAGATACAGAGTAGGTAGGATGTATATTTGTTCTGTCAGGAAAAAAAATTTTTCATTTTTCTTCATTTCCTTATTCTTTTCTGACAAAACAAGGTACTTTGGTCAAAGACTGTGGACAAATGGTTAAAGCAGTGTGAGGGCTCTGAACTGGCTGAATACATTGGAATTGTAATGATGCCATGTGCACTTTTTTATACACGGGTCCCAGTGGTAAGGTAAGAATATGATTCCAAGTACACATAATTTGAAACTGGGTCCACCTTCTTGCAATTGATTTATGTGGTACTTGGGGACTGTGACCTCTCATAAGGTCTTTGGAGGTATCTAAGCCACTGGAGCCCTTGGGAAGTAGGTATCCTGTGGGTCTGGGGTCCCACTCAGGCAGCACTGTGGGCAGTCACTCCTGGCGCTACAGGAAACTACTAAACTACTGACACGTGGATGAGTAAAGAGTATTTCCTGCTGTCATAAAAATGGGTTAGAAAGGTCTATGCTATTTTCCATTTAAATACTATTGAGTTGTATAACATATTATTTATGTAAGTAATCAGGATTGGGTGGCTTTACATTGAATATGCCTGTGATTTTTTTTGTTTGTTTGGCTTTTTTTTTTTAACATATGAGTAATATTTCACAAGAGGTAGAGTGTGTTAGTGACAGAAATCTCATTAACTGCTCTTAATATATGTTGTATTTACTGGACTTCATAGTCATTGTGTAATTAAGCTTCACAACTGGCCTGTGAAGCAGAAAAGATGAAAGATGTCTCCATGAAAGAGATTTATGGGATGATGAAATTAAAGACAGATTTCTGAAAATGTATAGGTACCACTTTTTCTTGTTTATTTTGGTGCCTAAATACCTCTGAGGGCCCAAAACTCTTGCAAAGCTGTGCAGTGAGACACAGGTACCAGGCTAGACCCAAACCTGGGAGCACAGGGTGAAGCCTCTATGTGAGATCTTGGCTTTTGGGCAAGTGCCATAGGGGGTTTGCCTTCTGCCCTTGTTTCTCGAATGGGAATCACACTTACTCACTGTGGGGATTTTGTGGTGGTTCAGGGTAGGCTGGAAATGCAATATAAAAGTCATAGGAGCAGATAACCTGCTTCTTCTACAGCCATCTATATATGCAACGTTTCTGTGGGGATTTTGGCCTTTATTGGAAAAAATACAGCATCACAGATGGGGGGCCAAGAGCTGACAAGAGTTTTAGTTCAGTGCTGATTCTCCCAGACCTATAAATATCAGCTCTACTGTGCCACTGGTGTCTGCTCTGTTGTCCTAGGCATGTGCACAGGGTACGAAGGCTCACATGGGATCTGCTGTACACAAAGACTGCATTTTTTCCACTTCAGGGAGGACCCTGTGTATTTCACCCTGGGTGAATTTCATTTGATGTGAACATTATGTTAAGGCTGAATTTCTAGGCAGATTGTATGATAGTGCATTAGAAGAAAAAAAACAACCCACCCTACCACCAACAAAAAAACCCAAATCCAAAACAAAACACATATTCTTTTGAAAAATCCAGGTCTAGCTGTTAGCGTCAATTATTTTAAACACCTACTGACTTTTCTGGCACATCTATCTCATTGAATCTTGGAAGTGATTTTATGTGCTTTAAGCATTTGATCACATAATCAGCTTCTGCATAGCAATGCAAAGGATCCTGAGCATTGTCCTGGCAGATAGTCAAGTCAAACCTGACACAGAAACAAACATAAGGGAACAATTGTTGTCAAAACAGATTGCATCACTTTGCATGTTAAAGCATTTGCTCTGGTAATCCACCATGCTGACGTGTCCCTCTGCTGATGCCATCTGAGCAGGGATTGTATTCTTAAAGTTGACATGTGCATCACATTACAGCAGTGATTTTGTTATATATCATCGGCATAATGGATATTCAGAAGAGATTCATAATCTTGAAAGGTGGCTCGAATCCACAGATCTCATCCATGTTCTGGTGACTCAGAGCATTTTGGAAACTCATTTTATAACATCTTTTGCTGGCTTGGGCAAAGGCAAAGTAAACAGTCGCCTAGGGCAGCAGGCTTGGGAGAGAGGATGTCCAGGTCTCCTTTTCTACTCACTCCCTGCTGACGACAACAGGAATACAATCCTTTAACCTGCCTCTCCTCTGTCCCTCCCACTCCTCTTTTCAATTTAATTCTTATGGAAATCTAAAGACATCTTTTTGCCTTCTCCCTGTCTCTTTTTCTTATTTGCTCTCTCTCTAAAACTCCTGCTGGTTTCTCCTAGCTTTTCTCCTCCAGGGAGATTCCACTGCTTCCTATTTGGTCTGTTCCAGGACTGTGAGAGGATTCCTTGTCCTCTCCTAGCCTTCCATTACTTTCTGCAAACAGCTATTTATTACTTATTATTTGCCACCTTTGCTGAACAGCCTCAGCCATCCTCAGGTTTATGGTAGAATGAACTATGTGAGTAATACAAACCTGTGAAAAAGCATAGCAGATCATTTGCCTCCTGATAGCCGTTGCTTTAAAAGAGCTTTCTGATATTGAGGAAAAATCCAGATAGCTGTAGAAAACTTTGCTGTACTGCTTGTGACTCATGAGATTTAATGAGACCAAAGTAAGATGGTGTCAGCATATTACAGAATCCCTGGAAAGGTGCGGCTTGCTCTGTCGGTAATGCTAGTCATGCAACATAAAATTAGATTGCAGAATTCATCGCCATGGGATGTTATAGAAGCCAAAAGGCATAATCGTCTTCAAAAGGGAATTAGGAAAATTGTTCCATCAACAACTGTCAAATGCAGTTATCTAGATGCAGCATCAAGCTCAGGAAACCCCTAAAACACAGGTTGCTGGAAGTTATTTGGCTGTAGCAGTGCAAGGATCACCCTCTCCATGGGTGAGAACAGTTCCTGTTTTAACTCTGTTAAGGCTGAACTTTCAGTCTCTCTCATTAACACATGCCTCATGATTAAAGTGAACTGCTCTGGACTTAGTCATCTGAAACTTAACATCATTTGAAAGTGAAGTTAAAGGAAACCTTTTCCAAGAGGCAGTTACTCTTGTCTGTGTTGAAAACACTTAAGGATGAGATAAATTACCTAGATTAAGTGTCCTGTACTTATGACTTGTACTTTTGTCCATTAGGCTTGATGGCTTTGTCTGTAAAAATGAACAGAGTTCAGAAAGGAGTTTGTTTTTCCAAGCAAGAAAACAAGACCTCAGATAGTCTGTGTGGGAGTTGTTTATGCCTGTACTGTGTCCTTCCGCATGGATTTATTTTTCCCCTGTCTCAAAGCTTTGGATTGCCTTAACTTGCTTGACTTGGCCAATTCCACCTCCTTCTGGCATACACAATATGCACTCATTCCCTCAACCTACACTGAATGAAACTCAGAGGTGCACCACCTTTCTAAAATGACAAAGCAGCAATCTTCATTTGGGAGAAGTGCAAGTTTCTGAAATCAGTAATTTGATAAGCTGTGGCAATTTGACAAGCTATGACAGAAGTCTCTGGAAGCTTCTTGTACATCAGTGTATGCACAACTACCATACATAAGAGAGCAGCAGATCCTTCACTCATTTGACTCGTTATTTTTGCCTAAGGAAGTGGAGCTCCCATACGTATGCATGTATTTGTTAGGGCTTTTTGCTGCACTCATTGCCTCAGATCCCTACTGGCAATGGTTGTTATCGAGACAATCTTGTGAAGGGAAGCAAGGAACTGTGAGTAATTTGCCAAGTGTGAGGCCAAACATGATGTTTTTTGCTTACTGCTCTCAAAGTCTTAATTAGTGCAATACTTCCACAAAGTATTGGGATCTCTTCAGGAGTCCAAAAGGTGGTGCTTGTGGTGCCTTGGCAGAGGGTTTGGAAAGAATGGGGGGAAGCTTGCGAGGTGACAAATAATACACTGACAGTTGAAAATTACTTTGTTCTGTGTTCTTTTAGTGCTCTTCAGGTAGATCTCAAGGCGTCTCAGTAAAAGCATGACTGAGGATAAAATTGTGCCCTGGTGTGACTGGAGTTAATAACAGCTTGATAGTGTCTTCGAGGCACAAGGAGGATTTTGAACCACACATGCCAGTGGGGTTCTACCAGGACCTTTGCCTGGAGCTCAGAGAGGTTCAGCTGGGGTTCAAGGTTCAAGCAGACAAGGCTGCAGGCAACATAAGTGCTACAAGGAAGCATTACCTCTTTTTGACATCCAGAACCTAACTGTGCTCACCGTTTCTGGGAAGGATGCATTATTTTTTCTGTTCAATCTAGGGCTTCAGTGGGATTGGTATCTCATATTCTTATTTCTTATCCTGTTTTCTATCCAATCAAGTAGAAATCAGACTCCATATTTCTTCTTCCTTTAAGAAATAAGTATCTGTGTATACACATCCCTAAAATAAACCTCCAAACATTTGAAAACTTATTTTTCATTAATTGTATGTGTGTATATATGTCTATCTTTTTTTCTGTTACTTTCTAATATTTTAAAAATTTTTCTTAGAGAAAAGTTATAGGGTTTTAGCTTATAATTCAGCAGGTAATGAGCTGGACTTTGACAGAGACTAAGCAGAGAGCCTCTGGATATAACAATGAAACTGCTGGTGTGAAAATACTATCTGTACTAACCACTGGTAGCAGGCTGCAAAAATCCAGGTGGCTGAGCAGCAATATCTACGTTGCAAAGTAAGAACATAGTCAAGTACAACCAGCCCAGTGGTCCAAGTGCCTTCTTTCCCTCTTGGAGTCTGTTAACTGCTGCAGCTGAGATTTAGATCAATTACACTGCATATTGCTGAGATCATGTGTTTTGCTGACAGACAGGCTTGTATCCTACTCACTCTCATCCATCTCAGTCACATTAGCAGCTTCAAAGGTATTAAGAAGTGAGCAAGCCTGACCTTCTTCTCAGCCCCAAATGACCTTGGGGAATTTTTTTTTTTTTTTGTGTTTGTGTGTGGACAACACAGACATCAGGTGAGTCTGTGTAGACAATATTAGTAAAGCTGTATGGCTCTGCAACAAGGTGTTCTGAATGAGAAAGTAGAATTTCTGAGGTGGTGTTGGTAGGTGCACACTTTTCAATCCTTGATATTGACCTGCAGATTTAAGCTTCCCATCAAGCTTCATCTGAAACTGTCTATAACAAAACCTTTTGTATTAAATGTAATTTTCGTAATATTCTCTTCACATACCACTTTGGTTTAACAGCTAAGGCAGAAAATCTGCACACATTCAATGTTGTTACTTTAGGAAAAAAATGTACACGGCTTCTGGAAATGTCTGTACATTCATTTTAAGTTGTAGAAACACCAAACAATTATTTTTCTATCCATTTATGGCTTAGCCCCATTTCCTGGAGTTTTCCTCCCATGTACGGTGGGGTTTTTTCCATCTGTCACCCTGCTCTGTTTATTATTCTTACAGCTTAGAGTTTTCTTCTTCCTGAGCTGCCAGTTTGTCAGTTATGATCAAGTGTCAAAATGAAAGCAAGCATAAGCATGAATTACCAAAAATTACATAGTCTGTTTACATATTCATTAGAAGAAAGGATTTTTCTCTCAATGCATACCGGATGTGAACTGTAACTAGACACGTGAGCTCTCTACATACTCATTTTCACATCTGAAATCTAACAGCAAAGTTGGGTAATCCAGTATTCACCTCCCAGGCATGGAGTTCCTGAAGTATATGAGCAATACCTTTAAATCTTTTAATACTGGAGGTTATTCAAAATATTTCAAGTACCATCTTCTCCGCAGGAACAATTTTTTAGTCGGTTCTCCATAGGAAGACTGTAATCTCAGGTTACATGATCTTCTACTTTAAATTCTTTCACATTTTCTTCTCTCCCTCATTTTATTTTTTCCTGAAAAAAATTTAAAAAAAAATAGAAACTGGAGCATCACATTGTAGAAGGTTACTTTTAATTTTTCTACCATGAAAAAAAACCTTTTCTTTATTATGGGAAAAAAATAATGCAACCATTGATACTTTGGAATTTCATTTTTACTTAACAGTTAAGGGAAATTATTTTTTGCAATTCATAATTTTTTTATCAGATTTCCCTTTTTGGTATGAATATGAACTATAGACAGGCACATACTCTCCATTAGAAGCCAAAAAAATTAATGGGGTAAACAGGCCGTTCTCAAGGTTTTTTAAGTCAGTATAAAGATTTCTGTTTGCCCCACCACCACTAATTTGTTTGGTACATGCTGCAGGCATCCTTGTTGCAAAGCATTCTTAACTCCCTCTAGAAATATGAAGTTTCCTTCATGTTGAAACGTGCTGGAATTTTTAAGAACTATATTTAAAGTTCTTCTTCTGCAGTCTGTTTGGCCTATTTAATGCCAGTTGGGTCTGCCTAATATAGATTGGTCTGCCGAGATGGAAGAAAGTTCAAGCAAAATCCCAGATTTGTGTACCCATGTGTCGTCCTTTCCCATCTTGGCCCCTGTGACAATCTTCAGCTGCTCATTGTGCAAGCTGAAGTCGATCCCTGAGTTCATAACAAGACTTTAGAAAGGTCTTTGTGGCTGCTTCAGCATAAAAACACAGCTCTGTGGAGCTGATGGCAGGAATGTGGACTTAGACTGGCTTAGGCAATGGTGCTGTTATTCTTTTGCTAGGTGAATGGTGATTGAAATTGTAAAATAATGCTTTCCACACAGATGATAGGGAGAACAGCTGCTACCTTGAGGAAAAATCAAAATATTTCACTTCTAAAATATCTTTATAGAGCCATATAAATGTATTTTTCATTTTGTGAACCTGGGAATAGCTAAGCCCAAGCAGAGTTAGGGGTAGAGTTGCTGAAATATTGAAGTGAGAGTTGTCATCAGCCCTTCCTAGTGTTTGGATCACTTTGGCTCCTGCAGTCTCAAGACTTCGAAGCTTGCACACTCAAGTCAAACTCAGTCTGAATGCAGTGTGAGTCTACTCCTTTAGAGATTTGCACCTCTGACAGGCAGCTCTGTTGAGACTGGCAGCAAGCCTGCTAATTTTTACCAGTTGTGGCAGATTGTTTCAATGTCTTTTACCCTTAATAAAGAAGGTCTGCTGAAATGCCCGTATTTTGGTGTTTAAAGCCATTGAACTTTTCCTCACTGGTAAAGCCATGTATTTACTCTACTTTTCTTAAATGTTTCCAGAACACACAATTGTGCTGCGGCTCTATACATATTCCTAATTTCCTTCTGTCTGAAGGACATGGAGATGTCCAGGTCAGAAAGGTCAGAAAAGACCTTTTTTGGTCTTTTCCCTGACCCTGAAACATCCAGAACATTTCTTGATGTCATCGGTGGACTCCATCTCTTATTTGTCTGTTTGCAGAAGGATTGGAGAAATTCCTGGGTGTGGATGAGTGTGAGAGCAGAAGGACAGCAATCCCTGGCTAGGCACTGGTCCCTTGGGATAGTGTTACCATCTGGGCAGCCTGTGACTCCTGCCTGTCGTGGGTATGAAGGCAGAAGAAAGGGAACATACAACTTTCTTCTACCACTTACAGCCCTGCAAAAGGATTTTTAAGAATCTTTGGGGAAAAATTTAGGCCTCAGATGCACACATGTGGATCTCATTGAGTTCATAGAAGGCCATGCAAGTGTGTACATTAAGAGACAAAATATGGCTTTTGAACTTTAAGAGCAATTAATATAAAATATGTAATTACACTACTGTGTAATAGGATATTTTTTAATACTTTGTAAAAATACTCCCCAAACTGAAATACAACATAGCATCCCGGGCCATGGTCTTTTAATGGTCTATCTTCACCAATGCTTATCTCACCTTTGATGCTCTTTATAAATGTGTCTGGCTGTTATGCTTTGAAATTCAGTAAAACATTTGTACTTAATGAAATAAAAAGCCCAAGCACCATCTTGTCCTCATATCTGTCCATGCTTGAGAATAGCATCGTATTTGGAAGAGAAAGGAGAACTAATTGTCCTTGCTATCTGCAGGGATATCTGGAGGGTCCCTCCCCTGTGACCAGGCCTTTTCTGCTACCACACAAAACCCCACTGTGATGGCTCAGCGCTCACTCTGTAAGCCTGCAAGCACAGAGACTTTCAGCACGTGCTTACCCTTATGAGCCTGCAGGTTGCCCAGCACCTCTTGTAGCTATTGCCTGAAAGAGTGTGATGGACTAAAAACCTCTGCTGGCATAGACCTCTCGGGGGTGTGCAAGACAGCTTGAAGGAGGCTCACCAGGTTCTATCGACACCTTGAAACTGGAGCAGTTGCACCCACCTGTGAATGGGTGGTAACGAAAGGCAATGAACCTCAGCACGAGGCATCTTGGCTTTCATTTCACCTACCTGAAATTCTCAGTGTGTTGGGGTAACCTAAATGTTCGCCATGAGATCTGAAGCAGCTGCTGCCTGGAAAGGTTCCCACGAACCGAAAAACAAGTCCGGGGTGAGCAAGTGGCATTGAGCAGAGTCTGCCTGAAACAGGTTTTTAGGAGGAACAGCAAACTCTCCTCTTCTATTTCTTCGCTAGGGAAATAGCACAATGCGCCTTTTGAAGAAGAAACTAATGTAAGGTGTTTTCAGCTCTCTATTGGTCTGTCAAATTGCAAATAAAAGGGAGATAAACTGTAGGAGTCACTTCTGCAAGGTAACAGTCTAAGGTGAATAGTATTGTCGTGTCATCTCAGAACAAGAATTTATGTGTTTCCACTGAAATGAGGTGTGCTCATTCCCTGTTCCCCAGTCTGTCAGTTACACAAAAGAGGTTTCCTTAAGTCTTCCAAGCCATAAGACTGGTTTTGTTCCCACTTTTTTACTGGAATGTCTCTATTTTTTGGCTGAATTGTTTAGCAAGTTTGCAGGCAGAAACTGAATTTAAAACCTTTCCATCTGATCCTTTATCTGAGATTTTATGAAGTTGTAAACAATGGAGGGAAGTACGATAATAGAAACATGCATGCAGCCCTAGCCATAAATGGAACTTGTATTTTAGCAATAGTAATTATGTATTTTTTGCAGTATTTCTATTTTGCTGATTCTCTAAGTCCAATGACTGTTTGGTTTTTTTTTTGCTATTAAGCTTCATATATTACAGCTAAATCTATGAAATATTTTATGAAAAGCCATCTATATAAATGAGGTTAGATTAGAGTTTTATTTTTTAGTTGATTGCATCAGATGCTATTTATTCCATTCAGATCCACACCTACAAAACATTTATTATTATTTTTGGTGACACTAATTTGGTGTGCAAAATGATGTTTTTGTATCCCTGGCCATCTCTTTAAGGAGTACTGACTGTAAAATTTTGCCAAAAAAATTAAAGCAGCAGAGAAATAACAAACAAAGAAAAACCAGGACCTACAAAAAACCAAACAAAACTACAAAAAACACCCCAGAAACCTCTGTTTTTTCCTGCCTTGTTAGACTATTAGAAAATACTTATTTTGCAGTAAATTGCTACAAAGGTAGAAGTTAGGAACAGACTACTATAGCTGATATAAAAATATTGACATAGCTGGAAATCAGGTACATTACCTTGCACCCATCCCCTGTCCTCTTTGGAGTGGGAGATATGCCTGCAGTGCTTTGGAGACAAGACAAGCTGAAACCAAAAGACTCTCTACATAATGCTGTTTTAAGATGTACCTTTTCAATGTGTTAATATAGTAAATATTCCCTGTTATCTGAATTCCATATTCTTCAATTACAGTAGCTTGTGATTCAGATAAATGGGAATCACCAAGATATAAACTTGCACTCTATATTAACCCACTGGATATTAATCTCTTCTGAGTATTATTTATATAATCTGCAGCATGATTTGGCACATAAACACAGCAGGTTTAGTTTATTTTACAAATTCAGTGCAAATTATCTCTTGCACCAAAAAATGCATTCAAGTTACACCTCGGGGTACAAATCTGAATTAATGTTACCAGGCTTTGTGTGTTCAAGTTTGTAAGCATATCCTAGCAGATTCATCAGAAGGAAAGCTAGCCAGTGCAGATGAAAAATAAGAAATTATTATCTGTGTTGCAGCACACGTAGAAGTGGAGATAGGATCTACTTTCATTCTTTTCCAGCTGCAGGATGATTTTAGATAGTATTTTGGATTGCTTCTTTCTTCTATTTGCATTAGCAGAATGGAGTAGAAACAGTCTTGGGGCAGCTGAAGCCCTGTGGTAAATTGATTGAAGTAGATGCAGGTAGATAATTTGTGAATTTTGTTCCTGGCACTACAACAAGAGATGATGCTGAAGGTACCTTTTCTGAACATCAGAAGTGCAGATAAATTTTATTGTTTTGTGGGATGGTTGAGTTGGAGATATTGCTGCTCTTTAAAGATTAGGCCAGCCTCATTAAACACGGGTGTACATTAACCACTTCGATCTACAGCTTCTGCCTGTCTTCATGGTCAGCACTTGGTTGGTGCTGAACGCTCGCTTCATTTTCAGGTTTAGCTTGTTCATGCAGCTGAACATTACCCAAGTTTGTCGTTTCTGAAGGAAAACATGCACACCGGAGTGTGGAATGCCTTACCCTCTCTTGGTGCTGTGCTACCTCCTTGCTGACTGTCAGGAATGGGAAGGGCCATAGGTATTGCCCCCTGCAGAATGGGTGAATCAGGTATGCTTGGTTCTGAGGTGGGGAAAACGTGCCATCCAATCCTGGTATTCATTTTGATGCTCAAAGATGACATAAAAGCTGCATGCCAGGGAGGAATGCCCACTGAGGAGTAAGAAAGCAGCCCTGCACTCCTCTGTGATTGGGACTGACTGTGTTGTTGCTGGGCGGAACAGAGTAATGCTGTTGCTGCTCCTGCTCCAGCACTGTGATGTTTCTGTTCCAGATTGTGCTGACTCACATTCAAGAAAACATGATACACAGACACAATGCACTGTAACTCTATTGCTTCCCCCCAGTAACCTTGGTAAGTGTTTGATTTCTTTTTCCTCTCTTTGGCTAGCGTGGTGCTAATGTAGCTTTACTGTTAGGATTAATAGGAGGGGGAAAGGCAACCTTGTAAACAAACTGGTAGCAGGCAAATTAATCTTGGAGAAGGCATTTAAATGCAACCTGCTCTTTAAAGCTGATCAATCCCGATAGCTTGCCCATCTCTACAAACTACACTTGTTAGACCTGTGTTCTTAAATGAGAGAAGTGCTTACAAGGCCCATTTACAACTGTATTCTGTTTAATTAGTCAGCATAGCCAGTGCTGCAGGGATAGATCACTTGCCTTTAAAGATTTGAGAATGTTAATAGTACAGTATATCATTTTAATTATTATTGGATTAATGTTGTGTCTCGAAGAACATCTAATGCAAATCACAAGAAATGGCCTGAAGTGACCCAAGGGTTGTGCTTTATTAGAAAAGTAATAGGTCCATTGCTTAAATATAAAAAGAGGTTCTTTCTTCAAATGTCACTCTGCATTGGGCTTCTCTGTGTGTGTATGTGGAAATGAAATCCTTTTACTTCCACTTTGTCCACAGAAAGTTTCTGCAGCTCATGTGTTAAATGGCTGAGACTGTAATATCAAGAGATGAAGAGGAGATCCACAACAGCAGTGATGATGAAGACCGATTTCTGACTCATGATGCTGTAACAGCATCCCCTGGTTGCTCTGCCAGCCCTTTGCTCGACAGCCTTAATGAAGACAGGGGAAGCTCAGCGTTGCCAGAAAGACTGTCTGTCCTCTCCAGCAGGGCAGTGGCCCAGGTAAAAGCCCTGACTGGCCCAGAGATGCTTAGTGGTGGCCAGGCGCAGAGGACAGCCCCTGGGCTGGCTGAGCATCCTCTGGCAGCTGTAGATGCATTGTTAGGTGCCTTCTCATGCCCTGTAGCAGTTGATAACCTGCTGCCTGTGGACGTTGCCTCCATGCACTCCGAAATCCCCTGCTGTGATGGCAAATTGAGTTCAGAGGTGCTGCAGGCCCCAAGGGTGCCGGGTGAGGCCAGCAAAGCCCTGACGGCTGGGCCTGACCGCACACAGCAGGCAGAGAGCAGCACCAAGGGCAATGTGTCCTCTTGCAGTTTGGGCCGTGTGATTTGGATGAAGACTGCAAAAGTAATGGAGGCCTTAGAAAATAAGAAAAAGGAGGAAAAGGAGAAGTACCGTCTCCAGCTAGCCATGTACCGACGGCTACTGCTGTTGCGCTCCATCAGGAGCTTGCACAGGCAGCTGGAGCAGCAGCAGGCCAGGCTGCAGGAATGCTATGGCACGGTGATAAATACAAAGAAAGAAGTGTTGAAACACATTTGCTCAACCTCGCCCTCACCTTCACCGTAATCACGCTGCTGCCTGCAGAAATGAGCTTTGCAATGCCACCAGAGCTGCCAGTAAGCTTGCATGCCATAGGGGTGGTGTCCTCATGTGAGCCAAGAGTGGAGAGGAAACAGCAGCAGCAGCAGAGCAAGAGAAGAGGAGAGAAGCTAAAGCGTTGGCCCCTGAATTTATCTGGAGGAAAAAAGAGCAAGGGCGAACCTGTGCAAGAAGCTGACTCCTGATGCCCACTCAAAGCCTCAAGGTGAAAAAGGATTTTTTTGGCATATAGGTTCATTAAAAAAAAAAAAAAATTGCCACAAACTGGGAACCTAGTCTATCACCTGATCTGTAAAGGTCTGCTGAACATGTGATATGGCACATCTCCCTTCTACTTTCAGCCCCAACAAAATTTGAACAAAATTACCATTTATTTGTCTGCAAGAATACCTGAATCTAAAAAGCTGTATTTGAAACACTTAAGCTCAGGCTTGATTATATCTACCTAGCTGGCTGTTTTTCACAAAACTGCTGGGGACACTGTATGTTTGCAATGTCTACTTTCCTTTAAAATTTTTTCAGATTAACCAGAAATTATTGGGGGAAGGTAGGTCAGCCAAACACACAGAGGAAAAGAGTGCAAATGCCTAAGCCTGATTTCCTCAGGAAAGTAAGCTAAAAGCAAAGGCCTTGTAGTCTGATGTTGCACTGGAAACCCAGCCTGGCAGCACCAGGGGAATGTTCGAGGTCTGCACAATTATTAATCTGCTGCTAATTCCCAGTGGCACTAGCATCTGCAAATCAAGCATATTTTGTGCCTTACTGCTGTCATTTAATGGAAGTTGGTGACAATTAGCACTTTTTATCCAGGTGTATTAGACATGTGGAAAACCCTGGAGTGCTGTTTCTCCAATTGCAAGGTTAGGATGCCTGCAGGGAATTTGATGTCAGTATACAACAAACATGCAGGGAAAATGAAAACAAAAAGATGTAACTTTTTTGTATGCATTTAAAAGGCAATGTGAATCCCTATTGTTGAACAGCAAATTGAATAGTTGAACGTGATGTTTTAGAATTGGAAGCAAAATTTGATTCAAGAAGAAAAGGTACAAAAAAGTTTCCTTTTATAGGATTTCAATGGATGTGGAGAAATCACTTTTTTTTTCAGATGTTTATTTCTGATCATGCCAGCTTTCCTTTCCCCATTGTTTTTATTTTGTTTTCTTTTATATAATTGATTAACTAGATAAACAATCAAACAGGTTTTGGTGTGGGGCTTTTTCTAGATGAAAAGGCAGGTCTGTTTTTAATCATTCTATCTTTATGAGAATGTGTTATATACAGGAAAATTTTTATTCTCACCTTTCTTTTGGTGCATGTAGAGAAAGGAGCATATGTGTGTTTGTGTGTGCATGCACACACACCTCCCTGTATCCAAGAGGTTATGAAAGGCTGGTGCTTCTTTCTCCGTAGCAGAAGCAGGAATAACCTCTCAAAATAATCTCTGCTGTCTATGAGGAGTTTGGTTGATTAGATTCACATGCACACATCTGTGAGCAAGGTATTGAAGTAATTCAACAAATGAAGTGCAGCACAACATTGTTATTATTCTGTCTTTGTATTTCTGTGCACCCAAAATTATGGAAGCCCCCTGGGTATGCACAACCTTAGAAAGGTTCATTCATTTCCTTGGGCCCTTGTGTGGCCTCTCATGCAGCACGAACCAGTAACTTTGAATGCAGGATTACCATAGAAACATCCTTGGCATCAAGGAGATATTTGAAGGAGCATCCTCTACTGCCTCATTTGGGGAATTCAGGTTGCCAGAGGCCTTTAGTGGGCTACAGAAGAGAGCTGGTGGTCGCATGTGACTGGGAAACTTTACTCCTGAGCACTGATCCCATCTAGCGCTCTGCTCAGCCTTGGGAAAGCTGTTCTCTCTCAGTGATGCAGGTTTCCCAAAGAATGCTTAAATATTAAACTCACCTCAAAGGTAACTTGTTCTTTCCTCACCTGCCTCTCAGGAAGGAATCAAGGAGTTGATCATGGCCAATAGAGCTAAGAAAAGATTTTTTAATATTTTCCCCCCCATACTTCTTGAACTAGAAAAGCCTTTTTGTCGCTAGTTAAAAGCAAACCACTATGATGTCACCTCCTTTGGGGAAAGATGTATTGGGGAAGGGTCACATCTCAAAAATATTGCTGCATTTTGAAACCAAATGTCAAATTGTTTCAATTAGGAAGACAGTCAAAATGAATATTGTTGTTAATGTTAGCCAATTTTTCTTTTGAACTGAAAAAGAATTATTTTTTAAAGTGTTGACTAATATTATAATGTAAATTTTCACAGAAGTAAAATAGATCAATGAAAATATATCACTCCCCCAAACTACAAAAAAACCCTGTTAAAACAGAGTAACTGTTTCTCTTCAGTGGCTGCTGAAGGACAGTATTGTCCTTCATTTGCTGCAAGAGTGCCTTACATTGCTGCATAGAGCTACCTATAGTGTTGTATTTGCATTAAGGGGTGACTAGAATAAGATTAAGAAATACTTTTAACATAACAACAAAGTGCAGAAATAGTTTAGTCAGTCAATCTGTCCAACTGTAAATTCTTTGTGGCAGAACAGTGATAATCTTCGTTTTGTACACCACCTCATAAAATTTCTTGATCCTAACTGGGATCAGTAGATGCTTCTGCATTATGAATATTAAATTCACCAAAAAAATTGTGCACGAGCAATGCTG
The DNA here is from genome assembly GCA_013396875.1 of Vireo altiloquus. NCBI lineage: Eukaryota > Metazoa > Chordata > Aves > Passeriformes > Vireonidae > Vireo > Vireo altiloquus. The sequence goes on from VZRF01001869.1 coordinate 389,546, forward strand.
TCTGATAGCTGGCAGGAAAATGAAGCCAAGAGTTATTCTGTGTGTGCACACTCTTTGCATGTAGTACTTCTATGGATACATGCAAAATAAATATTAACTGAAGAAATAACATCAGTCTTAGCAAGAATTGCTTTTCAGATGGTGCTTCTAAGTGTGGTTACTAAAAAGTGGAGTTTGACAAACCAGTTAAAAGCAATATGATTTTTAAAATGAGTTTATTTTAGAAGCTTGGAAAATGTGGTATAGTTTTTTTCCTTTTATGTTTTAGTGCATTTTGGGAGTTGAAGGCCAGTGAGAGTTCCAGAATCCATGGGTAACTCATGGAGGTGTTTTCAGGCATATTAGACTGAGCAACAGTCTCAGGTTGAATAAAAGTGTTTCCTCTCATATTGCTTGACCCCCTCATGTTCTTAAGAGGTTTGGTAATTTGGGTGAGGTCCAGTTAAATTTCTTAGAATTTGTATTTTTATCTGAACTCAACTCATGGCCCTCACAGGTCCTGCGGTAATGATGACAAAACAAGCAGTTTTCAACAGGGCCTTTCTTCCCATTATCTTCTCTGACTCCCAGAGCCTGCCAAACCAATGATCTCTGGGAGAAATCTTCATTGCAACCTGAGAACTTGTGTACTTTTACAGCAAATGTTGAAGGAAAATGATGCTGCCTGAACCATAAGGTCCTGCTGCTCACCTATTTCTCACATGGCAGAAAATAATAATGGGTTTACTGCAAAAGTGTGGAATGTTTAAAACGTGTCAGCCCTCTTGGAATAGTTTATAACACTAAAAAAGTGCAGCTTGTGCCCACCTAAAATCAGAAATATTCAAGAACAGAATGAAGTTATACACAGTTAAGGGACAAAATGCATTACCGAGATGTTCTTTAACATAAGTGCATTTCTTCTGCATCCCCAGCATTTCAGTTAGCTAAAGTGCTGCCCTGGAGACTGGTCAGAACCATGTTTTTTCTGTGTCTGTTTTTGATGGCCATGAGTCAGCCAAGATAAACAGCCCACCTTAACATGTTCATTTATTACCTTTTGTGACATAGCTATGCGAGGGATTTGTTCAGTTCCCCCTTCCTGAGATTTTCTTATGTGTCTATTATATTTTTTTACTTAGGGCAGTGAAGATTTTATGGATTTATAGTAAATTAGTGATTTGTGGTAAACTTAGGAGCCATGTACTACTAAATGCAGATCACCCTGCATTGTCCTTGGAACTGTGAAAATTATGGACTCTGGTCATGACATAAGCATGCAAAACATAGATTTAAAGATTAGGTTGTTTAAATCATCCCTGGATGATGAGTAGACTTGGAGAAACTCTTTAGAGTCCTTTTTATAGTTTATTTCCATAAGTGTTATGAATCTAGAATAAAGATGCTTTGGAGAGCCCCTTTTGCTTATGGCTGTTGAAAGCAGTGCAGTAATGCAAAGATGGATTTGGGATATGCTTAAGTGGGACCATACTCCAAATGCACTGGGCAAGGAGTAAGTGTTCTTCATTTTTAAAGCTCAGGGGTGCAAAGCGTGATAGCCAAATGCCTAGATGGTGGATGGAGAATAGGAGTGGAACTACAAGGACAAGATGTTTCAGGGTTTGATTTTAATGCAGCATGGAGAATGTCACACTGAGCAGTTTATTTTCTCAGTTAAACATAAACTTTTAGTACTTCTCATTCCTGACAAAACTCTTTTGACTCATGAGGTTAGATGCATACTAAGGGTTGTTTGTGCCCTGTGGGAGTTGATACCCGTCTCTGAAGTTGAATGACAGTAGTTATTGTTGCCAAAATTTATACATACAATTTACTCCCCTAAACCTGGCTTCTACCTAAATTGTAATATGTTGAAGATGAGTGTCCTGCTGACTTTCAATGTCATTTGAATTCATGCCAGGACTGAGCTATACCTTGTTCATTCTCAATTCTGATACATTTCTATCTCCTGGTGTCTTCAAACAATTACCAGTGGCTTCTATGGCACTAATCTTTGTCTTTCTGGCTTTTCTACATTTTGAGAAGGCCTTCCCACAAGTCCCTTGTGCTGTTAAAGAAAGGGGAGTTAGTTGTTTGGGTTTTTTTAATTTAGTGAAAACTTGAAGCAGAGGAGAGGGTTACTCTAAAAACTAAAACATTTTTAGAGGTTTTACTTAAATGTTTTGAAAATAACAAAGGTTCCGCAAGTAAGTTTTCCTAATTGTATTTATCATCTTCTCACACAATTTTAGCCAAGTCTACAAAACAAATGAAAATGTTGCCTCCGTCTCTGATAAATGAAGTCTCCAAGTCCACAGCCCAAAGTGACTTCTGTGTGCATGAGAGGCAAGGAATTCTTGAGAATCTCAATAAAAGTGACATTTTCCCTTGGATGAGTGGGGGTTGGAAAGGAAAGGGAATGTGTGACCATTCATCACAGCACCAGGCTCGTTAGTACCCAGGAACTTTCTACTCTGAATGACAAAGAGTTTCACTGTCACCAAAGAGAAATTGCTGCTGACCTTAGACCTCTTTTTGGAAAGTAAAATAATGGAGCATAGGAGCAGAGTTTGATATTTGACCGAATTCTACACAATTATCATGCATGTGTATATAATAAAATTAATTCTGTGTCTCTGCATTGTAGCCTCAGGCAAGCAGCGTACAATCAGTTTTGTATGTATAATAGATCACAGAGTTGTTCATGAATAATACAAATGCATTGAGCAGATACTAGTGAGTGAGGATGTTTGTCTTTGCATGGAATCGAAGTGAACATGTAATATTGTGATAATATATATTTGATGAATTCAGGTCTGACTTGCCTTTGCCATAGCCTGCTAATTCCCCGACAAGGGTTGCCACAATAATTGAGTTTCCAATAACATTATGATTATTTCCACATGATAATTTAATTGTAGGTATTTTTTAATATTGTAATAATGTAGATTTGTGATTATTATGCATTCGCATGCAGATTTTCATGGTGTCTTGGAGCACATCCCTACATTTATAACTTAATTTCCTCTATTATTGCATATATGTTTTGGGATGAACTCATTAATGCAAACTAAAAAAAAAAAAAGTAGGTCTTTTTGGTCATTTTGCCTTTATTATAAATGGTTGAAAGCTTTGCTCATTTTTTTTAGACCAGCCAAAACAAGTGAATAAACAAAAGACAACTGTAATTCATGGATGGATTAATTTAAAATAATAATGTAATTACAAATCATGGCAGATTTGTCTGGGGTAATTGGGATGTAGACTGGTACAAATTTAGCTTTACTGAAACAAAGCTTGTTTAAATGAATCACCAAGTTTAGTAGAGGCTGTTTTCCATTTTCCCTTTTTCCCCATATAACGTGATGGCAAAGTAGAGCTGGCTCAGCATTCATGGGTGCCTGTATAGATGGGTATAACAAAATAGAACCTGGGAGTTCTGTACCTACCTAGATATTATTTTGGCAAGCAAAATGTCCAGTAAGAATATAATTGTGTGTACAGAGTCATGACAGCAGCAGGGGTTTCAATCAGGTAATTTGTCCACTCTGGAAAGAGTCTGGTTTCTTGCCTTATGACAACCTTCAAACTGTGTTAGAAAACCTGGCCTGAAACTTAGTGGGACAAAGTGAGGTAGAAATAAACTCTGTTCCCATTATTGGAGCAGACATTTGTGTGATCCTGTGAGCATTCTGCTTCATTCGGAGAGTTCTCTTCCAGACCGCTCAGAAATTCAAAGAGAAGGAAATGTCTTTAGCTAAATACTCCTGTTTTGAAAAGAAACTTCCCAGAGAAAATGACACAGGCTTTGAGTGTTCTTCATTTTTCTGGTAAATGTAGTTGGAGGACTGTCCTCTTTCTATCCGTAAAATCTTAGCTCTGCAAATTGAATTAGGGTCACAACAGAGTTCTTGGTCTCTTTCAGGTTATCCATAGCTGATATGTTCATTTTCCACTCCTTGCATGGCAGGAACATGCAGCAGGAACTAGGAGAACAGGCCTGGTCCAAATCTTCAGAAATGAAGGTCAAAAACTAGGTGCTGAAATATCTAACTTATCGGTCTCCTTTCACATTGTTCTTTAGTGCACAGCAATGCTACTCTTTCCAGTGTGGTTTTCCTCTAAATTGCCCACAGACAATACACAATGAGATTAAGTCCCTTCTCTTTCATCATTCCTTGCTCTGTGGAACTAAGAGTTGAACAGAAAAGCTAAAGCCTGATTTAGGCAGTGAAGAGAACCGTCATGATTCTGCAGTATAAGATGCTCTCTCTAGTTTTTGCAGCACAACAACTACTTGTACAGGTAAATTATATTCTGTCCTGAAACCCATGAAGCCTTTTGTAAGCTCCACATCTTACTAAGAAGTACTTTGGTAACTGACTTCACTTGAAGCTGAAAGTATCAAAACCTGAAGGTGGTCCCATTGACAGAAGTTTATAAATCTGTACCCATGCTTTTGTGAGATCAAGAGATAGTTCAACACAGGATCTGGAAGGTCAGCCTAACTGTTATTTTGTTTTATAATGGCCCACTAGCATAAAATTAAGGATGTCTTTTACTCTGTGGCATTACATGTAAAAATGATCTCAGGTGTTATTTGTCATACATGAAGTACCACGGAATATAAATATATCATGCTTTCCATAAGTCTTTGATGCATTTTATAATTCTTGCTTCTTGTGAAGAAACTGGGATTGTGTCAGATAACAATTATTTATAATCAGATAATTGTCTTCATTACTATATGTTTCTGATGTTACTTATACAGGTATGATAGGTGGGTGTACATAAAAGTAGAAGAAATCCTGTTGAAAAGTACTGATTTGTGTCATATCCATGAATAATTTTCTCTGATTAAGAAATTGAGACTAAGATTTTATAAGGCAGAGTATGTAGCTGCCCTGGCTCCTCAACCATTTCAGCATCACAGGGGTTAGGATTTGGAAGAGCTTAGTTCCTTTTCTACCTTTACCTGATGGGTTTTGAACTTAAGTCACCCATTTGCTCAGAGATGCCAGAATTGCTCTAGTGTTTGAAATTGGGGGAAGTGTAGTGGAGCCCTTCAGCCTTTCCTATTTGTGCTGCTTCTCATTATGTAAAAAAAGTTGCATGATCTTTAAGGTCCCTTGCAGCTGAAACCATTCTATTATTTTGTGTCCCTTACTTTGCTCATAATAGGTGACAAGGATATATTTAATTTCAGGTCACTTGGAAGGAAGGCTTCTTTTGACACAAAATCATTTGTTGTTGCTGCTTTGTCCCTTCAGTTGAATGGAAAAAAAGCCCAAAAAGACACCTTCAGTTTTCTTGCAATAATTTTTTTCCATTTGTAGTGAAGCAGTGGGATTATGTCATTTCTGCATGAGGCAGGGATATGTTTTCTTGTGGACAGACCAACACTTCCCGGCTTATTCTTAAAGAAAGCATTCCTCAAAAATAAGGAGGTATTTATGTATCGCCCATCTTCTCTAGTGCTTGAAAAATGCGTGATTCATGGCCACTGGTTTTTCTTCGCATAGTGGGGAAGGTTTATTGGCCATAATCCTGGAAGTCTGGAAGTCCCCTGTGTGTCAAATGATCACTGATTGTATTGGAAAAGGATGCTTCAGTGACAGCAGGCAGCCCCTGGGCAGAAAGAGGTGTCCCTTGTCCCTGAGCAATAACCTGTATGGATGATTGAGACTTGTTGATAGACCTCCATGAAAGTCTTACCTAGTAGTCAGGGCTTAGCAGTGTCTGGCTAGTGAAGGATCCCTCAGCACAGGATGCTTGAACTTGATTTGTTACTCTCATCAAGGAGGGCATAAAGGTAGGCAGGAGCTGAACATGCCTTGAGGCCCAGGCAGATGCAGTTTTACCACAGCCTCTGTCTTGCAGGAGAGAGAGAAAAAAAGAAAAGGCTGCTAGAATTTACAAAATATAGTTATTGACTAATTTCTTCATCAGCAAAAGCAGTAAGAAATCAGTGAGGTCTCTCCTGAGAGATCAGTGGTGTCACCTCACATGTCCTCAGGGTGCCAAATGGTATAAAACACTCACTTTGAAAGAACTGCACTGTGATAAGCTTCAACTCCCAAGGGATGCATTGTGTGTACATTTTGTTATATGTAATGACACACTGAAAGGGCAGTGAAGCTGTTAAGGGAACACTGCATGTCTAAAAAGAACTTATTTTTCTTTTAACCAGTAAAAGAAAGAAAGAGTCTTTCAAAAAAAAACAGTAAAAATAATATCATTTAAAGGCAAAAAGTGATAAAATACTAGAGAGAATTTACCTATCAGATGAAGAAATTTAAAACATGAGGTCTCCTATGTAACATACACATTTCAAATTGGACCATTTTCTTGGTAAAGCAAGAGACCTCTAAAAAAACCTTTTAAAATAGTTGATATATATTCAAAATTTTAAGGCTGACACAACCAGCATAATGGCAACAATTATTTAAAAGAGTAGATTTGAAGAATAAATAATAAATTATAGTGATTTCACATAGTCATTCTAGAAAATACATGAGAAGTGGCGAGTTTCAACAAGACCAAAGTTGGATGTGAAACTCTGGGAATTTCTCAGCAAAGGTGATTTTGTGGAAAAACAGTTCAGTGCATATAAAAAATTCCCCTAGAGGTGACTACAATGCTAACAACAATATTTTGAAATGAAGCTAAAAAAGACTCATGTTCCCTTCAACATAATTCCACATGGACACATTCAAAAATTCTGTACAGCCTCAGTGTGCCAGGGCCCATTTTCCAGCAGAAATACTTTTGCCTACAAAATATATGGAAATGTCTGTGAATGTTTTCATGTATTTCCAAGGCCAAAGTAGTTGCCCTCCTTAAACCTGACACAAAATGAAACCTGACTGTATGAAATCCCAGTCAGAAAAGTGACAGAACTATTGGGCAAATGCATTTCTGATGAACTTTAAATGTGAAATTATAACTGGACAAGTAATTCATTTGGTACTATTCAGAAATAAACAAGGACTTGTGAAAAACAGAAAAGCGAATTGGATGGAATTGTGCAGTTGTATCTACTATTACTTCCATACTAGCCATCAATCACTGTCAGTTAATTATCATTAAGATTGCATAAAAAAAGGCCCCTGTGGGAGTTGGATAGGCTGTGAGTTTCATTCTTTCATTAAAAACAAGATGAACAATATAAGATAGGTTTAAATTTTTGGTTTTATTTATTTTGTTTTGTTTTCTTTTATTCATTTGGATCTTTTTGTATTCAAAGAAATTATGTGAAAAGTTGAATCTTGAATAATTGCTCTGAGAGTTACCATATGGATTGCAGAGACAAAGAAATAGAACAAGGGATTCAAAATTAAAGTTGTTATTTGTCAGGAGAAGTTAGAGATTATTAATTTCTTTCTTTTTTCTTTCCTTCCAAAATCCAATTAAACAGCCTTTCGAAGTTCGAAAACTTGCTGGTTTTTGAAAAAAAAAAAAAAGGTTGCTTTTTAATTAACTGTACAGTTTTTAAGTCCCTAGGGTTTATACACCCAGTTTGGAAACCTTCTTTTTAAAAAAAAGAATTTTAAGCTAAAATTATATGATTCCAAAAATTGATTCTTCAGCAGAACACAAACCAGCATGAAACCCCATAAAGATACAACCCACAGAAATTTTTGGAGTTTATGAGCTGATCTGTGGGGCTCCTGAGCACTTGGCTAAGGACAGAGACAGGAAGGCAGTTGTGGGCAGGAGCAGCTGCAGTTATTTCCAGAGTGCATCCCTGCACTGCTGAGTAGCCATTCACGTTCTTAGGAGTGTCGAGGTTTATCAGCAGTGCTCACCAGCATCACAAATAGCGGCTGGTACCTGGGCTCTGTGTAATTTCTGCCTTGGATATAAAATTGGTTCTGTCAGCTGGTGCTTGCTCAGCCTGAGGATCACAAGGCTCTCCTAGCCAAGCACTCTCTCTGCAGAAGGAGGCTGCAGAGATTAAACTAAGATAAACTAACCACGATTTTATTTATTTATATAAATGTATATATAACTGTAATCTTTAGATAACTTATTATAACTTACTATATATTAAAACCTATTAAAATTATAAATTATATATTTTTATAATGGTTTTATAAATTTATATAGCAATATAAATCTAGTCAAATTTATATAACTAAACTAACATACATTTTTCACACGTTTGAGTAATTTCTTGTCATGGTAAAATATCTCTGTTATAGGAAGCATCTTTTGTTTGTTGGGATTTCAGTTTGCTTTCTAAAGTGAGGCTTCCTTGTTAATTTTTTTTCCCCTCAAATGACAGAAGGGCCTTAAGAACAAGAACAATTTAAAGTCTGAAATCTTCAGGGCTCTCTATTCAGCAAAATAATAATTAAAAAACCCAAACCCTTGCACTTGGAATTAACCACGTTTTGATCAATTACTCCAATAAACGTCAGAGGAGGAGATGTGAATGCAAGTGTTCCCACACAGAGGTCAAAGAAGCAAAAGGCCTGTAAATGACACAACTTCAAACTGAAATGAAGTCTTTAACACTGCTGAGCAGTGGTTTCTAATGAGGACAAATGACTGACTTAAACTAGAGAAGAGCTGTCCCATTTAGGGCTCTTCAGGCTGAATGCAGCCCATCAGGGAAATTCATCTGCTCCTTGTCGACCTCCTCCTCCTGGGAAAGACTCTTTGCCCATACTTAGACTGCAGGCAGCACTTAGGGTGTGATGGTCAGCCAGATGGTCACAAGATAGGCACCTGTGTTTGGATCAGGTCAGGTAACTCATTCTGTCCATACATCCCATTTTATTATAGTGGGTATGTTCTGATGTGTCAGGAGAGGTTATACTTTGGATAAAACATCATCAAGTAAGTTTGTTTCTATTGTCCTATCTTTGCTCCATTATGTGTGGAGTATCATCCTTCTTATTTAGCTATTGGAGAAGGAAGATACTCCGGTGCCAATTTTATTTTGCAAGGCTGGGTCTGTAAACTAGTAGAAAGGGGAATTAGGCCATAGCAGAAAGGGACAGTGCATCGTGAAAGAAAACTAAGACGGAAACCCTAACCTCTTCTAATTTACATATGGTGACATTTTGCAGAAATATTGTAACATTAGCAATGGCATAATGAAATTCTGCCTATCAGCCGTGGAAGGAATAATGTTACTGTAAAGGTAACCTGTCCACAGTTTGTTATCAAGAAAATATTCATGGCAAGAAACATGCATTTACCAATGGGTGTTAAGAATAGTAGTTTTCCCTTATAGTTTTTCCTCATGGGCTATCCATCTTCCCCTCCAGATTTACTGCATGATCACTCCCTTTACATGCTAATTATGTGCTGCTCTGGTGAATTTGTTAGTAGTGACACTTCAGGCACCCAGTGGGACTGCAACTCATTATGTGGCAATGTCCAGATATATCAGATATTATTAGCTGTCATTAATCTGCTGTGGAAGCATTGAGTGCACAGCCAGGAGAGAGACCAGGAAATAGAGTAAAAATGAAGTCTGCAGCCACCCTGGCCCCCAGAAGGTCAGAGGGCAAATCAGCAGGGGAGAAGAATACACCTTAAAATGGCCAGTGCTTAGCAGCAGATTTTTAACCCATTGTAAACCAGCATTACTTAGAAGAGGAAAGGCAAAAAGAAACTCTACTCTTTATATTGTATGACTGACTATGCTTTACTGGAGGTAACAGGAATACAGCATCTCAAGCTATCTTTTTTATAAACTGTTTTGTAAACTGAATCAAAGAAATAAAACTGTGTGAATATGAAGAGTGAGCAACACACAGGGTCCATCTGAATGCGGGTGGCACTCAGGCATAAAGCTTTGAAATTAGGCACATGTAACTTGGAATAGGATTAGTTCCCCCTCCGTTTGAAGGTCGTTTTTTATAGAACTGGACCTGGCAGTAGAGAAAATCCTGCAGAAATGAAGAGATTGCTCTTTCTATCCATCCAATCCTGTAATTTGCCTGTGTAAGGGGTTTGCCTCTAGACTGTGAATGCAGCACTGATCAGCATCTGCTATGCAGCTTAAAACCACAAATCACAATAGGTTGCATTTTTGCTATTGATTCTGAAAACTAGTCACTTGTAAGAGTTATGCATATCCGTGTCTGTGCAGAATTTATTACATCTGTTTGGAGTGAGCAAATAAAAGCTGAAGAAAGATTCTTCCCAGAAAGCTCCACAGTCTTTCCAATCTCCAAGATGACTTGCAGAGTCCTGTCCAGCACTGTAAGGAGAAGCATTTTCTTTCTTTACATCAGCTACTAAGACTGGAAGAAACTAGTCAGGCTTTAAGGCAAGCAGGGTCTTCTCTTGTCTGAAATTTAACAGCAAAGTAGAAGTTAGAAATCTTTGACTTTGGTGGTGGTGTATTACTTAGACAATTTTCAGATCAGAGGAAACGTAATAGGTTGGTTAGTCTGTGTGCATCGGTCACTCACAGGTGCCTTTTGTTACTATCAAAGGGCAACCTGAAAACTGAGTGACCTTAAAATAAAAGGATGAGATAGGCAGATTTAAGATAGGAAAAACAGCATTGTATCAAGGAAAGTAAAAATAATCTTTTGTTTTCAAGGTTGCAGAGACCTATGCTCCCTTATTTAGAAGTTTAAGTGCTTTAGTTAGAGGGTTTATACAAAGACTAGAGAAAAGAAGTCACCCTAAAATTCTTCAACAAATGACAAATACATGTTCAGGAGGCTGGACTGAAGTTCTTCATCTGCTTGCTTGGATATTTCCTAGTGAGCCACCCATCTGTGTTTCTTGATGGAATTTGGGAAGTACTGGTTTTATTCCCATGTTAGGGGTCTAATCCAATGCTTCACAGATTTTCACATACTATGACCTTTCTGTGCTCTTATCCTATCTCCGTGAGGGTAATAACAGGAAGAATAAAAAAGGCTTGATGTTTTATTTATAGAACTGTCTTTAATTAGAGAGATTCTGATAAATCCATGCAAAAACAATCACCATGGAATAAGTCTTTGGTTGTCTTGAATTCTGCACAATCTCATGAAAGGTTAGTGTTTGGGAAAATGTCTCCCACTAAGACTTCCTAAGCTAACAGCTGTTCATGAACTCAGGTTCTAGGAAAATATTTTAAAGTGATTTTGATGTGGGGTTTGCAGAAATACCTTGAAGTGTTGGGGAGTGCAGTGCTAGCAATGGGACAGGTGGTGAATACCCAGGGAAATAATGAACAAGTTTTATCAGTGGTCTTGAATCTTTGCAATTTTAGTGTTCAGGATTGGTTTATATTTATGTGAGAACAATGAAATATGAAAACAGAGTTACCATCCGATGGTGCTAATGTGGACACAAAAAACTTATGAAAACCAAGTTCTATATGAATACATTCAATAAGTCATTGATAGTTTGTTAGTCTTTTTCTAGTGTTTATGAAATTTTACACATATGGCATGGCTTGCCCTTTTTCCAGGGAAGTGGAATAAAACTTAATTCCAGTTTTCTTTTCCTTTGAGTCCTTCGAATAACTGAATATGAGGTGAATACTGTTTTAGTGGTAGGTTAATGAGTTACAGGTCAGGCTTACAGTGGAAAAACTGCAGTCAACCTCCATGGTTCTGTTTGCCAAATTTGCACTGATGAAGCTATTACAGCAGGCTAACTTTTTTTTCATGGGGGAATATTTCTGTGATTTGCCCATCAAGATCATGCTGTCTTTTCAGTGCCTGTGTTGCTCCTCAAGATCCTGGGGGCACTTATTTTCACATTTAACATGGTACGCATGAGTAACCCTCTCTCAACTGGTGGAACTACTCAGGTGTAAAACTCTGATGAATGTCCTCTTTAGGGCTGGGGCACAAGCAAATTCCACAGAATACAAAAGTGTGTTATGTTTTACAGCTCTGCATCGTTTCATATTCCATTGTTTATAATAAGATGAATAGTTAGGTCTTATCTAGAGAAACCTGTATCAGCAATGCTAACGGATACCTGCACAGCTGTCTTTGATATTTATTGTTCTGAAAATGGTGTGTTAGGTATTAAGTTCAGTCTTTAAACAGGTGAACAATATCTGTACTTTTTCATATACATAAACAGAATTGTTTTCAAAGTAAAATCCTAGGGATAGGTTTAAAATTATTGTAAGTTTTAACATAATGTCAGGAGAATGTCATGTTGAATGTGTATTGTGGAGAGTGCTGGAACGCTCTTTTCCCTGTGGCTCCGACTCCTACCATCAATTTTACCCTCCTGGACAAGCATGAATACCTTTAGGAATATCCCACTGCATTTGATTTTTTTTCCATGATCTGCTTTGTAAAAACTAATAATGGTTAGAGATTTATAGTGTTTAAAGTGTGTACAGTTAGTTGAAACTAAGACTATATTCATCTTCCTGAAAGTTAAAAGCAGTATCAGCTCTGTACTAATATATTTTATTTGCCCAGGAATTGCTTTGGCCTGTGAGCTGTTAGATCAGTGGCAAATACTCTCAGAGGCTGTGGGAGGACCTTTCCTCCTGAATTTTAGGATCATGACATGAACATCTGATTCTGCAACTCCTCTGCAAATGTCTGCAAGCGGCAGGGTTCTGTCACAATTCTGCTCTTCTTACCTCCTGCAGCTCTTTATAGGATGCAATGCTGTCTGCACAGTGAATGGTAAGTGTCATAAACTACCCCACATCAAGTAAAGGGCAATAAATACTTGGGGTGACTCACTGTTTTTGCAATGTTTGCAAAATGTAAGGAAAAATAAGTTAAAATTTATAGAGTCACAGCAGTTTTCTGATATACGTGGTCATTTACTCATTATCATCATAATCACTCATTTAGGTGACTTAGGCTCTTGCAGAATGAGGTACTGGTTAGCCTGAGTGAAGAGGGGAGGATCTGACCTGAAATTACCAGGCTGTGAATTGTCATTAACATTTTATTTTAAAGGATTTGGTGCAACTGAGACAGGAAAAAGAAAATGCAACCAGAGCAGTAATGCAACCACCAAACCTCAGGGCAATGTTTCAAGACTATTTCTTGAAAAATCTAAAGATTTTTACTATATTTTCCAAAGTCACAGATGTTTTTTATAATTGCCAGTACTTCTATTTCATTAGCACTAAAAGAATGGAAATCAGAACTCTCTTGCTGTTCTTCTACCTAGAAAAAAAGTAGGAGTGTTTTGAACCACAGAAAAATAAAATTTAAATGGATAAAACAGATCACAGAGAGATTTTAAAAGTGTTTGAAATGATGAACATTTGAGAATTCATGTTTTGGTGCCACAAATCATTGCAGAAATTGAGTTGCACATGTCTGTGCACGTGTCTGTGTGTTTATATGTACTGAAAATACATATCACTGGATCAAGCGTGAATAAAAATTTCATAAGTCTCTACCAGAAAGTTGTAACTGTTCCTTTCAGATAAAAACAAATTATTTCACAACCAAATATGGTAAAACACTCCTTAAATTCACTTGAATTTCTTTTAGTGGGGAGTTACATTATGCAGTACCAAAACATAATAATTTCCTAGATTTATTGCAATATGTTTTTAAACACATCAGGTGTTTACCGAGGTTTTGTATCCTTAGAACTGTGGCTATGCACTCAACTTTTGAACCTTGCTCTGTGATGTTGTAGAATCAACTCCCTCTGGAAAAAAAAAAGAAAGAAACAAACAAAATCCCCCAAAGCAACAACAGACAAACAAACACAAACCAGAAACTCCAAAAGAAACAAACAAAAAACACTGCTGAAATTTTGTCAAGAGAGAAAGATTTCGAGGTCTGCAGGAATTTTTCTATTCACCCTAACAAAGCCAAGGTTCTGCCCTGGTGGTCTGGACCTGGATCTCGCATAATGCTGCGTTAGGTGGATGCCTCCTCTGGATGTGTTAAAGATCCTAATGGTCTCTCTCGCTTTCTTCCTCCTCTGTGCACCCAAACCTACCCTTGTTTTGACGGCGTCCCCTTTTGAACAGCTTTACATGATTGCTTCCATCCACAGGTTGCTTTCTTCAAGCTGATTTGCCACAGAACACTCGCCCATTAGCAATTCGTCTGTAGCCTGCTTTAAAATCTGCTTATGGTTATGGCCAGATAAAAGCACGTGAGGTCAGTTTGGTAGAGCAGAGACAAAATACTTTAACATAAGGTTTTCTATTCTGTGCAGGCAGCTAATAAAAGTGCCCGCAGGTGTTGAGAATTATCCTTCTCTCAGAGATTTCTTTACAATCTGAACCTAATCTTGGTGAAAGCTTTGGCAAGGATATCTGGCACATTAATTAAATTACTTTCCCTCCCCCACAGGTCTTATGCTGTAGCTTTGACTAACCACCTCTGTGCCCAGGAAACAAACTGCTGCATAGGCACTATCAGTTTTGCAGGTGTATGGATGTTAGAGATAACATGGGATTCCTCCTTTATCTGGATAGATGCTCCTTACTCTTTCAACACTACACAGCTTTTCCCTCAGCTACTGCTACAGAGATCATGAAGGCATATTATGAGATTTTAGTATGAAGACTTTTTTATTCAATGTGCATCTCTGGATGGCCTCTGCTGAGAAGTTTCAGATCCTTAGGGGAAAATGCCTAACTCCTCCAAAGCTCCCCCTCTATTTAAATGACTTTTCCTTGCTGCAGTATCACAGCTGTGACACATCAAAGCTACTAGCTGGTGTGGCAGGACATGCATTCCCAAATCAGCCTCAGTGACGAAAGGTGATTTGCAGTGACAGGTTTCATATCTTACGGTGTCATTTTCATGAATGGCTTTGTTAATTAAATTTAATGTGGAACAAGAGCTTGCTTACATTCTGCCAGGCTTAAGATGTTCTTACTCACACCTTACTAAAAGAACAATTCCTACCGTTGAATAAGGGCTCCAGGATTTAGCCCTCTGTTAGCAGTCTTCCATAAACCCTTTGTTTTCCTAACATGTTAAAAACCAAGGCTTAATGGGTTCATGATGACATCAGTTATCAAGATTTGTGTGGTGTTGGCAGATGTTGAATTTTCAGTGGAAAACCATTAAACAGATTTGAGTCAGGGCAAGTTTCACAACATGCACGTATTATACCGGTGGTTACATGTGTTGACTTCAGCTTTATTTATTACAAAGGAAAACAGGCCTGTACTTATACAACAACAGCAGTGAGAAATTAATCTTCCCGATAGGAAAATCAGTCTTGTCTTGTTAAAGGTACTCAAAGTTACTTGTTGGGCATGCTGGGCTTGCAAAAACTATGTCTGCAACTTTCAGATTTAATAAATCTAAAATTAAATATTAAAAATAAATATAAGAAAAGAATATTTTTGGTTACCTGGGCCTTTATTTGGTATCAAGTGTAAAGAAGGCAGTATGTCAGAAGGTGTTGAATGCCCATTTTTTAACAACCTTCCTTTCCAAAATGTCTCAAGTTGAATACAAGTTTATTTTCTTCTCTGATTAGGTTTGTTACATTTGAATGCTCATTGCCCGATAGCTCAGAACACACTGATTCTGTACTGCTTCTAATATTCTTCAACACTAAAAAGTTGCTTTTTGTCATATGAGGACAAAATTTGCTCCGTGTTTTTGTCTAGACCAATGATGATGTCCAGGCCTACATGTGGTGTGACATGTATGTGAGGAACATATGCCAAACACTGAAACAAAATACATGGGGAGAAATGATACTTCGAATAGAAGCAAGGTTCAGTGCAGAAAAAAGAGTGAAATCCCACAACAAACCAAGGTGATAACAGCAACCAAAATCAAAGGAGGGCACTTTTGATTTTGTGTATGTAGTAATTTGAAAGGAGATGGATTTAGTTTCTGTGATGTTTTGCTCTTACATTAGGACTTCAGTTTGGAGATTTACTGGTGCAGTGTACTGAGACAAAAATGTGTTGTGTCTCCCTTTCTATTCAACTATGAATGTGTTGGAGACTGTATTTTCTTGGAAACTAAACTTCAGATTGTTACAAATTACATCAAATTCTGTTAATGCATGAGAATATCTAATCATAGTCCTTTTGTTTTATCAGTAAAGTTGCTCTTATAACACACCCACTTCTCACCTGAAGTTTTGCTTGAGTCTCTGACTGTTGATGGTGCTAAGGCATGAAATTTTCTGAATGTCAGAATTCATGCTGACAGTACCTAGAAGGTTTCAAGAAGTACATCAATTTTTTTTCAGCCTTATGGCACACTGCATAGAGAATCATTAGAACATCAAAGGGACATATTTCACTTCTGTGTGTTTAAAAATAAAAGGAGAACTTAACATTCTTTCTTATGAAGAAGGACTTAATTTTCTTTTTTTTATACACTTTGAGGAACCTTAGCTTTTCAATATGCTGATTTATGAAAATTGAAACTCTTTTCAATATGGATTTTATTCAGAAAATCTTAAAAATCATTTCATATTTAAATATTGCTTTGATATTGTGATATTCAAAAATACTTTTAATTTTTGTCAGCTTTTCAGTTTATTTTCTTTCCTTTTGCCTTGTTTGACCTTATAACTGCACAAAATAAGATCAATGTGTTTTGAAAAAGTAATGGAATTTTCCTTCACTATTCTTTCCACTATGTGAGGTTTAGCTCCTGGTGGGAACCAAGTCAGTTTTTTCTATCTTGCAGTCCTGTATAAAATGAAACTGACTTCAATGGAGGAATATTTTTCATTGGGCAAACAAACAAACAAAAAAAGGCCTTTATTGAGTCCATAGTTTCTTCATCAGCACAATTTTTCCAGTAGGTGAAGCCAGTCACCTGATAAAAAGGTTATGGCAGATGATAACCTTTGAATTAGGATCTCAGTTTTCACCAGCTAGAGAATGAGTGATCATCCACAGATGCGAGCCTGCAAAAGGAAAACATTTTTCCCCAAACTTTTCAAGTAAAAAACAAATGATGAAATGTTGGACAATCAAAATTTCATGAGTTATGTGATCTCCTACTTATTACAAACGGGTAAATAGAAAGACTCTGATTATTTACACTGCTGACCTGCCCCAGGTTTATGGCATTTATTATAGTCAGTAATGTTTATAGCAAAATTTTTGTTAACAACAATATTTATAATATTTTAATGTGTGTGTATGGAGGGAAGTAGTACATAAAAGAATTTCAGCGCAAATAAACCTAGACCGTTTTGCATTTGGAATTCCTCTCTATTATTTTAGGACCCCAGTTCTCAAAACAGTTATGGTTAAGTTTATTCACACAATTCCAAAGGGACAACTCATATGTAGAAAGCTAAATCTTCTCTTAAGTGTTTTCTTCCTGATGTGCATGGGCTAGGGTAGGTATATCTAAACATACTCCTGAACACACTGAACCATCTCTTCATTCTCTGGAGCATGTAATTTTAATTAAATAAATATATAGGTGTTTGTGTATGTGTGAATGTACAGATATTTGCACAAGTATTAATTAATTTATTCCATGGGTGTCAAGTAATTATCCGTTTTGCTGCAAGGGCAATTTGCTGCCATACTAAGCAGAAGGCATTCTTTTCCTAAACAAAACAAGCATAGCACCACTTTCAGCTATGTGCTGAAATGTTAGATCAGTATTATAATGTGTTGAGTGTGGCATCATTATTCTAAAACCAGCCAGAGAGATATAAAATGCACTGTGAGACTGCAAACTGAGCACAGTTTGATTGCAGGACACCCGGGTAGAGGGGTTTTGTATTAGAATATACATTGCATTTATAATGCCTTCTTCTCTAAAATGTAATTAGGTTTTTTTATGAACTGGCAAAATATAGTAAATAAAGGGCTCAGGGGATTTCCATATAGCCACATTTATTCCCACATGTCTTTCCAAATCTTAAATGGTTGTCTTCCTTAGAAATGGATTAGGACAAATTGCATTAGGACACGATCGTGAATCTGATTAAGGTGGAACCATGATCAGGTTTTTCTTTTGGGCAACCATGTTTTCTTATAACAACCAGAAGACAAAAAAGCCTTTGGCAAGATGTTTCAAAAGGCCCCTCTCATATGCACATAAAAGCAGTTTTCATGCTAATTCAAAAATTGGTCCACACCTATAATTTCTTTATATAGCTAAGACAAAGCTTTGGGCAAAATTTTTCAGTAGTATATATTTCAGATACAGACTTGTGGTTTCAGTGAAAGCTCCTAAAAAGGAATTTCCATGCATAATTTCCTTAAGGAGAACACTCTGAAGGCAAGCTGCAAGAGAGGCAGAAGATCAGGCATTGATTCCAAATCGGTTCAGGGAGAGGAATGCTGAGAACAAAACCATCCCCAGTGGAAAACTGATGCAAAATACAGAATAAACACCTTTTAAAATGAAGACACTCTCAGAAGGGCCCAGCCCCTTCTCTTCCCATAGTAGCAAGTAGCCCAAACCAAGAACATTATGTGACATTATTTGACAAAGAGGGAAACTAGCGTGGATGTGTCTGCTGATGTACAGAAATGTAAACATTTGGAAAATTCCTATCTCAGCAAAAAAAAAAAAAAAAGGGCAGTTTCTTTCTTCTCCACTCCCCCTTATTCATCTTTTTTTTAAACAGTAGTTTCAACTCCATATATCTTAAGGGAACTTAACTGCTGTGTTATTATCTCTGTGTCATAGTCAAATCCATCGGTGACTGGAAGGGTCTGGGAAGGACATCTTCGTTCACCTCCTTGGGGCTCCATGGCAAATGAGTGTTTTGGTCTCTCAAAATACCATGTAGGATTCAGCTGAGAAGAACTCCACTATAAGTCTGTAGAAGTCTATATAAAACAAGAAGTTCCCTGTCTCCGAGGACTAGTGTTTGGCATATGAAAATAAAGAGAATAGGTTGGTCTAATGAATAAATTCTGAAGGTTAAAGTCCGTAATCTTTGTGCTTAGTATTTCAAGTATCAGTGATGTTACACTGCTCAAGTAACTCTATCCATCTATGGCTAGTCTTACTGGTTTTTACTCATTTGGGGATTTTTTTCCAGTTTAGGCCATGATTCTGTGATGTTTATTTTAAATCGTTCATGTTTGACTTGATATTAACATTGTTTCGGCAAATGTAATAATCTGAATTCTTCATGTGTTTCACGCAGGCAGAGACCAGAAAAAAAAGAACAGATCTACACTGTGGTCCAAATTTCAGAGTGTACCCATCTGAACTAGATTTTTCCTGAGTCTGGAAAATATCTAGCTATCTCTTATATGTTGTTCTTGGCAACTTGCTCTGATTTCATCCAGAAGCTGAGGGCCTGATGTGAATGTGGGTGGAAGCTGGAGCTAGTGGCCCAGAGGACGAATCCTCACTATTTTTCCAGGCTGACAATCCCTTAAGTACTCCATCAGACTTTCCATGTTTATAAAAACTGAGTGTCAGAAAGCATTTTGAATCAGTAACATTAGTTCATGGTCTGGTGTAATAATGACCAGACAAATGCAAAAAACCTTTTTTGTCTTTTACTTCTGGCATTTCCAAATGGATTTGCTCACAGCTGGGACTTTCAACACAGCTAGAGGTTGAAAGTCCTTTTTCCTTCCTGTTCAGAGGAAACAAAACCAGCAGTGTTGGGGCACACTTCTGGCGTTCTCGGCCAAGCTTGGATGGAGTTCTGAAACAAAAGTTTGCATGTTCTCCTTTGAGCTCTTCAAAGCAGAGGTTCAGCAACATTTCACAATAATAATTTTCAGCTGCAACAGGAAAGGTACAAAAACCCTACCCTGATGTTCTCCAAATCTTCTGTTTGACAACACCCTGTACAAGAGAACATGCTCATGTTCATAGAGTCATGACCTGTACAGTTCAGGCCTTTCCAAAATTTTTAGAAATCATAAGGTCAAAAATAATTATGGTGAATTGAGAAATAATTGTGTTAATCAAAAATAAAACAAGGTAAAATGAGAAAGAAAAGATCAGTCAAAACTGTCACACCACGTTTTCTTATCTATTGGACTTTGTCTCTGGTTTGTTCCTCTAGTTTCTATAAATAGACGAAAAGAGAGTGAGTGAGACACAGATACACATGCACTTATGTGCATATAAAGATAAAAAAAATGAGATCAAAAATCAAAAATCAAAAATTAAATAATTAGAGGATGTAAGAGACAGAACCCCTTTGGTAAATTTTAGATGGATAAGCCATCCATAATAACAGGTTATTATTTTCATAAAATGTAGTCCTCTATTTCTCGGCAATAATTAACCTCTTCTGTGCAAGTTTTACTTTGTAGAATTTCTACTTTGTAGAAACTTAAACATTTCTGTGAAATGTCGAGCTGGTTGGGAAGTCAGATAAATTTCCATGAAAACAATTTCTTTACATCTATTTAAAAGTGTATCCAGACATTTTCAGGATTTTCCCAGCTCTAAAGTTGATTGAGCTATGTACTAAAATGGGAAAAATTTTTACATTGTTTTTCTTCCATTTATTTTTCTTGACCATTTTAGCTTTTGTTTGAAATTGATAACAGACTCTTACAACAGAACTTTTTTTTTTTTTTTAATGGAATTTTATGTCTAAAATGTTAAATGAAAAATTTCAATTACATGTAATGTAAACAATGTTCATATTTTATTTTCCCACAGATTCTCTGCTTGGAAAGTTCCTTTGAAAATTAGTTCATACAATCTATCAGAACAGTTATCTCAATCATGCAGTTTTCTTATTTTCTCTGATTGGGTAAGGTTTTATAAACTGCTTTCACTTCCTCCTGAAGAAAGGTTTATTTGTTTCACAAAATTATTTTCATTTCATGAATGAATTAATCTCATCAGCAGACACAAAAATTCATTCTCTTGACACTGTGTTCACACTAATATTTGCAAGAAGTAAAAAAGATGAAGCAAAATTCAATGTTTCTTAAAAGTGTCATGTTTGTTTTTGCTGTTAATTCCCTGGTACCTTGCAGCTTGACCATCACGGCAAATCTGTTCTTTAATTTCTCTACAAAAATTGGTAAATTAGTCACCAGAAGGCTCTGCAATTTAAAGTATGTATGGAAAGTGACTGGAAAATCTGGGCTCCTGGTTGTAATTATTCATATGATTTACCTGCAGTCATGTCACTTTTATGGCACTAAAAGATATGTTATATCTATTTATTCAGCTAATTGTTCCAATCAATTTCTGTGAAAAATGTACTTAAATCCAGTAGGGCTGGGTGCTGCGTTCTTAGCTAGCTTAAAGCTGTGTGGAGTTATGACAGATGGAAAATCTGGCCAAGGAAAAGGTGGAAATGGAATAGACCAGAACAATCCCTGGGACCTTTTCCTCTTTATATTATTTCGGTTGTATTTCAAATAATTTCTAATGAAGAGATGTACTGGAAAGACTATTGAAGTAATAGAATAATGGCGGCTGGAATGAATTTGAGGAGATCATCCAGTCCAGCTCCTATGCAGAGCTCCAATCTTTCACCCATGCAAATGCTCTTCAGCAAGACTCTCCCCAGTTTGGCTCTGTCTTTCTTGTACTGAAGGGCCAAAAAGCAGAGACAATAAAAGACCTGCTTTTTCAAAGTGGTTATTTGCCATCTCTGATGGCTACTGTAACATAAAGTTATTTTGGCTAGGCTTGTTCCATACTACTGACTTTAGACTGTCTGAACGTTTTGCAGTTGGAAAAATTTCCAAAGCTTTCTCTGATTTCTAGCTAAACATCAATTATCTGCAATATTGGAGAGCTCTTTGTAGATAAGTATTTATATAAACAAATACAGTTGCCATATGCCCTCTAGATATGTCATACATGCACAGTCCTGCCTCTTTGAGTCGAAGAGATCACAGGTGTCACCGAGGGAAAACAAAACTCAGTTAAAGGAGGCTGTGGAAAACATCTTGGAGCAAGGCAATTAGGATAGCAGTATGCCTTCTGCTCAGAACGAGTGATGGGTATGGCCTGTCTGACCTGATACAAGAGCCAACGCATGAGTTCATGGATGCATCACCCACCATTCCCTCCTGCTACCACATCAGCCTCAGCACTAAGGAATTCTTACGCTCTCAGCATCTAAAGCTCTCAGCTCTGAGGCATTGTCTAGCACTCGTGTCTGCACAGCTGCAGATCCAGCCCATCCACTGAAATTAGTGAGTAGACCAAGTGAAAATACCTTGGAAAGAAAATGAAGGTCATGACAGAAGAGCCTCAGATAGCTCATCTACAGACTTTGAAAGTGACTGGGAAGAAGTCATTCTGCTAAATGACTGAGTGAAGACACATCACAAGTATGTATTAAACTGCGTGTGTACATGTGGATGCATTTATGTGCATGCACAAATAAAGTTGATTTTTTCTTCCCTATTTCAGCAGTTTGTTTCAAAAATCACAGAAATTTAGATTATCAAGTACACTTTATTTAATCTAGCAATTACAAAGTCATATATATATATTAAAATGTAAAAGTCATTAATGTGTGTCAGGCTGGTAATATGAATAAGAATTTAACTGAAGGGGGTTCACATGATGTCTTACAGCTACATATGGTTAGAAACTGAAGTTTCCTGACAAAACTGTTACGGAATAATTATGGGATTAAAAAGCTGGAATAAGGTTATTTAAAAAAAAATGGTGTAAGGTAATGTGAGCCAGAACTCTCAAAGTCCCTTAATAGGTGTTCTTAACGCAGTGTTAATACTTTATTTAACATAACGCGCTGTGCACTCTTTAAATTGTTAGCCTGGAACAGATGATTTATGTTGCTCTTGCATCCAAACAAGAATTAATGCCCTGATCCTATTTGACTGGAATTGTTAAGCACTTTTGTTCTCAGGCTTGTATCAGAATGATAACAAAAACATAAAATCAGCAAGCTTTTTAATTAATGTGGGGTTAATTTGAAGTGCCCTGATTTACAGATATTAGAGTAATGCTCTCTTTCAGGTATTTACTGAGGTGTTAAAAAGTTTATGTTCGCATTTATCTCAAACAGTTAGTGTACTGCAGTTTCTTTGTTTCCAAAATATTAGAAGGTTGCAGTTAAGAAAGCTATTGGAATCAAGTGCCTTTTTTTTCTTCAAACAGTGACATCTTTCATCCTATTTTGAGGGAATCTCTAGTGAATGCCACAGGTAGTTCTTTTGATGCTCTTCAGATCTTGGTTTTGTAGGTTTCTGTTGTTTTCTCGATGTTGGTTTTTTTTCCCTCCAATATTTTAGTTTAATTTTATGTATTTCGTGCCTGTATCATGGTTTACTGATCTGCTTTAATTACTTTTATTGGCTAATCTTGGTAGAACTGGATTTTTCCAGTGTAAAAGGAAGTTAGTGCAAGCACAGTGATGGATGCAGTGACTTACCAGTATTTCACTACAGGTGTGCAGTATTATAGTCAGCTGTACAGAGGAGTTTCACTCCAGATCTTTCTCATTCAACTACTGAAAAAAATTTGTGCACTTTCATTTCTTTGCTGATTATTGTCCCCGTGGAGTTTTGCTCGTAAGAGTGACAGACAATCCCTGGTCCTGCTGCTAGTGGTTAGAGTTGTCCAAAGGAACTGAAGAATAGCTTCATGAGAAGTTTGGTACCATTTGCAACTTTTATGAGAAAACCTTATGTCCAGGATGTTCAGAAAAGCTAAGCTGTTTTTATGACCTGGCATGTAAAGCGAGGGAAATTTTCACCTTGACATAATTTTAACCTAATAGAGCCTCTAACAAGAGCTATTTAGAGCATTTAAGTGATAACATGATTACATATATTCCTGGGAAAAAAAAGGAAAGAAATAGAAGGGAAGAAATGTTAGCCTAGTGAATGCTTGATGTGCACACAAATGAAAGGAAGAAAGTGGAAATAAAAATTCAAGCCATGGCAATGAGAAATGACATTTCCTATGGGCACAGTGAAATGAAGTTCAGGGAACTCTAAGTGGCACCATAGGAACTGTCCTGAAGAGAATTTCTAAAGCTAGTGAGATGACCACCAGTAGAGAGTTTGATGATTTTCCAAGCACTATTAAAGCACTTCAGCTTCCTGTGCTCTGCCAGACTTGCCTGAACATTCACCAAAGTGTGACTTCTGGTGATTATGAAGGTTGATAGCCCACCTCAGCTTGAACATGAGCGGGAGAGTTATTGGTGACAAAAAAGAGGACATACATGCTATACTTAAATATCCTACAATAGTTAATTAAGCAGATTAGCAGAACTTTGCTCTGTGTGTATTTATAGTCTGATATAGTTCTTCCTTTCTGATTGATTCTTTCAGTCCTAAAATATGTACTATTTATTTAAGACTGCAGGAGAGTGAGATTGCAGATTATTATTAACCCTAATATCTGGGTTTGAGAGGATGTTTCTTATAAATCAATGAAAGTTGGTAGAAAATGTACAAAGACCTTCATATATAAAGCATATGCATAAAATATGTCCCTTCACTTCCTCCAAGTATGAAGGTCTTCAACTTGTTCAGTGGTTGTCTCCTTTCTTCTTCTGCCTCAACCATTCAGAAATAGCTAGAGCCCTGATTTGAGAGCTGAGAAATAAGGGAGAGATGAACACCCATTTTTCAGTTTTGTATCCTTCAGTCATTAAATGCTTCATGTCCTGTGATGGGAAGAAATTAGCAGGAAAAAGATCTGATATTTTAGAACTACTATGCCTCTCAGTGGCTTAATCTGGATGATTTAGGGGTCTCAAATTGGGTTTCGAAAACTCTGGGAGTCCATAAACCCAAAGTTTTGTGGGAGAGGTCATGGAACAGCTAACAAATCATGCTATATGTATGTTACACCAAACAGCTCTGAAGCCCTGAAAGGATCAAGATCCAGAGACTCCATAAAGTCCCTTGAGACTTTAACTTTTGCTATTGGTTGTACATGCAAAACAGTCATATACTCTGGAGATGAGAAGTAGAATGAAAGCCTGAGGAAATAGCATCCATTTCTGAAAATGTTACAATAAGTGACTTTGCCAAGGTCATGAAGGAAATGGGAGTCAGACTATATAAATCTAAAGTTTTAGTCATGGCCCTCCAAAAGCAGCCTTTCTTTTTTCCTTTTTTCTCTTTCAGCTGGAGCCGCCACAACCCACATTTATATTCTAGATGTTGACTGAAAGAAAAGAGAAATGAATTTTCAAATTTTCTTTCTGTTGCATTGTCTGTTTATTACACAGTGTTGTTGCTCATAATGCCAGGATGTAAAATGACTCAGGGACTAATGTCTTCAGTCATAACATGGGAAAACAGAGAAGCAGTTGGATAGTAATTTCTCACACTGTTCTGCCATGTCCATTCTTTCTGCTGTGATTTAAGAAAGTGCAGGCAGTGGAAAAGGTTCCCTTTGAAAGCGTTTTAAATGTCAAATATAAGATTCATTTCTATACTGCTTTAATCCAAATGCCAGAGCTCTGAGTTAATCTATCAATCTGACCAGAACTTCACGTGTTTTACCTGTCCAAACAGCTATCTCTTGAACTGGAAGTCCTGCTAACACCAATGCATAATATCAGCAGATTTTTTTAAGAAAAGACAATCTTAATTTATTTAAGAATGTGTGCTGTGATATCCTTAGGCTCGTTTAGTAAGGTTGTTTGTGACAGGGCCTTGGATATGTAATAGCTACATTGTGCCTGGTTGTTATACACTGGAACGATAGTCTGGGGAGCCAAGAATTTGGCAGGGAAGAAGCCCCAAAATTATTCAGGCAGTGGAAGAAAATCAGCAGTGTTAAGGATATTTCATATAGACATGCTAAGTCTAGATCTGATCTGTGCTGTCATCAGGTACAGCCTCTGCCAAAGGGACCCTGGAGCTGGCTCTGGTGCGTTATCATCTGCTGATGCCCTGCTTGAAAAGAGAGAGCAAGTGTTAGAAAACCAGTCAGCTCTGACTGTGAGAGTGGATCAGCTGATACTGAACAGTCTCTGTTCAGTCATTGCAAAGGAATATATACCCTCCTGAAAAATATATGCCCTCCTTCAGCTCAAAGTACAACCATTCCCAGCTTTTAGATGGGAGGTCTTAGTTTCCCTTTTGATACTAGATCTTTTCTTCTAGGAGAAATTTACAGTCTTCCATTTTTTGTCTTATTTTTCAGTCTTTTATTCATGTGATTCTTCTGAAATTTTCCAATTATTTGACTCTTTTTTTTTTTTTTATGTATGGACATCAAAGTATATCCAGTAGCACTTCTCATTACCAGATACAGAGTTAGTATCACCTATTCACTTCTCCACAATGCCATCCTCTGTGGGCCATCAGGTTAGGACAGTTAGCCACTGCAGTATGCTGAATTTCCCCTCTCCGGGGTGTTCAGCATCTTTTTTTCTGGGCTACTGTTTTCCCATATCATGTAAGGTCTACCTTCTTTGATAGAAATTTCCTTAAAAATATCTCTGTATATTTTTTTAATGACTTGGAATATATATATATATATTTTTTTTTTTCAAGAGATGTAGTTGTGTACTTTTTAGATTTCAATAGAGTGGAAATTTCCACAAGAGAAAAATACCATTCTAACCTGTGAGGAGTTCTGGGGAAAAGAACTCAAAAACATGGAGTGGCTCAACCACAGAAATTGCTGTCTGACATTTAATTCTACTAAAGCTTTAAGGCTGTCCTACAGAGAGTCCATGTTTTCTGATATGAAATAGAAAGATCTCAAATCCCCAGAAAAGCTGTTCAGACAAACAGCAATTACTTACCTGACTTTTTTCTTCTTTTAAACCAAAAATCTACATAACCTTATGATTTACCTAAATCATGATGAGCAGATTATGACTATTCAGCCACTCTCCTCCCAGGAAGGGCTGTTCACTGGTTTTATGTTGGAAGAAGATAATTATGTTCAAATTTTGGGTCATCAGTGTGGTGATGGTAAGGAAATATCTCAGCTGCAGATCCCTGCATGGGTCTGTCTCGGTGCCTTTACTGTGTCTTCTGTTTCTTAGCACCCATCTTCAGGCATGGATATCCAGGTGTGATTGTTTCCAGAAATACCGGGTAACAGGTATTCCCTAATTACCTAATTTTGGTATTCCCCAAAATTCCCTGTTTGTTAGAGCAGACTGCGTAAAGCAAGCATTGACATTGTTTGCAGGGGTGACCTTGATGATGCTCACTTTCTCCCATTTACTTCAGATAAATTCTCTCTTCCAAACATCTTGTTCATCGACCCTGTAGCTCTTGCAGTTGGTGTAGGGATTATTTCCACACAGGTCCATTTGTTTCAGGTAAGCCAAGCTGTTAAGGTACTGGTTAATGAAAGCTAAGGTGAGTCACTCAGACTGAAATTGTGTTGACCATTTGTCAACAACATTTGTGTTGTGTTGAAGGCATGGCTTCATTAAATTAAAAAGTTTTGAAACCTGAACTAGTGAAGTTAAAGTAGGTATGGTCTAAAATGGGGTCTACAGGTATCCAAATACCAAGATCAGGTTCTCTTTTTGAAGAAGAGACCAAACAACACTTTATTCAGGAGCAGGTGTGCTTTATATTGAACCTGCAGAGGTAAAATAAAAGAACTTCTGTTTTTCTTGAACAGGACCATGCATGTAAAGCTACTCTTTGACAACTAATACCATAGGTATTTGTTATTTTTCTCTAGTGAAATCAAATAAAAAATTAATTAAAGGTTCCCGTCATGTTCAAGCATTTTTTAATAAGCAAACCAAGTGCTTCTGCAAAAGCTCTATGTAGGCATTGTTAGAAGAGGAAGGGAGGGATCAGATTATTGCACAAGCTGTTTGAAGTTTTCTTTTGACCACAATTAAATTCAAAGAGCCAATCTGAGTTTTATGTAGCAATTTTTCTTCATGGAAGATGTGTCATCCTTAAAATTAGGATGTGAAATACTGATTCTGTAAAATAACCTGGAACACTTCAGATGACTTGGGAAGGTCAAATATCCATCCTGAGCCCCTATATTCATATCATAATGTCTCTAGTACAAAATCCAAGATTAGACATTTGCTAAAGTTCTTATTTTTTGCCGACTTAGGTTTAGCACTTGGTTTTGGAAGGGAGTGTAATACAGAGTCTGATTCTTATGTGAGGTTTGGAGTAGGAATAGGAGATTTGGGAGTTGCTTCCTTTTTGTTGTCCTTCTTATTTTTTAATCAATGTAGAAAAAGAGAACAGAGCATTTTTAAAGTTCTGCATTCATTTCCCCTTGCTGCTAAGAATGATGTCTTATAGAAATGCTCCCGCAGGATTGAAACAAAATCAGCAATAATCCAAAGATTGTCACTGTCGAGCAAGTATAAGAGTACATTTACGTGGCATTAAGATTTGTCTACTATCCTGGCCATCTAGTTTGAAAAGTTTTTTTCCTTTTCTTTTTTTAACCTTATTTAAACAGTGAGCTCTGTAAAACTAAATAAGTGTAATTGTTGTGGTAACAGCAATTAAGACTTCAAGCATGTAAAATCTGGCAAGATGTATGGAGAAGTTCAGGTTTGGTTTTTGGGGTTTTTTTTGTTGGTTTGGGGTTTTTTATGTTCTTGTTTTTTCTTAATGAGTAGTTTATATGCAATACGATATTTGGAGAGCCAGCTCTTCCTCTGGGAAATCCATTTGAATAGTAAGCACAGCCACATCTAAAATGAGACTTTTGGAAAAAAAAAATGATCCTATTCCTGACTTTGGAAAGGAAATGAAGCAGTCAGAAATACTTGAATTTTTTTAACAGAGAAAGTCTCTCAATCAAAAGCTAAACAAAATTTAATGGGCGGGTTAAAGGGCCTGGGCCATACCTTGTTGATTCTACTCACATAAATATTTCCATTGAGTAGGGCAAATATACTGTGTCTAAATGGACTCCTTTAAGGGGAGTGGTCCCATTAGAAAGCAGTGTAATCTTTGGCAACGGCAGAAGGAGTCCAAACTTCCTTTTTAACAGACAGGCTAATCAGTAGCAATTAAGAGGCAAAGTAGCAGACTAATACAGTATACTTGTCACCAGTTGTCATCTTAGTGATCAATTCACACCTCCACGACAGTAACATCGACCCTTCAATGCTCTAATGACCCTGAAACCCCAAAGTGACAGAAGGATTAGGGCAAAGATAATGTGCTGGAAAGGTGCTAATGAAGTGGTGGAATTACAAGATGAGTTTCATCCTTGATAAACAGCAAAAGGGAGCGCTCTATCCCACTCCAGCTAAGAGATTCACATGGATAAACTCACATTGACTTCCACTCTCAGTCAAGATCAGGACCTTCATTTAATTAATTAGGGATTTTAATTTGTTAGTTAAATCTGAAACATGCATCTTGGTGTTTTCTGAAAGTAGCAGGTATTTCTTAGGTAATTAAGTTTTCTCTCTTGTGTTGTTTTTTAACTTATCTCTGCAAGTCATATGTTGCAGATATTTGTGTTAGTATAATTTTAATTTTATGCAATTAGATTTAGAGAGCTTTAATTTTTTGTGTCTGTAGAATGTACACAACTGCTTTTCCATGCAATGATTGTTTTAAAAAATGAGACAGAGTATGTATTAGAGTTTAATGTCATGTATTCAGTAAAAAAATGGTGCTACCTTGCTCAGCACTGCAAGTGGATAGATAGATACTATATGGCAGTAGGATTTTGTGTTGATAATGCAGAAATGGTGTTCTAGAAGATGTTGTTGAAAATATGTATTTTAAAATATCTGCTATGTTTAACATATAATTAAAATAATCCTGTTCATTAAATGCCACCTATCTCTTGTTAAATTATACTTGAACTATATCTGTAACCCATTTCAGAAGAATATGTTGATATTAAAGACGGAGGAAAGGGTACAACAGGCCAATTCTGGTATTCTAAACCCCTGTCTTCATTAGACATTACTCTACTGCTTCATTGTAGCTAATTAACTTGTATATTGAAAACCCTTTAGAATGATTTGATACAGGGAGATGTGGGAATACATCACACTGGGATTAGCACATTTATATCGCTGTAGTTGTGTCCCTGCTGTTTGCGTGCAGGGGGAGGTAACCATTTGCAAATTTAGCTGTATTAGGATCATTTTCAAGTGGTATAAATTCTACTGCTAGCAATTTGAACAAAATCTGCTTGACTTCAGTGGGAGATGTATGGATAGACAGTTTGCTGCTGCACATTCTAGTGCTGGATTTTGTCTTGAAAGATTAGTCTTGAGAAGCTTTGTTTTAGTTATTTTGTGTGTGTGAGAGAGAGAGAAATAAAGAGGTTTCAAAATTCTGACATTAAAAATCTGTATTTTGAAACAAGATATTGTAACTTCTTTGGTAATCAAAATAAAATTTTAAATGTCTGTGTCATGCCCTCTGTTTCCCTCAAGATTTTGAATTTCCTAGTTTTTAACTTTACAGTTAAGCACTCAAAAAACTAGCTGACCATACTGTACAAATTTTTCCTATTGTGTACTTTACAGCATACAGTACTATTTATAAGTCTGTAAAACATTGCACGTGTCCTAATTAATTAGCTCTTCACAGAAAGCTTAGCTTTCTGTGGAAAATTGGCTCAAAACTGGTTTCTTCCCCAATTTTAGGAGTAAAAAATGAAAACTGACTGTAATACAGAGCACAGGTGTGAACTTCCCTATGCTGAATGAAAGACAAGGAACACAGCTCAGGCATTTATGAGAAAAGTCATGACTGTCGTGTTTCAGCACCAGTAGTACACCCGTGAAGTATCATGAACTCGAACCAGGAATGAATGAGATCTTCTAGCATGTCATACCACATTTCCTTTCAATCACCTGAATTACATTATAATGCATTTAGGGTTATTAATAAAAACAAAATATCATTTCAGTTCCAGACCTTAGCCTAAGCTCTTAGTATTAATTTTGAGGCAGTTGCTATGATGTGTCACTTCTTTACACCTTGGGAGAGAAATGGAGCCACAAGACCTCTTTTGTACAAGCTGCAAAAGAGTTTCTGGAGAGAATTGACTTTTTGCCATTACCAGCCAGGGACAGAAGAGAACTGATGGTCCAGCGGGGGAGATGAAGACAGTATCTCCTTGCCAATTCCTATCCACACATCAACACACCCTTATGAGAAGTAAATCCTGATCTGCAGGAGTTTACTGTGGCCTTTTTTGTCCAAAGATGAGATCAGATCCTATAATTTGTAAGGCAGTTGAGTTTACTACATGCCACAAATGAGATAGGCAGCATATAAAGGTGAATATCGTTATTGCAGAAATGTGGCCTGAATTTAATATTCTATATCCATACATGTGAACCCTGTAATCTTCTGTTACAAGCCAGATTTGATCTTTCTTTACAGTTGCAGTACATTAGAGTAGAGGTACATTTAATTTCACTTTGATATAGCATGGTGAGCCATTTTTCAAACAACATATTCAGTCAGTCTTTTATTTATTATTTCCTTTTATGCTTAACAGATTGCCCATTCAAAATGGAAGAGCCTGAGCACTGTTGCCTCATCGGTCACCTTGCTGTGAAGTCGCAATGTAGCAAATGGCTAATGTATGCATACATGTGGGCACTGTTTTAACCCACATTTCACACCGCCATAATTGATTCGTTGGTTTTGAAGAACAAAAGAAAAACAGCCACCCTTGTCCAGCTGCAGCAGGCAAGAGTTAGGACATATGCCGGTGTGAAAGAGGGAGTAGGGCCGGAGACCCCTGCAGAAAGCATCAGAACAAAGGGAGCGCAATCGCCTTGGCAAGGCATGGGATGAGTTAAATACCCCATTGTATGAAATATGAATAGGTTGGCATTGTGAATTGCGGCGTGGGGGGCTCCTCCGCGTCGCCGATTAGCCACACGATTACCCAGATTACACGGGGAAACGGCTAAGGTAAATAAGGGCAGCCTTCTGCCACCTCCTCCCCGGGGCCAGGAGCAGGCTGGCCCAACCCTTCCCTGCTACTGGGAGCTGGAAGAGAAGGGGATGGAGGAGAAGGGAAGTGAAGTCATAAGCCCTGTGGATAACAAAAATAAGGATTTCAAGGGCAAGAACGTAAAAACATCTTTCTAGTCAAGTGATGTATGGGCATTGTTCCCTGCTACTGCACAATGTGCGAGCAAACTGCTTAGTCAAAAAGAGACCTTGTATCCTCTCCATTTTCTCTCTCTCCTCCCAGGTTAAGGGACAGCCATTGGGCGATGATCACAAAGAATGTGGTAGGCACAATCTCTGTCCTAGGATCTTCTCTACCCTCCATAATCTTGTGCAATCTTGTAAAATTGGTTCGTCCCTCCCTCCTCACCATGCAGCTCTTATAGCCTGGGGGTAACAATGTCAAAACCATGTTTATCCAACCTAGGGCAGCTCAGGGAGACATTATTTATCTATGCTGGAATTTTAAGGTACAGGAAATCAGCTGAGATCCAAAATAGATTCACATCTATATTATTGCAGTCTCAAATGAGATGCAATGTGTACATGTTCACAGTATGAGCTGTGTAATGTGAAATATACATGTGTATATGTTATGGATTTCAGGATGCCCAGCAGTCTCACTTGTAACTGAATCACAGAATCACAGAATATGCTGAGTATGAAGGGATCCATAATGATCATCAAATCCAGCTCCTGGCCCTGCATATCACCAACCCCAAGAGCCACACCATGTGCCTAAGAGCATTGTCCAAAATCTTCTTGAACTCTGTCAGGCTTGGTGCTGTGACCATTTCCTTGGAGAGCCTGTTCCAGTGCCCAGCCACCCTCCGGGTGAAGAACCTTTTTCTAATATCCAACCTAGACCTCCCCTTACACAACTTCAGGACATTCCTCCATGTCCTGTCACAAATCACCAAAGAACAGAGATCCATGTCTGCCCCTTCTCTTCCCCTCACGAGGAAGCTGTAACTGCAATGAGGTGTCCTCT
Source organism: Vireo altiloquus (assembly GCA_013396875.1). Lineage (NCBI taxonomy): Eukaryota > Metazoa > Chordata > Aves > Passeriformes > Vireonidae > Vireo > Vireo altiloquus. Next base: position 422,227 of record VZRF01001869.1, read on the forward strand.
CAGTCTCGTCTTCTCCAGGCTGAACAGACCAAGTGACCTCAGCCACTCCTCATATGGCTTCTCCTCAAGGCCCTTCACCATCTTTGTAGCCCCTCTTTGGACGCCCTCTAGTAGTTTAATGTCTTTTTTATATTGTGGTACCCAAAACACTCGAGGTGAGGCTGCCCCAGAGCAGAGCAGAGCAGGACAATCCCCTCCCTTGTCCAGCTGCTGATGCTGTCCCTGATGCTCCCCAGGACAGGGCTGCCCCTCCTGGCTGCCACAGGGCTGACCCATGTTCAACTTGCCATCAACCAGGATCCCCAGGTCCCTTTCCATGGGGCTCCTTTCCAACCTCTCATTCCCCAGTCTGTCCATACATCCAGGGTTGTCCTATCCCAGCTGCACAATCCAGCCCTTTCCCTCGTTGATCTTCCCTGCTGGTTATTGCCCATCTCTAATTTGCCCAAGTCTCTCTGCAGAGCCTCTCTGCCCCTGAGGGAGTCAGCAGCTCCTCCCAGGTTTGTGTCATCTGTAAACTTGCTCAGTGTCCCTTCCAGTCCTGCACCCAAGTCATTAATGAAGACACTGAAGAGCACAGGGCAGAGGATGTGGCCCTGTGGGACCCCACTAGTGACAGGTCCCCAGTCTGACGTCACCCCATTCACCATAACACATTGTGCCTGACCCATGAGCCAGTTGCTATACATGTAGACTCCTGTAGTCTCAAAAGTGAAGATATTTTTTTCTCAAAGAAGATGTATCTTATTCTAGCTTTTCAGTTCAGAAAGTTTCTAATGTTTGTATGTTTTGTAGCATCTTTTACAACAATAATCTCCATCTCTTTTCCAGAATCATAGAATTGCTAAAGTTCAAAAAGATTATCCAGTCCAATGTTAACCCAACACCACTGTGTTCACTACTAAACCATATTTCCAAGTGCCACATCCACACATCTTTTGAACACTTCCTATGATGGTGATACCACCGCTTTCCTGGGCAGCCTGTTTCAGTGCCTGACCACCCCTTCAGTGAAAAAAAATGTCCAAAATACCCAATCTAAGCCTCCCTTGGTGAAGCTTGAAGCCATTTCCTCTCATCCTGTCACTTGTCATCTGAGAGAAGACACCAGGCCCCACCTTGCTGCAACCTCCTTTTGGGTAGTTGTAGCAAGCAATAAGGTCCCCCCACCCTCCGGAGAGTTTAACTGGGGGTGCTGTGGGATCTCCCACCTCATTGCAAAGGTACTGCTGGTGCCTAAATGAAGACACAACAACCTTGCAGGGAGGAGCCTTTGCACCAGGAGCTCTCTGACGCAAAAGATGTTCCCAGCTGCAAGGTACTCTAAAAACAGCTGGGCTCTCAAAGATCACAGCTCCCTGGGTGTTTTCAGGGAAATTTTGGTGTCTATAAGTCACAGTCGCTCAGAAAGTATTTAAGTGGGTTAAATTGAGACCTGGTTTTCCCTAGAATGGAAAAGAACCAATTTGAGGCAATAACTGGAACTATTGTTTAAAACAAGGGGAAAGGGGTGGTTTGACTTTTGTGATTTTTTTTCTTTATATTTTCAGGTGACCTACTAACAAAATTCAGCACGAGTTTATGAATAGTTTGTCTTGTCCCAAATTTGCATTCTTCCCTAAATAAAACATTCAGCTGGAAATTTTTGCCCAAGACTAGCTTGGACTACTATGTTGAGATTATCGGTTAATGGCAAAACAGATTAAGAAACCAGCTATTGAATGAGAATGGTAACTCTTTAGGATTTAATGGATTCTTATTCATAAATATTCAAATAGTGCTCTAGTTATGAAAATATTCACAAATCTTAATAGATATCAGAGAAAAAAGTACAACTTTCCCTTTTGCTTTGATACACAGTTGGAACCATAAAACAAATCCATATTCTGCCTCACTGTTACAGAAATCAAACAATTGAAGTAGGAAGAAAAACCCCAAACCCAAAGTAAAAAACCACTCAGCACAACATTAAAAAAAAAGAAAAAAAGCTTTAGCAGTGCATATTTTAAATCTTTATATTTCTAAATGTTGGAGAAACCCCCCAAAATATAATCTCACAAAATTTATTCCTTGACCATCAAATATATTTCTTGTTGTACTTTGCCAAAAGTTCTGGGGACTGTGAGCTCCTTACCCTTTCTGTACTGCAAGCACAGATATCAGCATCCTCACCAACTTAGCTAATTGCATCATTTTATACAACCTGAATGTCTGATATTTTTCTCTTCATGCCATAATCTGCTGAGCATTGTGACTTTGTCTAGTCATATGGTATTAGTGTTTCACTCAGGGTTGGGTTTGTACCTGTGTATGTGCTTTGTACTGAAGGTGCAACCTCTTGGAGAAGTTGTGTTTTTCTAATGCCGTATTTCCTTACATTTTGGATTTGAAAAGACATCTCGAATGTACTGAACTTTATTGATGATTTATGGTGAAGTCAAATGAGAAGTGCCTGGTTCACAGCCATTCTTTATTTGAAGACAATTTTTTTTCTTTCTGCATAGCTGCCTTTATTTGCAGTCTCTAGATGTCTAGAGCTTTGAGTACGGGCACTCCTTTTTGTTACTTTAATCAAATGCAATCAGAGTAGTTCATAATGGTCTGTAAAAGCTTTATATTGCCTAGAAGTGCTGCAGCTTTCCATTGCATCCTTAATTTTTAATTTGATTTTTATATTGTGAAATTTTGCATGCACTTCTGGTTTAACATGTAATCCCACCAGGTATCCAAACAGTTGCCCTGTTACTGGACATATAAGCTCAGTTTGGATCTTTCTGTTGTCTTAAAATCCAATTCTCTACAGTATTATTTTGAGTGTTTGCCATGTTTGTGTGCTCAGGAAAGGCCTGGCAAGCCAGCCCTAGGTAGGGAGCATGCAAATAACAGCAGAGAAACTTCCCAGGCAGGTTTCTTGCCAGTAACCTGTTTGTTGTTTAGGACATGCAGAGATTATTGATTGAGCAGCAAGAAGGAAGGGTAAATTGATCTGATAGTGAAATGATGAATTTTTTTGCTGAGCATGGGATTTTTCTGATGGAGAAGGAACAAATTGACTTATTGGTTAATTGAAGGAGAAAATTGACTGGGAGAGGCAGTGAGAATTTGATGAATGTCAACTTCAGGAAAGTAAGGTTCTTCAAATATATGTATGCCTAAACATTTATTTATTTCCTCATTTGTCTGCCTCTTACTAAATGTGTAATAGAGATGGGTGGCTTTACTTTGACTCTTTTTGGCAAGATGGGTAGGCTGACTTTGTGTGAAACTTTCTCTTTTTAAAGTGACTGGGAATGTTCCTTCATTGACATCTGAAAAAGTTTGATGCTGCTGTTTTTTCCTAAAGTTTTGCCTTCTGTTTCAGTTTATTAAGTCTGCCAGTGTATATGTATGATCTTTTCCACTAGCTGCAGTTGTCTAATCCTGGCCTGGGTTTTAATGCACACAGGGTGCCTAACTTCCATGGGAAACAATAAGAATCAATAAGTTTATTCCTTTAAATAATCTTCCAGATTTTACTATCAATTCTCTGTATTGGTAAGAGCAGAACTGCTCCCATAAGTACAGCCATTGGTCTTTCACCCTTTGGAGAGGGAACCATGATGTGTTCTGCTTCACTGGTGTGACAGTCTTGCCTGTAGTGATGGCTTCTAAGTGCTACAATGATAAAAAAAAAATAGTAAAAGTGATACCAACAACACTCATACTAATAGTAATAAATAGTTACATATTGGTGCCACATACATATTAATTACCCCAATGCTTAATTTAAAATCTAATTAATTTAGAATTAATTTCCTAATTTCTGTCTGGATGAGGTTTCTATAATCTTCATATGGTGCCTTTAGGACAGCAGAAGTGTTTTCATTCCCATTTCACAAGAATGGCGTCAAAGGCCTCCAAAACTTTTTTTCTGAGAACTCTTAACTCTTAGAGTGTCCTCAAGGAAGTTTCTGTCCTCTGCTTGGGAAGACTGTGTTTTTAATGGGGCTAGGGAAGAAGCCTATTCAGGAAATATTCCATGTTGTGGGGCAGCAAATGGCAGAGTCCCCAGGGATCAGTGGGGTTATTGGAGCTCAGTGTTGCAATGTTACAATAATTTCCCTCTTGCAATGAGTCTGCCATGGGGATTGAGGGGAAACTGAATTCTGGGGACTGATCTGACTTGTGAAGAAACTGTGTCTGTCCTCCTTCTCTCTGTGCCCTTCCAGACTGCTCAGATGTGCCATGGCCTTATTTTTATCATCACTAGGAAAGACTCAGCTGCTTTTACAGCAGGGATAGTGTAGGAGTGAGCTCTGTGAAGAAATAACAGTAGATATTTTAAACTCCCAAGAGGAGAAGGAAGGACCTTTAATTAGCAAATAATAGGTTTAGCCCATAAACTACTCACAAAAATCCCCGTCACCAGGCACCAGAAAGGAAAGGGATAAGGAAAAACCTTCAAATAATTTACACATAAAAAGAATTCTTGTTTGTGTCCGGGGCATTGCTTTATTTTGAAATACATTTGTTACTTTAAAAATATAGGAACAGCTTTTCTTGAAGTCGCTCATCCCAGACAGTGATTCTCAACGCTAGTATGTTGTTGAAGCAACACCAGAAGGAGGTGACTTGGGGGAAGAGTGCTTGGGGAAGTTTGTGCAGCTGGAAAATATCTTCAAATTTGAATTCTTAATGAGAAACTTATAGACACACCAGAGCTCAACAAATATTTCAGTGTGAATAATTTATATGACAATATCCCTCATAATATCAGGCTGCTGCAGTTCTATGGGATGGCTGGCATTGTTTGACTGACAGAGAAGGAGAGGTGTCACCATCACATGATAACCTTTGCTCTGTCTTGCACCGACTGGGATAACACCTTGAACTGAGTCAATCCATCATCCTGCTAAAAAAAAGATAACTGCTGGCTCTTTCCATAAAACAAAAGAGTTTGATTGAAGGATGCTTTTCTCCATTTTCCTCCCTAATAATTTAGCAAGTTTTCCCTTGTAGAAAGTGGAACTTTTGAAAGTTTCCTGCAAAATCAAAAGCTTGCTCACAGATTGACTCTTAAATGTGCACTGCGCATTTGTCAGGGATGCTCTAAGTGCTACTGAAGCTGACAGAATTCAAGCAGGAGCTGACAGCTTCACTCCAGTTTCAGCTGATTAAAGGCTGCAGGTGCCTGGGGGCCCCATCTCAAGAAGAGCACCTCTGCAATTTCACCAGAGCACTTCCAGTCTGCATGTGTTCATCGGCTGGCTCAGAGTACCACAGGTATTGCACTCAGTAATCAATTTCTGCCTCCAATTTTGGAGTATTTGAAAACAGATACAGAAAAGACGTTAAAAATGCAAATGATGATTACCTTATTGTATGTATGCATATTATATTATGTGCAACAAACAGCAGTGTAAAATGCAAGAATTGCGTGTGTGTGTGTACATTTAGAGCCATTTGTGGCTCTAAAGCATGACTTAAACCTTGAGGTTGGGTCGTTTCACAGCCTTCTCCACATTCCCATACCTATTATGCCCATTGAGCTCTTGCAGGCTGAGCTTGCTGACTGCTCAGTTTGGGAGCTCTTCCCAAGGCCTTGTAGCCAAAGTGTCCAAGTATAACCAGGGATGCAGCATGACCTGACCAGAACCATTCAAAAGAAAATAAGTTATCAGGATCAAAGAGTGCTTTGCACTGCCTGGAAACAAGAGAGACATCACAGGTTCTGCTTTTCTGAATGTTCTCCTTTATAATTCCAACTCTTAGGAAGTGTGCAGTGCTTGTATATGCTGTATATACCTTGAGCTTTAGCCCATGCTGAATGAACACCTAATTGGGGAAATATTTTCCTCTCTGTTCTTTCACAGGTCAGTTTTACACGGTGATGTTTTTTTCCCTTCCTTCACTAATGCAAAGAGAACATCCCAAACAAATAACCCCTCCCAAACATAGATAATACAATGCCACTTCGTAAAAAATTTATTTTACCAAAATAAATAGAGAACTTTTCCTTGCATTATTTCTTCCAGGACCTTTCTGATAAGCAAGACAACCTCATTTCCCCTTTCTTCCCTAAATTTAAATTTCAGTCTCGCTTTCTTAATACCAGAAGTCAAATTCTCAAAACTGATGATTAAAAAATTCAAGCAATCTTTAGAACACTTTGGCAAGGTACTTTTTAAAACACTTGAAAATAAATCAGATCTTGTGGCTTAATAATCAGAACTACAGGCACAAAATATAGTAAGTCAAGTAACAGACATTTGTTAGCTTTTCTACATTAATCCATTAATATATTTTTAGAAATGCTAAATATTTAAAGCACCAGATTGAGAGCTATTCTTAGGGTGATTTCCTCTCTTAAGTTGAGTTCAGGTAATGCTTTTGATCTCCATTTCCATTCAGCTAACTGGAAATTAATTTTTCACAAGTGGATATTTGCTGAGAGGAAGACACAGAAGATATGACTCCAAATAAAAGGAATTAAGGAAATATATTTCTCTTGATCCCTTAGTTGTTCATAATAATTTAGACAAATTGTTGAACAGCATGCCAGTATATCAACAGAACCTTTCCATAGTCTGAGTCCTCTTGTATTGATTTTTAAAAGAGAGCCAGAAAGACCTGGGGGCTTTTAAACTTCAGAACTCGAGGAACTTGTTAATTTCCCCACACTGAGCTATAAGAACCCTACACAGGCAAATTGCAGTGTGTATATATATATGTGTGTATGTATGTGTCTGCATGGTTTTTTATGTTTTTATATACATACACTTATTATTTAAGTATATATACATATATGTGTGTGTGTATATATATATTTATATATACGTGCTCAGGCATCTATAAAATACATGCCATGCATGCAAACATGCATACACATGCATGCATTCTCTTAATCTACTTTTCTCTTAGTCTCCTTTGAGCCTGTCTTTTTTTTGTTTTAAATCACTTTTTGGCTCATTTAAGGCTCTGCTGTACCCATTAAATTCTGCCTCAGATGGTATATCAGACTTGTTTTAAATTAAAAAGAATACGAAAAATAATTTTGAGATAATGGAGAAGACAGTAATACAAAGATAATATGAAGCAATAATAAGAGAATATAATTTCCATTACTGGAATAGTTTATTAAAAAAAGAAACAAAACAAAACACAAATAAGAGATATAAATTAGAATCCTCACATTAAAAACGTGTCCTTCTGAAGGGTTGTTCTGATGTTTTGAGTAGGATTTGGAGTGCCAAAAAAATAGGATGAAGATGCTTGTGAGAGAGACCGGGAAAGAGATCTTAGGAAAGCAACTGTGCTCTGCAGAAGTAGTTCAGTTTGAATAATTTATTTTAAATATGGATCCTCTCTGGTGTCTGAGCACTCCCTCCCTCACCACCCCCACCCCCCTCTTTTCTTTTAAAAATAGGAATTTCTGTCCTGCTTGTGTTCCAATATTCCAGTTCACACAGGGTGCCTGGTGGTAGCTCAGCACTTGTGTACTTCACTACTTACTGCTGAGGAGCCTTGCTTGCCGGTAATCTAGATTTATGGTAAGTCTACCCTTTCCCTTCATCTACAAGGTCCAGGGACATTCGGGTAGCCAATCTGCCCTTAAATATGTCTCTGAGGAAATGGTGCTAATTAGTATTGGAATTTACAGCCTTTCATTTTATTGACTTGTCCTACTTTCTTCGATAATTAACTAATGAGTAAAGTAATGAGCTATGTTAGTCAGTCATGATGTTCAATTAAACAGCAAATCAATTATTGAAAATAGTTTCGGACAGCTCTGGTGTTGTCACAGGGAGAGTGTGCGAGCGAGCGTGTATGTGTGTGTGTGTGTGTGTGTGTGTGAGTGTGTGTATGTGTGTGTGTGTGTATGTGCACATGTGCTGTAAATGTGTTCCCTAGACGTGGCAGTTTCCCTCCCTGGAGGGCACCTGGCCCATGGAAGGCTCTCTAGTCACAGCCAAACCAGACCAGTGGTCCCTCTTGCTTGCCTTGCCCACACCTTGCTCAGCTGCGCCATGCAGCACCCTGACACTGCACCCTGGCGGGCTGAGCTTGTCTGTAGGGGGTTCCCAAACCCTGAGAAAGAGAAGATTGCTGTAAATTAGGGAGCACTTTTCCTGAAGGGGAGGTTGGATGTACAAAGCAGGAGCGCCTGCTCACTGGTGCAACCCCTCTGCCTCTTTCTTGGCACATGCAATCTTTCCCACTGGTGAGCAGGGTCGCCTGTCCCAGAGCTTGGCATTACAGCAGCAGGGACTGACACACAAATATGTGTCCTCAGAGCCTTATCTCTTTTCTGGCTACAGCAATACCCATGAACAACAGAGAGGCTTGCAGGGAGTTTAGAATTTTTTCCCTTTGAAGGCTTTGCATACCAGTCTGAGCAGCAGTTGTCCATGGGAAGAGGCTTCTAGGACCATCATGTCATGAGTCCCCTGCACCAGACCTGGGGAAGCACAGCAAACACATTCTTGCGTGGCCAGTGGCAGGTCAGGTCACAATTTTCTTGGGCAAAGCCATGACATTGGGCCTTGTACAGCTGTCTGTCTGTACAGCACAGACAATTTCATTTGGCATGAGCCAGGCAAAGATCTTTGTTGGCAGGATGAGAAACAGGCATTCTTTATCTCCCTAATCTGGTGAGTCCAGTTTTGCATAGGAAATGTAAAGGGCAGTTCCAGCAAAGAAAGGTGTAGCTGACATAATCATTCATTTACTTGCTGGCTGTTTAGATTTAATTATTCTTCCTTTGGAATTTTTACCCTTCCAGTTTTCTTCAGGTCTTTTGCTCCATCCTGTCCTCTGCAGGAGCTGGTAGCACAGTTGCACCTGCTGCTCCTGACTCTTCTGAATTTCAAACTCGCCTTCCTGGCACCCACCTTAGTTCTGTGTTTGGTGATCGAGATTACCACAGCATCAATCCCTCATCCAGCAAGCAAACCTGTCCTGAAGCTTCGGAAGTTTGGGAACAATTTTAACTGTCCTGTGCTCTACTCACACAAATAAATTTTGACTTTATCTGTCTAAAGACCACTTCATTTTGGACAGCAGAGGACTGTAATATTGCATTAAGCAAATAAAAAAGGTTATTAGATGGAAAGTTTGGGTTGAGATTAAAATTTTAACCTAATATCATTCAGATATGCTACCAGAAAAAACATTCTGGTACAGCTCTCTTTGAGTAGCAAAGCAGCACAAATAGTGCCATGCCATGCTCATAGACTCTCTAGTCATAAAAAATATTATTTATTAATAATAATAGTCATCTTATCATGTTTTATTTCAAAGACAGTGGACATGCAGAAATTTCCCCCCTGCCATCCAAATTCAGAAGTAAAAGCAGGCCAGTGAGCAAGCTGCGTAAATACAGAGAGAGGAGACTAAACGCGTTGGCCTTAGCCATCCAATTGAATCATGATTCATTAGAGAAACAGCAAGCCAAAAGAAATCAAAGACAGTTCAAAAAAGGCAACATAAAGTTTTCATTTCCAAACAGTTTTAATTCACTGTTTGTGCTCTTTACTGAGAATATGCAAGGAACACAAACATTCCCATATGATTTAAATTACAATTTACATATGAATTACATTAGAAATATGAGCTACACTAAAGAGATAATTAGTGCTGTCCTGGGTTATGTGAGCACAAACAAAATTAAATAAGAACAATTTCAAAGCCAAGTTTTGCTTTGCCTTTTCAACTAAGCTGGTTTAATCAGCGATAATGACTGAAATAAATCCACTACATATAAAACAACACACAACGTATCATACTGTGTGAAATGTCATTACTACATCCCGTGCTTTGGTAAATCTCACAGTCAAAAAGGAATGCAACATCCCTGGTAGGATGCTACACAAAATTTGCCACTGCTAGGTGCCCGGCACTGGAGGTGATGGTCCCTAAGGCTTGCAAGGAAGCAGGACCCACGGCAGGCCAACATCGCTGCACTGCTCCAGAGAGAGTAACAGGGAGAGGAGGGCTGTGAGGTTGTGTGTCAGGGATTTTTTTTGAACACAACATATGAATGAGAAAGAGCTGACACGGGAAAAAAACTACAATGTTAGCAGAGAGCAATGAGGGAGGGGAGCTGGAGAATCAGGGGTAAGAGGAGGGGGACAGGGGAGGAAGAGGAGAAATTGAGAAGGATAAAAAATACCACACAGAAGCAAACTACCTGAGCATCGGTGCCTCAGATCCTAAATAGAGCTATGGTTTATGACTACCTTGCCTAATGAGCTAAACTCTGGTGACCATAAAACTGAAATATAATTATGACATTAAAGATGCCTATATTTGAACTTAATTATTAATTAATTTAATGAGAGAATAGGAGGTTGTAAAATTGCTAATTAAACGGCTCTGTAAAACTGCAGACAGCAGAGGATTTACCAAATGATGAATCCCACAACAGTATTTGGGCTATATCAATATTCTATTAATATACAGTATGCCAGAGGTACTGGCTAGTACGCTACTCACAGTTAAGCCGATGTGACAGGCATACAGAGTGAAAGAAAATGAAGGACATAAAATTCCGGATGACAACAACCTTGAAGACGATCTCTGCCCCCACCTCTGTGGCAATTTCTGAAATCAGTTAAATAAACTCAGAAATGCAGGATAAAAATCAATCTTACCATCACAAATGTGAATAAATTGGCTCGAAGCAAAGGACCTACCTATGGTCTTTGGGCACCGTGGTGCTGTGTCGCCCTCCGCTTGTAAGCGGGAATGGTCAGAGTGGGTCTGGACTTAAGTGCAACAGAAAGGGAGGGATGCAGCGTGAGTGAGTGAGTGAGTGTGTGTGTGTGTGCGTGCTCGCAAGTGAAAGAGAAGCTGAGCAAGAGCAAAAAATAACTGTCCCCGTGTGATTAGTGAAATTAAACTCAAGTGAACCTTCAGGGGCTGAATTCGAACCTACCGGGGACAATTTTAGAGATTCCCACATTGCATTATCAGCATGTGAGGAATTTCGCTGTAAGATTTGAGTGGCAATGCCATTTGGATGACATTCACTTAAAAATACAGAGGAGGGGTGCAGGGAAATGTTTTCTTTTAGTACTAAGTCTAATTCAAGGAACGTCTAAAGAAAATGCATTGGGGTATATCGCCCTGCATGTCTCTAAATGTCAGTCATGATTAATTACTGGGATAAAAGCAAAAGCAAAAATTCAAATATCCCTTTTGTAGGAAACAATGAAACACCTCTGGGCAGTGTAGCAGAAAACATGAATAACAGTAGGTTAACTGTAGGAGGTAAATTTTAATATTTGCGTGAATCCTTAGAACTGTTGCTTTTTATACTTGCCATGTGGCATAGCTTTTTTTTTATACATTTTGATTTTTAAATGCCCTGTTGACAGCCACAGGAAGGAATTTAACAAACAAGATCAACAAAATCATGTGGGAGGAGACTTGCCTTTCACTCTAAGGGAAACAATATAGTCACTACAGTAATATCTCTCACTTCTGGAAAATGAATGGAGGATCTTGAAAGCAAGGACAGGAGTTGTATTCCCAAGTCCTTTGTCAGTTCTGAAGAAACTACACAAATTTTCAGTGCCTCAGTTTCTGCTTTCTAAGCTAGGAATAAGGGCAGTTTTTTGCCATTTATCATTCATGTTTCAGAACAGTAAATGGAAACTTGCACATAATTTCTGATGAAGTGATCTCTAGAAGTTGTTTTTTGTTGACCGGTGTGGGAAAAGACTTTAGAAGTGTCACTTCTCACTTTTTTTTTTAATGTCCATCTTTGTCTATATAAGCAAGGTAATTTAAAGCAGCTACTTCACATGATGGTCTTGTTACCTTGTCTCAAATACACAGTTTTCAGTCTCTTGATGTTCAGAAACTTCACTGGTGAGTTTTGTATGAGGATCTGCAGCTGAAAGAGCTGCTGCTTTAAAAAATCTTGATCCCAATTTAGAAAGCTACTCTGGCTGGTTTCTATCTTATAATATGCGCAATTAATAAATATGAAAGCTTCTATGCATTTATTATCTTTGTATCATGCCCTGCAGTTTTATAGATCCAATTTTTCAAAAAGTGACTTCATCTACCAGAAATAAAACCAGACAGACTTCTTCTATTGTATAGTCAGCTATGGAACTTGCCCCTTGACTGGAGACCTTTATGAGATCTGAACTGTGCTCTTTCTCATTTTTCAAGCATAGCAAGGTAGGCAATGAGTTAAAATTTGTAGGATTATAGTAAAAAGGAAATTCCAAATAGCTCAACATCAGCACATTGCAGGTTACACATCTAGAGTATCAGAGAAATTGCTTCTTTACCTCCACCAGAACTACCCCATGGCTAACTTTATTACAGCAAAGTCTCTCTCTCTGCTAGAGAAATTCAACTTGCAGCAGAACAGATGGCTTGAAACAGAAGAGAAAGTAAGGCATGAAATCTGGGGATGCCATTGCCTCCAAGGTCCCTTGATGCAGCCATTGTAGCAGCTCCCTTTGAGACAGAAATATTTGAGAAAGGGTGAATACTGGTTAGTTATCGTCCAGCCAAAATTCTATTGATGTTTTCTGTGATACTTGCTGCCTTCCAGTTATGAGGGGACCCTGGGCAGGAATGGGCAGGGACCTCCTCATTGCAAGGAGTGTGAAAGGTCCAACCAACAGCTCTGAACCTGAAGTTCATGGTCATCTTTGTAAGACTGGTCACTACAGACCACCCTGGGAGAAAATTATTTTGTCTTGTTTCTCTGCTCTGAGGGCTGGGGGCTGACCACTGTCACCTGACAGTGATTTTAGGGCTGAGCAGGGGCAGGTGTCTCTCTGGGTACCAGCAGCCATGGTAGCAATGCTGCTCCCAGCCTTGTGTCACCTATCACCCCAAAGTTGGTGACAGCTTGAAAACCTCTAGGATTGCACATTCCTTAAATGCTATGGGTGAAATCCAGCTGTGGCTCAGAGCTATACTGTGTGGCTGACAGGGGTGCCTGTCAAGCTTGATTACCAGGAGAGAGCTCCAAAGTGAGAGCATTGGTGATTAACCATCACTGGTATTGCAGGCATATGTCAGGGTCTCACTGTGATACGTGTGAAAAGTTTATAAACCCAAAGCTTTCACTGATCTGATTTAATTCCTGAGGATTTAAATTGTTTGTTTTAATCATGATTTAAATCTTCAAGGAGGTTAACTTGGTTTAAGTTATCTTGTGCTTCTGTTTGCATTTGTCATTTTTGTGCCCTTTAGAAAGCTTTCCCTTTTTCGATTGGTTGGTAAGTTGTAAAATATAGGAATAAACACATTCTACTAAGTAAGCTTCTCACTTTGTATATTTTCTGGTGATCAGAAAGATATTTTATGTCTTTGCCCATTCAACTAGCCAGGGTTTTAAATTAATATAATTTAATTTCTTTTTTACATTACAGAACATTAGAATATGGTGAATGTTGTAAGTCTTTTTCGTTAGGTGAATACTATTTTTGTCTTGGTATTCGTGTTAGAAAATATTCATAAGCACCTCACAACATCTGTAAAATTGAAGGAGAAAACACTTTAAAATAGCTCTCCCTAAGTAAATAAATCTGCCTTAAATCCAATGGATATATAGAAGGAAAAAATATATTTACTTAATATATTTTACAGATTTTTTTTTCACTTAATTTCATATCTACTGTATGCATTATAACATAAAGACAAAACCAAGATTTTTTAAGCTACTAATTGGTTTCTAATTGGTTTTCTAACTTCTTCATTAAGAAGAACTAATTGAATACATTGAACTCAACATAAAAACTTTTATAATTCCTAAAAACAAAGTTTCTGCAGTCAAAAATTTCAAACTGAAGTAAAAAATTGCTGAATTTATTTTTTATTTCTTTACTAGTGATTTCACATTACAGTGTTTTGAATTTTTTTAAAACCTCAGTGTGAGACTAGCACTGCTTGCAATCATCACAGCATTGCAGAGATAAAAACATGGGGAAATCACATATCTAAAAGTAATAAAATAAAAGGTTCTTACTCGAGCATGAAGTCTTCAGATCTGAAAGTTGTAGTCTGAAAATAGAGGACTACTGTATTTATGAAAAGGCAAAAGAATTTGCATTAGTTCTTGCTACTGTAAACTTTCTTTAAATAAAAAGAAATGGCACAGAATGAATAGGATAGGAAATATATGGATTCAGCTTTTCCATGTCAGGAAAACAGGTCAATTAGTACATTTGGTGTGAAATCTGAAAGACAAAAGGTGTTCTCCCATGTATGCGCATTAGCAGTATGGCAAAAGTTTGGAGTGGAATTAAATTAGCAACTTTGTTGGTTGTGAATAATCCAGCTGGCTCCCCAAACTAACTGAAAGAGTTTCGCAGCAGTAAAATACATAAGCATTTTAAACACACAGGGATCAAGCAGATCTGTGCAGAATTGAGGTGGTAGGTACCTTAAGAGTATATAGTGTTGAAAGAAAGAACCATTAATTTTTTATTACTTTTCCCCAAGATTGCAAGTTCTTCTGGAACAAAGATAAAGGAGAATTTTGGGATCTGCAATCCATAGAAAACTCTTGCCTTTCACTTTGCCACGAGATCACACCTTTGTATTAATCTCTGTACACAGCTCTCCTCACTGTTTATCTATCAACAACCTGTGAATTTTCCATATGTCATTTAGATAATTATCAAAAGCTCTCCTCCCAATGTAAAACTGTATTGAGGAGAGCAAGTAGGTTTCAGCTGCTGAAAAACTGCTGTGACCTCTGTGAACATTTTTCTTCAAGGAATTACACAGAGTTTCATATAATGCCATGAGGAAGATTGAAGCCTGGCAACACTTCATGCTTGGCATGTCCTTTAAAAAGTCTAGTTGGGTACCTCTCTTGTGTTCCAAATCACAAACCAGGCAAGCATCCTAAATAAGAATGAGTCAATCTTTCTGCTCCCAAGCTCCAAATGTGTTAATCTTTTCCTGACTCTGTGAGTTTTGATTTAACTCTGGAGGAAAAGGAAGGCAAGAAAGAAACCCGACTGATGTTGGCTGCACCAAGGTTTCAAGCTGGGTGCCCGGCAAGGTCTCTCACAGTGTCCTTCTGCTGCAGTAGTGTGCTTTGACTACAATTTTTCCAACTGAGAGAAGGTATCAGGAGTAAAGTCACACTACAGACAACCCAGGAAGGCTATTTAGTCTACTTTTTCTCCTTATCCATTGTTGTTAGTCATGTTATGTTTGAACACGAAACTTGTTACAACCCCAGTTGGTCACAACAGTGCTTAAAAACTGTTCGAAGTACAGTTGCCCAGTCCTAAATTTCAGTGGGACTACTCATACAGTTAAAACTATGTGTCTGTGTAAGTGCTAGACTGCATTTATAGGCAAATTTTAGACTTTGGGTCCGCCTTAACCTTTTGGGGTTTTATCTCTTTTGTTTTGTGAAGATAGCTAATTCTTATTTGTTGTAAAATAAGCTTCCTTTATATATTAAAAGCTTACAGAGGAAACCACGGTCATGCATGAAAAATATGTTAAATACTTAATAAAAAGAAACTGAAGTATACAAAACAATATGGAAAGCTATAAGTACTAGCTATAGAAAAAAAAAATCCAAAGGGTTCTACACCTTACCTACATGTAGATACAGACTGAGGCAATATTTTCATCTGAAAGAAAAATCTCCATGTAGACTATATGACATAATTTATGTAAATATTGCCTGAAAAAATAACAGCTGTCTGTTTTCATCAAATCCACTTGAGAAATTAAGGATAAAAAGGAAAAGTTGGCAAAGCATCTCAGAAGGGCAAGTCTTACATAATTTGAAAAAAGTAATTCTGAACAAATAGAGGAAGGGATCATAATGACACCTTTTTTTCTAAAATGTAGAGATGCCTTGAAGGAGGACAGGAAGGTAAAGGCATGCATGTTGTCTGTGAAAGACTTCTAATGCCCAGATTGTGATGGATTTGTGGCTTCATCTTTGCGCTTGTGAAAGAAGTTATAAGAACTGGGAGATAAGCCAGTCTGTGTTCTGTGACAGGGTGGTAAACCCCCAAATTCTTCAGTTCCTACCATTAGCAACAGAAGAGATGTCTGACACAGTAAATCAATTTGGAAGGATTAAATAACAATTTGGTCTCTGCCTTATGAAAAGTAAGATCCCATCTGGTCTGAGTTTGCTTCTTGTTTACAAATGTCTTAGTTTGAACGAAGAATAGGAAAAAAAAAAGGGTTCTTGCTCCTTCTCCCAAGAAAATAGGAAATCCATTTGATGATGGTCCTCTGTCACAGCGGGTCAGCAGGATGTCATTTACAGACAGCCATGGACATTTCTTCAGGTAGCTCCATGTATATACATGCACTTGGCCATGCCTAAGCTTTTCTGATGACATCATCTCCCTGAAAACATATTTCTCTGCCTTTTGATGTATCCTGTCACAGTAACATGTTCTTTCACTGCATCATCAAATTATATTAGGACACATGAGAGTAGCCACCCAAGCGGATGACCTCACTCTCGCCCTACTTTGATCTACCTCAGTCATTTCTAGTGACTCAGGTGTATAAAACAATTCCCAGGAAATGGTTGAAAAAACCTACTGTTCCCATGGGCTGCATGTGCATTTGGGAATATGAACTGCAGTGAACAGTTGGGCAGAACAAGTTCAAGTTACACAAAAGATTTAAGTAACATGCTGGAAAATACCCCCACCACAAGTTGAAAGGCCTCCTTTTTTTCCATGCTTTCTTCTTAAGGGATCAAATTTGAAAACGCAACACACAGTCAAAACGTTAAAGATAATAATGGGTCAATCTGACACCCTTCTTGTTGTAATCAAGGAGGAAGAAAGCTTCATGTGTACATGTGGTGAACAAACATAAATACCTTATGGCAATGTTAACACAGATTCTCCTGGTCCACTCATGCAGCTGTGATGCCAATACCTTTACACAAACATTTAAACTCATAAATGAGAGGAAAATTTATTAAAGGAGACAGTAAATGAGTAGTATCAGTTTCACATTTGAGTCTCTAAGCCACCTTCAGGAGTAGTTAAGGAGCAAAGGGTCTGATTCTTGCTTACACAGATAGTATTGCAATGTAAAACAAACTTGGACAAGGGTGCAAATTACATTTAGTCCACCCAGCCTGATGCAAGATGGAGAGTAGTGTCTTGGAGTGACTTGAAATGAGAAAGTGAGTTAGAAACTCTCCCTCTGCAAATTGTTTAATATATCAGCGTTAGCTGCAGTTTAGTTATCCTCTAAACAGAAATGGCCTGGTGTTGTACAAGAATGAAAGTTTTTATTGAACGGCTTGACTTGGATACAAGGAAAACCAGAATATATTTGTTTCTTCTTTGTTTTTTCCCACTTATAGCAGTTGCTCTAATGAGAGAAATTGCCTTTCTCAACATGCCTTCTCTTCTGTCTCTTTACACCAGCATGGCAAGGAGAACATTACTAACATAAAAGTATGTGTTACATTTAAAAAATACAGCGGGAGAAAAAACTTTAAAATTCATTTTTCTTCCCCCTCTCTCCCCATGCTCCTCAAGCAAGCTCTTTTGTATTGACACTTTTTCCTCCCCTGCTTATAGTGAGGTTTATTTCTTCTTCAGTAGTGCATTTTAGAGGTGAGTGGATCACAGTTGTGTGTTAAATCATGAACAAAACCAATCTCTCTCCCTCTCCCTCTCTCCCCCTTTCTTGTTGTCTGCTCCTTTTACTTAAACATAGCTTCTAGGTTAATGATTCATTCTTCTGAAAGGCTGCTGTGCCTAGCAGATTATACTGTAAAATCTGCCATTCTGTTTATGTTTAAAATACAAGATTAAAGCAGTGGTCATGCTGAGGGAAATGGTTCTCACACAGAACAAGAAAGGATCAATCCACGTCTGCCAAATCCAGGCTGTTTTAGCAGAGTCTGCTGTTTTGGTGTGCTGCCAGACCCCAAAGAAACACTGGTGAGCTTTGAAACTTCGTAGCCATTCTTAGACTGAGCACAGCAAGGACCTAAAATAAGGCTTATCACACACTAATGTACCTCTGAAAGTTAGAGCAGCCTAGCTGTCTCTAAATTGCAGGGAAAGCACTTGAGAAATAAGTAATTGAGTCCTAATCAGAAATGAAAAGGTGAAAGATTTTAATGAAAAGAAGCCTGTATGATACCTTTAAAAGTATATGTGGCTAGAATTTGCCCCTGGTACTGTAGAACCAATATCCACGTCATATATACTTAAATTATCACTGGTAGTAATGCTTTCTTTATCATGTCACACATTAGCATAAAGGTAAATCAGAGCCAAAGTTACTTTTTTTTTGTTTTGTTCCTACAGTGTGACTTACTCACCAGACCAAATAGGTTGATCCATAAAAACTAGTTGGGCATGTAATGCCAGCCAGATATTAGATTGGAGAATTGTATACACTTGAAATTTACAAAAATAGCTGATTTGAAATAATTGCTCTGAAACAGCTATTTGGGCAGAAAAGCTGTAGGGATATTTCTCAACCATTTCAGATTAGTTATCTCAGTAAATTTCTAAGTATAGACAAGCCCTCGTGATGCGTCCTGCCAAATGAAGATTGTTCTATTCAATTAGCTCTCATTAAGGAAGGCAGAGAGGGGTAAAAGTAGATTCCCATTAAATATAAATTTTCATATTTATTAAGCAGAAGTGATAATACACAAATTCAAATTCACATCAATTTTGTACTCATTAAGTGAAGCAGGCCTTCTAAAGAAACCATGAGCCTACTCACTGGAGACTTAAAACAGGTCTGGAAAAGGTTTTTTGGTGTTTGAGGGACCTAGGCTGATAAGGACACTGCCTTTTGGGTGAGGGTCTGAATCATGGTTATGAATCATGATTACAAATTACAGTTATTTCAAGGAACAGTCATATCGTTTGTCAGAGATTTTTTTTCTCCATGAAATTTTTGGCTCTATTTTTACGCAGGACAGGGAGTAGTTTTAAATAAAAGGCAGTACTTTCAGGGGCAGGGAGTGAAAACACTGTATGTCAGGTGTCAGCTTCTCCATAAAAGTCAAAGCCATCCATAAAAAGACGACACCTTTTCTAACTGTGGTGAAGTGAAATGTGGTAAAGCAGAAGTGAATGTAAGCACTGTGGAAGCAGGGTTTAAATGGGAAATCCAGACTTTGACCCATTATGTTGGTGAGTAGAAATGGCTGCTGCTATTTGGTACTCAGAGTGGTCCTTGGCAGTGCTGTGTTGAAGTTGCTTTCCATCCTTGCGGTGCTGGCCATGACCTTCCCTTGTTCCAGAAAACGTCTTAGAGAAAAAACACCTAAATTCTCTCTAAAACCTCATGACTAAAGAAATTACTACATGCATATGGATTAAAAGCTAGGCTGTTTATTATACATATTTAGATCCGAATTGGACATAGATTACTATACAGGCCAGACTAAACAATTTTAATTTAGCAAACCAGTGCTGGCTATAAAGAGGGGGTGAAATAAATGTTTAATATATCCTATATCATCTTTCCCTAAATGGTTTCTATTTATCATCCAAGTACTGAATCAATGTAACTACATATAAAATCCACAGATTTTATAGTCCAGTAATAAGTACATGCAAATTATGTTGTCATATAAACATACTGGCACAAAAAGATGTATAATACCTATCAGACTAGTTAGCCATTATCTTAATTACGAAAGGATTATCCCTGTAAAGGCCAGGCCATAACATAATAGGAGTTCTGAAATATGAACAATCTCTAGCTATGTTTACCATTAATTCAGACTGCACTTATATTTCCATTTCCCTTTCTCTACTGTTTATTTTTGTTAATGTTTATGTGTCCCTTTGTAAGCAGCAATATGGTACAGTATCCCATCAAATTCACCGTGAAAGCTCCAAAGAGCCATCCCAAGTATATTAATCCTCCATAAAAATAAATAAGCTATATGAGAGAGAGCATTTCTATAAGGCTCGAGTGTTAGTACTGGCAGCTGGACCATGAGGTGGTGAGAATGTGTGTGCCAACTTTGAGATTCATGCATGAAAAAGCTTTTCGCATCTTTTTTTTCTGAGATGGGTTTTGTTAGTGAATGTTTTTTTTCCCCTCTTAGTAAAGATCCTTCTGTAATAATGACACTGTCTTTATCCCTCTTTCTATGGAAGTCAAAAATGCTTTTGAAAGGGCAGGCGAAAGAGGAGTCTGAAAGAGATCAGGTCACACAAGAAAGATGTTTCACAGTTGGGACTTTGCAAACACAATACAGAAAAAACAACAAATATAAGTAAAACTTCATCTCTTCCTAACATTACATTTGCTCTGATGTATTTTCTGAAAGCCGCCCAAGTATAACTATTTATTTTAACTAAAGTAATCAAGATTAATGTCAGCAGTTATGACACACGCTGTTTGCTAAAGAACACATAGAACAATTGCTCAAGGCAAGCTTCATTAAGAAATCAGATAAAATTAGTAAAACTGATTATATTTCAAAACTCAGCAGCGGCAGCAGCTCAAATTGCCATTCAGGAGCCTCCAATTAACACAATTGGTCTTGTTCACGATCAGCTTTGTAATCTCATTAGCCTATTATATTTTAATCATTGGGATAACTGCACAACAAAACTTATTTTATTTTTGCACTGACTACCGATGGCATAAGTGAACGTGCAACATACTTTTTTCTTTCTCTTTTTCTTTCCTTCCTGTTTCCCCCCCCAATCCAGAGAACAATGCAGACTCCTTAGAGCATTATCCTGGTTACAGATTATTACCATACACTCTGTCAGAGCTATGGAATGCTCACAGCAGGTATCTTATTTGGCATTAATTGGCAGGGGACTAATTGCATAACTGACATTGCTAGTGAAACTTAGAGAATGTAAGGTAGGGATGGTGCAAAGTGCCAGAAGAGAGAGAGAAAGAGAGGGGAGAAAGAGCAAACAGACGCCTGCAGACAGCTCTGTGGACACACGCATATAACTCATTTGCCTCCTTGGTGTGCTGCCTTGTTTCGTAAATGTGTTCCAGAGATATTGGCCCTTGTAAAAACACAAAGTCTTTCTGTCCTTTAGGTACTGGCAGTCTGCAAATGCCTACAATACCAGTGTTTCATTGATATTGAGTATTGCCTGCTGCAATGAGATTATGTTCTATTGATGGGAACTGGGGTGTAACATAGCCATCTACAGAAAGCAATAGGTTGCCCTATTTTCAAGCTGAAAATGCTATGTATTTTATGAACTGCCTCTATCTTGCACACCAGGGATGTCTCTGTGGCTAAAGCCATAATAGGATTTTCCTAAATGATACAGAAATACAAATATTCTGACTGAGCACTTTTCTGGGCTCGTCTTATTTACCAGCAAGCTTTGATACAGTATTTTGCTTCCATCTTTTAAAGGACATTTTCAATTTCCCATTTCCCTTATGAGTGCTTCCTGTAAAGGTGTCAATAACCACTAATTGCGTTCTGCTTGGCCAGTCTGCAAATCAAAACAGCAGAGGCAGCAAGCCAATATGCATTCAAATCCCGTTACTTGGCTGCCTCATCCTCAACTGGAAAGATATGAGAAGGCAAACATTCACACCATTGTATGCCGGGAAATTTGGAGTTGCTCCTGTGATCTCCAAAGATACCTATGTGGCTGCTGTTAATTCTCAGACTTATTATTTTAAGAGGGTTACTGCTGGGGGTATTTCAGTGTTGTTTCTTTTATCTTTGGTCCAGGAAACGGCATGACTTAGATCAGAGCAAATGTAAAAGGAAATAGCTCTGCAGTAAGAGCAGAATGTATGCAATACTTAAATTAGGAGCTTGTTCCCATAGGCAGGCAGGAGAGTGACAGAGTATGGAGATTTTACTGTTTTGGTGGCCTAAGCAAGGGATAGGTGGGATTTAGCTGTGCTGAATATCATAGAGTGAAAAAATCCATTGATTAGATTACTTTTGCTCTTCTTTCATTACTTATATGTCAGAAGAGTGTTGATTTTCTTAAATCAATTTGTCATGCCAAAGTGTTAGCTGCCTAATTTCTGCTTGTAATATTCAGCCTGGAGTTTAGTTGTGAGCGGTCTGTTGTCAGCATTTGCTACTGCAGCTCAAACTGCTTTGATTTCACTGTTATGAGGGTCAATTTCCTCTCCTGGTTTGAGGAATGAGCTTTCCATGGTGTCTGCCCACCAAGAGAGAGGTTTCAGAAACACTTTCCACTGATATTTTTATCCAATTTCACTTAAAATATTCATCTTAGGCAAAAATTTCCACCAGAGAAATTATTACACAGAGAAAACCCTTACAGGAAGGATGCCCAGAGGTACCAAAAGAGCCAGCTCAGGTTGACTGAAAACACCAAGTGCCTGTGTGTGGGACAATCCATTTCACATCCCATTTTGTTCTGTTCTGACACGGAGGGGAGGCAGAGGTGACATCTCTTGTGTGTTTCCCCACCATGGCCCATTCTCAACCACACTTAACTTGGCTGCTAAGGGGCCACAGGTTTTATATTTCTGGTGACGGTAGGGATGACCCTTCCTGATGATGCTAGATGATTGCTGAGTCACAGGCTTTTTCTCTTGTAAGCATGCATCCAAGAGCAGCAATTTGTCCCTCTTCCACAAAGCCTGTGAGCAGATGCTTGGAAGGAAGATAAATTAGCATTGAGAGAGCAAGGGAGGGTTGGAGATCTTTCTTTTCATCTGCTACCTAGCATATCTGATTGTGATTATAACAGTCAGACATTTAGAAAAGATGAAAAGGTTATTCCACCATATTTTTGGGGGGCAATACTTTGAATAGATAATGGATTTAGTCATCATTTTGCTTAAATAACTTCCACTGTTAACTGCTTTTAGTGTGGTAATCACCTTGTCACCTTCTACCCTATTCTACTAGTTTTCTATGAAAGACATAAAATACACTTAAGAAACTGGATGAACTAGTGATGTGATACTCCTCTTAAAACTGAAAAATGCTAGGGGGGGAGCATAAGGATAGCAGCTCAAGCTGCTGTTTGCCACTAGATGTCCTACATCTTGTGGTACAAACGGCTAGGGTAAGTCAAGGCTGGCACAACGTTTTTGCTGTGAGATATTCAGTGATGTTTCTTTTGTTGTCACAACAGATGTAGGACTTGCTGCTGCCTCCTTTTTTCACACTGTGTTTCACCTAGGTCTTTGAATGAGAGCAGGCTCCAAAGGGCACTGATCTCTGCTGCTTTCAGGGGGCCTGGTGGTGGTCAGCCTGCTATGCCGTGACCTTCCTAGAGAGAGTATCCCACAAGGGGAGACCTTTCCAGGGGCGCTGGCAAACCTCCCTGGGCAATGGGTGATTTCAGCAAGTGTGGCAGCCTCTCAGCTGCAAGTGTTTCAGCTCTTTGTGAAATCACCCTGGTCAACTCAGGGACAGTGAGACAGGAGCTTCATATGGCAATTCCACAGAGCTAGCCTTATTGTCCAGCAACCCTGTGAAGGGCAGGCCAGGGGCAACAGGGTTTTTACGGGAAAAGCAGGGGGTGGGGCAGAAACCAATTAGCCAGCAGGGTACAGGTTATTACCATGAAGTAGCAAGGCATGGTGGGAGTGGTCACCATGACCTTGAGGAAAGTTGCTTCAGGCTTCATTCCTCCACAGATCTCTAGACTGATGTGCCCAAACATGTTGATGTGTCTGCTGCCAGGCCCCTTCCCTATTCCCTGAGCATTTTGCATTATCACTTCATTGCATGAGTCAGTTGGTGAGGATTCTATGTTCCTGTAGAGGTTTGCTAGGGTGGGAGCAGAGGCCAGCTCGTTCGTAGTATCAAGTGGTGCTGAGGCAGGTAGATATTGCAGAGTGTCAGCCAAACCAGACTGATGCTGTTTAATGCTATAAGTCATGGTTTCTGGCAGCTGCTGGCTTACTGGTGTATTTTGCTCACCAAGCATATTTTGCATGAGTTGCAAAGGTGATGCTATCAGCGGTAGCCAGTGGACTCGTGATGGCAGAAATGTACAGGCAGCAGCAGAGCACCAGCGCAGCAGAAGGAGGTGAAGGGTGAAAGTTATTCTGATGTTTAAATGGAGTTGAATTCTGCTTCAGAATCTGTGACTGAGCATTTCTGACCTGTAAAGGAGAGCTTCTGCTGCTGTCATTCATGCTGATAGTGCCCTTATCTCTTCCTTTGCTCTGGAGGCTTAACCCTGTTGACTTCAGTGCACTGTGGAGCAAGCTTCTTGTCATCAGCTGCAGTCAGAGTATGTGTGAATGTATCTCTCACTGCACCTGCAAGGTGTTTTGAAATGAGGTTAAGCTACCACCTCTCCCACCCACGAGACAAACAAGCTACTCCCAGGCAGTAAAGTATTCAAAGCCGTGGTAGTGCCTCCACACAAATGCACAGAGCTGGCCAGCTGGGAGAGACCTGTATCATCTTGATAGAAAACACCTCTATGATGTGTAATCACCAGTCATGGTGGGTTTTAGAGTTAAAATGTATGCAGTATTTGGGGTTTTTCTTAAGAAAATATTTGTGGCAATTGTGAAAGGCTGGTGTAGCTTTATAAATGCACCTAAAGACAATCATTTATGACTCTGCTGAAAGAAATGGCTTTTTCCCTCATAATTGAGACTGACATATATTAATTTATTTCTTTGCCCTTTACCAAGGTGGTTCATATCTTCTTTATATCAAGTTCTTTGCAGCACTAGCCAGCCATTTTNCAAAGATACCTAAAAGTTATTTGCAGCACTAGCCAGCCATTTTAAGCATGGGAACACAGCTAGTACATTGCATGGCCAAGCTGGATTTCAAAATGCCTAAACCTTGGTAGAATCATGAGATTTCTCCCTTATAGAGCAGCTTCTCTGCTCAGACCTAGGCTGGTTGGGTACTGTGAGCCCTGCAGCCATGTGTGTCATCTCCTCTGCATGCCTCGTTCTCCCCTTGCTGTTCTTTGTTTCTGCAATTTCCCAGCTTTTTCACTACTGGTCTGGGTACACAATGACTCTGGAAGACCATAAGCAAAGTAAATTAAAATGATGTGCCTTGGATTTTGCACCAGCGGGCCTCAGTTCAGTTTCAGAAGTTCATTGTTAGTCTTCTGGTATGATAGCGACTCCCTCAGCAGCTCAGACAGCAGCAGCAGATGGGCCTAAGAGTTATGTTTCTGAGCCTGCCTGCCCCTCCTCGCTCTTCCTGTCTGTCTGAGTGCTCACATTTTGTGTTGTAAAATCACACAGCATGTATCCCGACACCACCCCCAGCAGCAACAACAGAAAAACCCTGGGACTCACAGAAAATGCATCTGTGGGACCAAAAGATATCTCAGGATCCCAGGATCCTGCTTTCTGTGGTCCCAGGTTGCATTCCCTAGTTAAGCACCATCAATATCAATACTTAATGGTATTCTCTAAGCTCAGGCAGTGAAGAAAATAGGGTTGTTATCTATCAAAGCACATTTTAGTTTTTGACAAGTAAAAAGCAGCATGGGGAATGCAGTAAGTCTGAAATGAAAGCCTAAAAGAAAACTCATATAACATCTGGTGTCATTTATCCCCTGTTGGCCTTCCATAGTGTGATATGATGAGCTTGTTCTGATTTAAGATCAGATGATTTGGTTTGAAAGAGGGGAGTGGGGGATGCAGGCAGTCTGGCAGCAAATTGGGATACAAAATCTGCTCAAATAATTGGAAACACGACAGATTTTCCTTAACTGATGCCAGTGGCATCTTAGTTTATCCATCTCTCTCAGCTGAATTTGTTAAGTGCATTATCTTATTGGTTTTAAAGTTTTCATCTCACTTATTTGCAGGGGAAAATGTGAGCAAATCAGTCATGATGGATTGCCTAATTTTCTGGGCTGAATAAACCAGTTTTATAAGACTGTTGATTCCTGGGTTATTAGTTAATAGAAACATTTATCAATTTCTTTATAGAGAAGGGGAAAAAAACTTTAACCAATGATTGCATTTTAAAACTTTCATTAATGTTTCCACATAATGCTTAGTGTTGGACATGAATATGGTAATCACAGATTTAAGGTTGGCTTGAAGCAAATTTTTTTTTGTCCTTCCTCTCTTCTCTTTTTTCTGTAGAAATTAGAAAACAAAAGTCAAGCAAAAGGATGTCATTAGATTGGTAATTATGTTGAGTGTTCTTTGATCAAGAAAAGGAGCAGAGGAAGAGAAAGATCATTTCCTAGCTAGAAAATGCAATGCCTGTTTCTATTACCAATTTTCTCTACACAAACAGGGCCTGATCCTTTGAGCTTGAACACTTATTACTTATCAGTCTCTGCCGCCTTCTTGACTCAAGGGTTATCTGGATGTTAACCCTCACTTCTGTGTGTCTTGAGCACAACATTAAAGTTGTACTTGAAGGTATTCCATGAAGGCTTTGAGGTACTTTGAGGTACCTAAATTAATACACAAGCTTTTGTGTGGTTCACAATGGAACCTCTGAAAATGTTGGTTTGCTGATAGAGATCTCATCAATATAATCTATGTATTGACCCTATTAAAAAAAAAAAAAAAAAAAAAAAGAAACCACTTCCTAAAGACAAAAACTCTCCCTTCGGTCTTACTGAAGTGTCATTAAAATTTGTTTTTAAATGCAATTTCTCCAAGCAGATGAAGACCCAGTGTAAACAGAGGGGCGATATAGCCAGTGCTCTGCATTAGATGTGGCACTACACACACTGCCCCAGCTGATGCTCGCAGGGACAAAAAGATGTCCTCTTGCTCCACGTGTAGCTTGCCCTCACGCAGGGTGTAGCTGTGCTGGTTACCTACACTTTATAAAGCCCTTTGCATAAAGGGCCTTAATATAACTAAGAATCTTTGCACATTGATCAAACCGAAGGATCATTTAGAAAGACATCAAGTTCAGAGCAAGAATACGTCATGTGTGGACTGGTGAATAATGAACTCATGTTCTAAATGAGATGCAGGATGTCCATTAAATTTTTTTAACACCTCTATTTCCATTTCCATCTCCTTTTTAACATCTCAGATACCTGTGTTGAGCCATGGTTCCAGAAGTGCAAAAGACATTTCCTTCAGAATAAGAATGAAGGGAGTTAAAAAACTTTTATGCAAGTAGACTTTGCTGTGAAATGTTATCTTTTGTTAGTTCAAAGGTTTCTGAAGATATAAATTCTTCACAACTGCCCTGAGGTACTGAGAATGTAAATTGAATACTTTACAATTTGTAGACTGTTCCTGCAGTAATGTGTATCTCCTCTGTGAGTGAGTGTTTAGGGATTTTTCAATTACTGTAGTCTGAAAACTCTCTGAGATTCTTTAGGGCAGAAAAAGGCTTCCTTCTCAAAGTTGAGTCACTGATGTTCAAATTAGCTGCCAAAAGCATTCTAATGATCTGTGTTCCAGATTTTGCTAAACAGGGAAAAAAATTGGCCCATTTCACCAGGGGAAAGAAAAAAAACACCCCAAGCCTTTCTTCCCCCACCAGAAGTATTCAAAGGTTAGGCATTTTGCCAGGGTCAAGAGTGAGATGAATTGTTGACAATAAGTACACCTTGTTCGATAGGTCAAGGTCATTATTAAGGGATTCAAATGAATTTCTTTACATTTCCAGGGCTGTAGCATATGTGTGGCCTCCAGGCTCACCGTGTTGTTTAATAGCTTTTGTGAAGCTGTAAGTTAAATGATAAATTGGTTGAATACGTCTTTAAACCCAGTCCATTCCAAAACTGTATACAGCACTCTCACACTTTTATATACTGTGATCAACTGCACTTTACAGAGCACGGTACAGATGGTCAGAAATGCCAGCATTATGCCAGCTGATTATGATTTAGCAGTGTTTACTACAGACTACTCTTGCTAGAGTTTATTGCTGCTAAGGTCAATAACTAATACAATTTAACAGCTGTTGCATCTCTAACAAATAAAAGATCCCAGCGTATTTCTAAATGCAACGCGCATCAAAAATAGTGCAGTTGAAAACACTGGGGGTGATGGGAGTCTATAATATTAAGTAACTCATTAGGACATCATGAGGATCTTCTGTAGCAGCCAGCAGAGGTGACCATCCTGCTCCCTCAGACTGTCCAGGGTTGAGCTGCTTCCTGGCCTGAGAGCAGGTGGGTGTGTGAACTACCAGGCTGCATCATCTGTGGGATCTTTCCTAAACCCACGCATTGATCATCTATTTCCAGATGCAGCACCTAGGTAATTAGTCCCCAGATGAGTTTATGCGATTAATTTACCTAGATTTGGATTGTTCATGTGGTGTCTGCACAGTGATTGGTCATTTAGAGCCTCTTCTGACACAGAAAGTGGGAAATGTTCTCTGAAATTAGAAGGCAGCAGATTAAAGTGTGATGAGAGGGAGTATTTCTTAGAATCGTAGAATCATTTAGGTTGGAAAAGATCTTTAAGATCATGGAATCCAACTATTTACCCAGCACTGCCAAGTCACCACTAAATCAAGTCCCTCAGTGCCACACCCACTTGTCTTTTAAATACCACCAAGGCTGGTGACTCAACCACCTTCCTGGGAAGCCTTTTCCAATGCTTGAAAACACTTTCCTTTAATTTTTTCCTAATATTCAATCGAAATGTCCCCTGGCTCAATTTGAGGTCGCAAGGAAATATAGTATTGTATATACTGTATAGCACAGGTGGTAACTGATGGAATTCATTGCCTGAGCACTGGAAAGGGAGAACTGAGAGAAAAACTCAGCTATATTTGAAAATTGTTGCATTCTTGTAGCCTTCAGAATGTTCAGCCTTAATCTGCTACTCTGAATTTGTTTGAAAACATTTAGTGAATATTGCCAGTCTCCTCTCAAGTCTTTTTCCTGCTCCTGAGCCTGTTGCTCTCTGGCTTGTATTCTCTGTTTAAAAACCTTGTTTTCATTCGGATCCTGCCTATTTCAATCCAAAGATTCACCCTTTCCTATTTCATTACTCCCTATCCACCAGTATTAATTTGTTCCACTGCATGCTTTACTATTTAGCTCTGTGAGACTTTCTAGTCATCCCAGAGACTTTGCAGCCATTTGAATTATGCAAAACGTGTATGCTTTTAAAACAAAAAGTACACAGCCTGCCCTTTTCAGTCGGTTTATGAAATGGTGTTATTGTAAATGAGACCCACGTCTTTGCAGTGTATAAATTCAGTTCAGAGTCACTGGTGAACTTCTCTTCCCTGCCTCCAGCTCTGCCAGGGGCCCCTTTCTGCACCCCCAGTGGGCTGGCGTGTTTCTGGCCATGCTGAACGTGACACCTTCTCCTCTCTGCAGATCCGCCAAGGGTCAAAAGTCCTGCAGCGTGCTCTTCATAGACCATCTGCACTATGCCTATCTTTCAAGAGTGTGATCCACAGGGAGGAGATTTGTCTGCATAGGAATTCTTCATAGGATACCATGAATGTATAATTAAAAAGGGTTTTAATGCGAGGAAGTATCAGCAATGTAACTTTGGCCAACCTGTCAGAGCTTAGGCACACCAGAAGCTTTACTGTGACTCTGAAGAAAGAGAAGCCATAACTGATAAGCCTTCCTTAGCTGATCACTTCTTAAACAAACTCCTGTGATAATTTCCCATCGATAGCATGGGAAACAGGGAAATAAGGACACTGACAATTAGGTTAAGTGCCACAGTTAAACCCCGTGAGACCTAGGAAATAAAGAGTCAGGAGCGGTTTGGTGAACACACAGCAGGCGCAAGAGTATTTTCCGCATGGGTTTCCTTGCGACCCAACTTTTTAACCCTGTGCCTTTGCCTTTTCTCCAGCACTATTTAGTTGCACAAATTATCCAGGATAAACTGAGTAACTGGGCCAGATTACGCAGTTTGATGTGTTTATTTCTGGGTGAGCAGTTTCTGGGATCTGTTAATGTTTCCCGGCTGGATTACGGAAACGCCGAGTTCCCCCCTTTCCTGAACATGTCGGTGTTCTTCCCCACTGGTCCCTTGCCGGCCAGGATGACATAATCTGCCGTCGGGCCTGTTCCCTGGCAACCGTCCCATTTCTTGGCTCTTTCCAGCTGAAAGCCAGTCTGAGTCACCCTGCACATTTCCAGTGTATCAAACAGACATAGGCTCGAGTTAATCTTGTTAGCACAATGAGGCAGTTTTCAAACATTGCAGCAAATCAAATCATCCCTAAGGACCGAGAGGGAGGAGAGGGCGGAGGGAGGGTGGGGGAGAAGGAGGCGAAGGCTAACCATCGAGGGTGGAAGGAGCACAGAAGGAGCCCGGCTTCCACCTGGACAGCAGGCTCCTCTGTCGAGGCACCACCAGATCCTGCTCTTCCCGGTGCCACCTCCCTTCCCACCGGCCCAGCATCCGCACCGTGCTCAGAGCGGAGGCAGCAGCGGGCAGTGAGAGAGCTCATCTATCTGCGAGGAAAGAAGCAGCTTTGATGGTTCCCCAGTGGATGTAATTGTGCTCATTACTGCCCATTTACATTTCATCACTCGATTATCGCAAATGCCTCATTACTGTTGATAAGGGTTTGCTGTTGAACTACTTGCTAACTATTCATTCCTGAGCTTTGCTGTCATCAGGCAGACCTGTGTGAGACAGGAGAGGGCTGGGGGAGAGGGGGGAGCATTGGGAAGACATGAAGACGTGGGGAGGGGGAGGAGAGACAGGAGGTGAGAAAGGTCTTCTATCAGATTTGATTAAAGGCTGTGATTTAAATCGATATTTAATAAAGTGGCTGCTGCCACATAACGCGTGCAATTCCCCATGCAGGCAGAATCATGAATCCGAGGGCCTTGCTGCCTGCTACATAACTCAATTGGGTTTTGTGCACTGGTCTGGCACCTGTGTCCCTGAGCACAGCGCCTCCGAGGTAATGGGTTTATGAGCCGATGAACAGAGCTGATAGGTTCTAAATGGATTAACTAGGTGTCTGCAGCCTAGTGATGAATACATCAGGAAAAAAAAAAAAAGGAGAGAGAGAGAGAGAAAGGAAAAAGGGAAAAAAATTGTCTGCATAAGCAGAGAGTGATAGAATGTGTTGACAGACACTGTGGCTGTCACGAACCCCACAGGGTGAAACACTGCTCAGCTCTTGTCAGTCAAGTGCTCTCCGAATAGCAGGTGAAGACAGTGGGCAGCAAGGCTTCACAAGCCTGCAGGTGACAGGTAGCATCACCCTGCTGCTGCTCCAGCAACTGCTGCAAAAGGCTAAAATGGAGCATGACTCATCTCACAGCCATGGCCAGTCTGGGATTTCCTCAAAGGCACTGCATATGCCATTTTGGCTGGTGGGCTTGCCTTCCACTACAGCTTAAGCACATGCTCCAGCCAACCTGCATGTGTACTTATATCCCTGGAATATAAATTATTGTTGCTATTGTTGTGGTCTCGCAGTGGTTCCTCAAGGAGAATTGGATTTCTGCGGTGCTGAGCCCTGCACACAGACATCCACTGTAGGCCCCTTCCTGCCCCTAAGTGTTTGTTTAAGTGAATAAACCACAAGAGCGATGAAAGAAGCATTCTTGTGTTCCCAGAAAGGAGATAAGAACCTACAGGTTAAACAATTTGCCCAAGATTCCATAGGAGAACTGGAAATTGAAGCCAAATCTCTTAAACTCAGGTCTAATGCCTTAAATGTGGAGTCATCCTTTCTCCTGCGGACAGGGCCATAGAGCCTCACAATCCACGACCAAACTACAGAATACATTGTAAGTGGAAAATAAAATCAGATAGACTTCAATGATGACCTCTGTTTACTACCATTAAGCTACAGCAGTAAGTTGGAGGATTTAATGGGTTTAGCCAATACCCTTTGTATTGGCTAACAAGATACATGTTTTGTAAGTGCCATAATTTGCCACAACACTAAAAAATATATATGTATTTAAAAAAAAAGGCATGTTTGTGTATGCAGACATTACACAGATAAATGAACCATTGCCTGTGTCTGCTGTCACAGTTACACAGGAGTTAACCAGACTGGTTTGAAGTAGGCAGCTTTTCTTTAGAATATCTTGCCTTTTTACCAAAAATTGAAAACTGAATACTTTTATTTGAAAAATACTTCCACAGTGCTCATGAGAGTTATATTTTGGATTTTTATCCCACCATTGTTCTTGCTGTATGATTCTCCCCAAACAGATTACATTGCATATAATTTTCACCTCTTGCTGAGCTGCTGCAATGAATTATGGAATCCGTTGGTTTCCCATGGGAAATGAAGTCAGAAATATCAGTACTCCAGCTATTTCAAAATTTAAATCTTTAGTTAAAAATAGTAAGAAAGGAGTCTTTTGCAAGAAATATCATATTTTCTCATTTTTTGGTGAAAAATTGAGTAATTTTCAACCTTAAATATGTTTAACATAGAACAAGATAGGCATTTCAGATAGCTGCTTACTATGTTGTTGCACATAAACCACAATTTAAAACCATTGTCTGATTGTGTTAAGCCATGATTTCAAGAGTCTCCCCAGCCAGGGTGCATCCAGGAGAGTAATACTCTGAAGTATTGCTCTGCACCCACATTTACTGCTTGCTTTTTATATTCTTGTCCCAATTTTTAGTAAGTCTATTTCTGAAAGGAAAAAAAATGTAATGGAATGAGTTGCTTTTATTTCTTTTCCCCACAAAACAACTTCTACAACAAAACAGTATGCAATTAGAGTGGCTTGAATCATTCAGTATTATTCAGACCATCTGGGTAAAATATATAATGCCATCCTGGCTATAGCAAACTGCATTCAAAAGTATTATGAGAAAAAGCAGGTTTTTCTATAAGGATTAATTTTGGAAAAGGAAAAGAAAGTTATGGCCATGGAGGCAAAACATCAATCAGCAGATGATAAGATAACAGGTGGTTCTGTGTAAGATGATGCAAAAAATCTCCAGTCATAACATTTGTCTGACTCACTGAATTTGTGAGGGATTACCTTCTCAATTTGAATTCACTGTGTGTAATCTAGCCAGATCTCAGCCACACAGGTAGCTGAAGCCTCTGGACACAAAAGTTCCTTCTGAGTTCTGAAGTCTCTGATGTCTGTGACCATTAATGATACAGTAAATGCCATGACTATGCATACAAAAGTCTACATTAAATGAACAACCATTTGTAACAACCAATGTGCATCTTATTATATCTATATGTCTTAAGAGTTTCTTCCTGTTTATTAGTAATTCAGTGTTACAAAAACAGATTAGAGTACAGAATTTTCCCCCTGAAATTTAAGAGAAAAAAAAGGTGAACTAACCAGTGCAAATGAGAGTGTGACCCAACAAAAGGGAAAAGTACTCGGATCTAAAACTGCCAATGAGACAGACATTGAGTGCGCTATTGGTGGACTCATCATGGAGGGATGTGTTGTGGTACAACATGAATATTGATAATTTTTAAAATGAAATTTTCAGTTCTCATCAAATGCTGTTTGTTTTGCTCAAAATTTTATTGTCCTAATTACAAATGTACTGTCTCTTACCAATAAACATTCCTGCTTTGTACTTCTCCAACTGAGTTGTGACTTAATTTCATAGAGAGATCACTTGTTCCAGCCTTAAAAATATGAGTGTTGCCAACACTCCTACCATCAGTTCCTCCATTGTATATAGAGTTGGAAAAACATACACACTCAGGTCAGCATACGCAGCACAGGAATAAAGAAAATGTAGCTGCTTCTATTTGGCTGATCAGGAGATACCAAAATGAAATGTTATACAGAAACAAATCATGTATCATTCTACTTCCTCGTGTAATTTGGAAAACATACAAACCTTTTTAAAAATATTTTCATATCAGAATCATTCCTTTTATTAAAAATATCAATTAAATATTCCTACCCTGTCACCTGACCTCTTCCCCCTGCCTGCCTTCCTGCCAGAATAAAAAGACTGTTATGGAGGAAGAGTAGCTGCCTCCTGGCATTAAAACATGGATTGTGTGCATCCATTTGTTCAGTGGAGGTCATAGACCCTTGAGTCACACGAAATGGTGACTCAGAATTAGAGTGAGATGACCTTGGGAGGCTCTCTCTCTCAAGCCAGTTCTGATGCTTTTATTGTCGTTTGTGATCCTTGATGATACTTTGTCTTGCCTTATGAAGGGCCCTAATTTCTGTCCTCTGGAAAACTGAGATCTGTCAGAAATATTTCCTTCCAGGAGGTAACATGCTGTAGGGAGCCCTTTGATTGTCTTTAGTAAAGGCTCTCCTCCTTCTGGTTGTCTGCCCTTTGTGGTTTTTTCTCTGTGGGGAAGGTTTTTGGCCACCCTACTAGCACAATACTTCCAGCTTGACCCTACAAAATCTTCTCAGATGCTTTAGTCAGCATTTGCTTCCTCTTTCTCATCCATTCCTTCAAGGAGTATCAATGTCATGTCCTTTCTTGTCTTCTACCTCATGTCTAACCCCATGAAGTATCGAGGGTACATGTATGCAAGTATATTTGTGTTCTGAGGAGTGATCCACGAGCAGTTTCTTCTGTTGTGAAATTTTGCACCATTGAGGTATGCAAAACTGCCTCTAAAAGAGTTTAGGGTGCTGAGCACTCACAACTCATACCTGAGGAAGAGCAGTGAGGGTGTTCAGCGCGCCTAGGTCTTGGCCATGGAGACATATCACAGGAAGGATTTAGTCATACCTCTTTGGAGAAATATTTTGCAGATGCAGCTCAATGCAGGCATCTGGACCAAGAAAGATAATTAAACCAGGACAGAAACAAAGACAAAATCCTTTCATAACCTAAAGAGAATCTGACCAATCGAGTCCCTTCGTTTGTATCAGCTAAACATTCGTGCATGGAAATCCAATGGTTAGAATAAATATTTGGTGCCTACTTGGTAATATTCATGAAATGCATTTACATGTTTAGATTTTTCCAAATCTGCATACCTAAACTTTAAGCATATGTGCAATCAGCTTCAAGTTTTCCAAACAAAAATAGACCAAGAAAGGGGGGAAAAATAGCATCTGCTCCTCAGCTAATCAAACCACCCAGGGAGATTGTCAATAAACAGTGCAAGAACCAGGTCCTCCTGCTGCTCCTTATTTCCTACGTGTCATATTCCGCAATGGCCGTTAACTGAAAGCAGATCATTGTAGATTGCTGGCAAGGGGTTGTTGCTTTTTGGTTTTTTATTTAAGAAAGGCCAAAAAGTGTTTGAGTGGGAAGCACTGGCAAAACACTGGGGTGAGGAGAAGGAAGTTTGAGAAGCGGCTTCCTGATCATCAAAGTGAGAGGACGGTAAAGAGTTGCTACAGGTGTGAGAGCAGAGCCTCTTGCAGCCACTGGAGAGACCCTAGTGGGGCTAGGGAAGCTGGAAATGAAGGAATGAAGTTAAGAATGAGAATCAGAGGCTGAGAGTATTTTACTTTTTTTGGCTTTGTTCCTCACCTTTCAACTATATTTTAGCTGGTAATAAAAAATTAATAAAACAACTTAAGAATTTATTTTAATAAAAAAAAATACTTTTCACCAAATCAAGTCTGTTTTGCCCATAAACATTGATAATTTTGTTGAAAGTTTTTGGTAAGCTTTCCCATCATATTTTTTCCTCTCTCTCCTCTTGAGGAGGAGAAGTGAGAAAGGAATGCATGACCAAGGCCAACCTTCCACAGAAGGAAAATCATGATAGCAGTATATTAGAGGATTTCCTTGACAAAAACAATTACAAGATTTTTGAATATCAGGAGGAAATCTATGACTATATAATAGAGTTTATAATAAATAACTGGAACAAACCATCCAGTGTATGTGTCAGCTATTGCATTGTGTTAAAGAAAATGCCAAATCTTCCTGGCACGCTTACATATACCTTGGGAAGAGTTATTTGCCATCTTATTTAATGAGTGCTTGTGTGTGTTGACAAAGAAGAGGTGATTTCTATCTGTGAAGTCAG
This sequence comes from Vireo altiloquus, assembly GCA_013396875.1. NCBI lineage: Eukaryota > Metazoa > Chordata > Aves > Passeriformes > Vireonidae > Vireo > Vireo altiloquus. The sequence goes on from VZRF01001869.1 coordinate 457,991, forward strand.
CAAAACATTTTGAGAGGATGGAGTGCTGACACCTTGAATTGAAAAATGTTATAGTATACAATTTACTTAATGTTACATGCTACTTAGAACTGTATCCCACACGGGACTAATGAGAATATTAGAATAAGAAACAGGCCAATACAGGGAAAGATGAGGAAAAAGGTTGACAGCTATTTTATCTATTACCATTTCATACTAAGGACAGCCACTTCTGGGGTTTTGTTCGGGTTTTTTTTGGTTGGCCTTTTGTTTTTGTCTTTTTTTTTTCCCTTCCTATATTTTTATTGAAGATCAGGCTCTCTCATGGTTTTATACAATGCATAACATACAACCCTGTCAGCTTGTATGTTATGTTATGTTCTCCCCTTGACTGGTCAACATGTGGTAAACAGTTAAAAGTGATAGCACAGGAAAGGCTCAACACGAGCAGGATGGAAAGTGGTTGGGGTAGGAGTAATGTGTATTTTCCCAGTATAATTGTTGCAGGATCTGCCAGTCAGAACAAAGTCTGCGTCAGAAAAGAAATGGTGTCAGAAAGAGCCAAAACCTGCTGACTACGGAGGTAAGGTGTTGCTTTCATTTCTTGTACCCAGGTTATGTGCTGCCAACCCTGTGGCAACAGCTCCGAGTATGTGACCACGGCTCAGTGCATGGCAGTACCACTGTACCTCTATAATCCCTTTTCCACCAGATCAGGATGTGCCATTCTGTGCTTTTTAACGTGTGGGCTGCAATGGGGAGTTTGTGCCTAGACAAGGTATTTTGGTGTCAACCCACCAGGTCACTCTTTTCTTGAGTTGCAATATGCTGTAGCACACTGAGGGGGTTACTGTAAGGTTCCCCCCACACCCTCACCCCTGCCTGTAAGCAGAACTTAAAACGGTAGCCAAGATGTATAGAGAAATTACTTCAGATTTATTTACAGAGACTCATTTGTGTTGAACTAGCAGTTTTCTATTGTGTCAGCAACTCTCTATTGCATTTATTTGTTACTGTGACATTAGGCAAGAGTACAATCCTATTAAAACTGTACATTACATTTCACAGAATTGTAAGCCTTTTTTGTTTCACAGAATGAGAAGAAATATGAATTCTTACTGCTGAAAATTCCTGATACAGCAGTCAAGACTAAAAATACTGTCACTCTCAGAGTAGGAGCTTGGTGGGTTTTTTTAAATCCGTGTATTTTTTAATAATTTCATTCCTAAAAAAAAATTTACTTTTTAACATTCAGTAGGATGATAAGGAAGATTCTGAGACTCCTATCAGTGAAGAATCGAGAGGAAAGTTATCACTCTGTTCTTTACAGCTGGCATCTTGTTTAGCAAGGAGTTTCTTTGTTTTGAGTTTAGCCTCTGTTTTGCAGTTAGACCATTGATGCAAGGTATAAAACTCATCTGTTAAAAACCCGAGTTTAAAATGACAATTCTTTCTAAGCCCATGCTATGTAAGACCCTCAGAGGATTTAGATGGTTACAGAAAGATGATAACCCAGGGATGTTCTCAGGGCCAGCTGAGGGCCTCACTCACACCTATCCTGCAAAAGCCCTCAGCAGAGACATTTGTCAGAACATCCTCATGTAGAGAAGAAGCACTCTGTCGAACCATTGTTCAGGAATGCTTTGGTTTTCTTCAGGGAAAGCTAACATTTTTTTTAACAGCAGTGCAGACCCTTTGAAAAGTCCATGTGAGTGAATGACCCCATGGCGCAAACTTACTTCCTTTACTTTTTGTGAATGCCTTGGGCATAGGAAAGAGATCGTGATTGGAAGAAGAGGGTTTGGTGAGACAGGCATTTAGTCGTCCCCTCATTTAGAGTAGAAATGGAGGAGAAATAGTATTTGTGCAAATCCCTTCCAAAAAGGGAGAGAATTGCAAACCACCTTAGAAATTCTCTTACCGCTGTGGTAAGAGTGCAGGGGATCAGATCCTATAAGTGCAGCTTTTTTTCTGCTAGCATGATTAACTATTTTAATTAATGTGATGGATTCACTGGAAATTATAAATAAATGAGAACTTGACTTCAGCTGGCGACAGAAGTCTGTGGTCCTGTTTCAGATTCTGGGTGGGAACCCAACAAATTTTAGTTCATTTATTGTTTATGTCATGCCTTTGGTGTCACCTTGTACAAATCCCTGTGTCTCTACATCTGTTCTATCTCCCATGAAAAGATAGATGTTTTTTAAGGGTGTGTTTGTAAGGCACGTCAATATTTTTGTGATCAATCCCATTGAATTCCTGGGGATGAAAAGTCTATTTTATAATCTAAAGATTATAAGATCTGATTACGAGGTCTGTTAAACTACTTCCTTACTGTCTGTTTTATTTGCTATGATACAAAATTTGTTGAAAATTTCCCTTTGCCAACTTCTATACTATTTGTAATACATAGCAGTGCAAAGTTATGACAAATAACTTTTAAAAAGTGACTTCTAAAGATCTACTTGTACTTCTCAGTGTGAGATTGTTTACAGCAATATGAATTTTCCGAGGCAAATTTTCAATCAGACTGCAGTGATTTACACCAGCTAGAGATCTGGCCTGTTGTGTCTATATTAATAATAATTTTACTTGTACTTACAGTAATTTTAAATGTTGACAGCAAGGCTGTTTGTTTTCTGCCATGTACTTGTATCTAGCAATGCCTGAATATTTACATCTTTGTCCCAATTTTGTGAGAAAATAATGTTTAGTATAAAACTGTTGACTCAATTTGGCTATCATTTTCTTTTTTTATGGGTAAATTATTATGCAAATGGAAATGAATGAACATGTGCCCTATTATTAATTTTTATCCTTTTCAAATGTGTAGATAGTTTTGAATCTTAAGTCCCATACAGAATAAATAGTTACATCAACATATATGTTAGTCAAATTTGTATGCTGTGAATCAAATGTGCTAACATGGTAATTGTTTGAACAGTTGAGATATTGGATGACCTTCAAAATCTTAGCTGGTGAAAAGTTAGAGGTATGGGGAGTTCTGTGAGAGCTAAGCAAGGTTTATCAAAGTTTAGTGTTGAAAAAAGAAGATGACATTTATTTTTGTACTTTTGGTACTTCTTAAGGTTATTGGCAATTTTTTTATTTGGCCAAATATTTGCATTAAAATGTACCTGTTTTTCTGCTTCTAAGGGAAGATTTTTATCCATCCTAACCCTCTAATGCAATGTAAGAAGATCTGGGGTTATATTGAATTCTAGCTCTGGTGAATTTCCTTGGATAAAAGTTCCCCATGGAAGCATGAGTGCAGAGGCCACCATAAAGCAGGGCTGGGGCGACAAAGGGGGTCCTCAAGACTGGGACATTGGCAGCAAGGATGCCAACAACCCAGGCAGCCTGGTGAGGCTGAGCTGAGGCACAGATGAGACAGGATGAAAAGACTTCTCTAAGGCACAGACAGGATTTTGAAGCTCTTAAGCAATCCAGTATCCCCCAGGTCAGAAGGCAAACTTTTACCTGCTTTCTCCAGGGTGAGTGAAGAAAGAGAAGGCAGTGTTCCCTGCTAGTATTCCCGAGTTCAGGCTGAGGTTTGAAAGTGCTTCCCATCCCAGCATAATTTCAAAAAGTGAGTCATGGTTGCATGTGTACAGCATGAGACACCTGAAAAACGCCAGATCAACCAAAACCCTGAGCATTTGTAGTTTCAGTCATCTCAAGAAGGAGAAGAAACTTGGAGCTGGGAAAGTACTCAGAGTTTCTACTCATGTTTGAAAGGGCAAAACTAATAATTAGTATTGGCTGTTTTTCTAATCCATTATATGAATATCAGGGCATCCTCAATTCCTGGTGCAATAACCCAGTTTTCATGCACAGGAACATCGTATCTTGGAGGAGGACATATTTAACAGCAGACACCACTGTAGGTTTCTTATTATAAAGAAATGTTTTTAAAACTTCTGTCATTGACTTTTTTCTGAGCTAAAGTATATTTTGCATTACAGTATTTTACCACAGGTGTCCTGGGTATTAATGCAAGTTACTTTAAATATATGTGTGTTTGTGTGTAAATACACACTATTGTACTCTTGATCTCTATTGAAAAATGTGAGGCCATATCACAGCAGAGTATTTTCCCTTCAGAGGAGCACCTTCTTCATCAGCATCTGAAGATGGCAGCTCGTGAGAATGAGACACCCTAATACAGCCCTTAGTGAAATGGATCTTTAATTATTTTTTATTATTTTTTTTTCATGAGTTATCATAGTTAAGAATTTGCATTAGGACATGTAGGGGGCAAGTTCCTATTCCTTGAATTGTGCTGATGGTGAGTCAGGAATATGTGGTGAAAGTTACATCTAACATAAATGTGTTCATATTTACAACACTGGAAAAAACAAAACCTCAAGTTTATAGCCAAAGTTAGAGACCAGATGCAAAGTTGTGTTTGGCTAATCTATCTCTCCCCACCAAGAGTGGTGATTTTTGGTTTTGTTTTTAATAGAGACTCTGGGCTCTTTTGAAGAGTTGTGTGTGGGTTTTTTTAAATATTATAAATTAAATGCTAAACAGGATTCATTTTATCAGGAAAAAAATACTTGAAAATTTGTGCATTACTTTTCAAGGAAAATCTTCTGTCTTCTAAAAAGTTAAATGCATTAGTAAATGCTGATGAATACAGAAATATAATACAATATGTAGGGGGCCTTTGGTAGATTGAGATGGCTGCATTTTAAGTCTTTTAACATAATAACTATTGTAACATTGTTTTGAAATGTTTTGCAGAATTTTGTAGCTGAGAGAGAAATAATCCAGGACTCTGAGAAGACAGAAAACATCTTGTGGTACACCAGTGTAAGAAGGCAGATTTATATATGTGAATGTTACGAAGTTCAGATAACAAGTATTTTATTTCCACTGATTGAAAATGGAATAGCAGAAGAGTTTGCAGAGATTTATAAAATAAGAAGTGTCCTCTTAGTTTTTAATACAAAAACATCTGTGTAAAATAAAGACTAGCATTTAAACAGTCTCAGAAACTCCTATTGGATCGCTAGGAAGTATTGGTCACCAGTAAGAGGTCAGCTGCTGCTAATATTTTTTTTTTATGCAAGAGCACTCGGAATCCGGCAGTGATACTCCAGTTCAGAAACCACTTTGTGGTGACAGCTGACAAACACCTTCTTTCTTAGTGTCAGTCCCAGTGACACACTTGGAATATATGCTGGAAGACGAAACAAATACTGTGTGGACAGCTCAGAAAACTCCCAGTTTGTAATTTATTTTCCAAGATGAATTGAATTTGTTTTCTACATCAAAAAATCACCAAAAAGAATAGCATGAAATACAAAAGAACTGGCCAACAATTGCAACTTGGAAACAGTGTAATTCCCCTCTGTGTTGCTCTGAAAATTGTTCCTTTAAGAATAACAGTGTTGTATCAGCAGTCTCTAAGAGAGAAAAACTGTTAAGTTTCTGAGACAATTCCAACTGACATAGTTCAAAGGAGAATGAACTATGTCAATAAATGGTGAGGTGTCATCAAAGAGGCCAAGAAGACTACAAAGGTTTATGTCATCACCCTAAAGTAACCCTAATGATGTAAGGAACATTTTTTTTTTCATTGAAGCTTATTAGTATTCTCATTCTTCTAATATTAATATGTATTAGAGTTTTCCAGAATTATTCCTGTTCCATAACTATCATGTTGCAGGGGAAGTATAGAGTTGATAAATGGAATAATTTCTGTGCCACAGATAGCACATCTGTCACTCACATGTCACTCACTTGGGCCTGCACCCAGAAATTTTCCCACACTTACCACCTTTGTCCAAAGATATTTCTTTTTAAAGCACTTAGTCATGTCTTTCAAGATCTATGTTAGTGTTGTGGAAATTTAAATGAAGTCTCCTTCCTCTATTTATTTTAATCCAAAATACAGGCATATGTGTATATATAAAAAATAAATATTATTAATTATAAAATAGTCTTTGTAGATGTGCTTCAAAGTTTAGAATTCCCAAATAAAACAATATTCCCAACAGCATTTTCCTCATTTAAAATTATTCATATGCATTCCCCAGAGTACTGGGAAAGCAGATAGCAGAGGCTTTTTATATACAGCGTATAATTGACAAAATCAGGTTCCTGGCACACAGATAAAAAGGTGTCCCATTTCTGCTGGATCCACTTTTTGAAAACCTGGGATGTGTTTTTTATTCACTCACTGAGGGCGATGCCCGGAGAAGGGATGGGATAATTTTGGGGAGGGAAGAGACTCATGTTTCAGGAAAAGTGATTACTCTGTATCCAGAGATCATCTGGGAACCAAGTGAGGAGAGTATGTGTGGTCTGAGGTCAGCTGTCCCCATTGTTCAGTCTAGTCTGTCTCTCAATAATGAGCCAGTCATTCTGCAAGCTCTGCCTTTGCAACTGAGCCAAGAATAGAGGGTGCTCATTTTAAACAAGTATCTCACTGATGCTCACATTTGCCCCCACTGAAATTCATGGACTCTAAACTCTTGCTTCTGAAAATGCTGCCTACATTTTCTTACCTGTTCTACCCTGTGAGAAGGGGCAGGGAAGCAAAGGTCTGCTCCTCATGTGAAGAGGAACAAGTCCTTTGCTGTGGAAATGTTGGCAAGTCCAGATGTTTAAGCTGGAGGAAAATTCAGGCTGAGGAACCTGGCCTGGGTGGTGCTGCAGGCATCAGCAGCTGGTTCTGCCTCTGGAGCAGCAGACATTGTACCTGGGGCTGAATCAGGATATGCTAACTTCTAACAGGGATATTCCTAAACTTTTAATCTTCTAGCACTGTGTCTGTTGCTTTGGAGAAATAGTGAGCTGTGATTAAAACTATTTAACAGTTTCTGTCAAAAAATTTGGAACCTCAATGGCTATTTGACTTAAGTAGTTGGGAGATATTTTTCTGGAAAATATTTCATGGCCAGAAGCTAATGCTATTTTATAAATGTTTTCCTTCCTTAAACAGCAATTTGAAGGTGCTAGGTTTGGTTTTGAACATTACCTCAGACAGTTTTCATAAACACATTTTGGAAGATGGTGGCTGGGCTAGTTTTGTTAGGAAATACTGTTTCCCCTTTGTGAAATTTTATTCTAAATTTTTATTTGAATATGTGTATTGGAGGTTGTCATCCTAAGATCCTTGAAAACATAGAAACCTTCCAGAATCAGAGAAGATAGTTTAATATCTGTTTAACTTTTCTTCTAAGTTCACTTCTAATTGTTCTTTTATCCCTTTTATTATTTCTGCTATTTCCTGTAGCAATAAGCTCCATATTTTAATTACATATCAAATGAGAAATTATTTATTTCTGTTAACTTTAAATAAGCTGTAATAACATCATATTCTTCAGAATGAGAAATAATTGTAATTGTCACCTATTCATTCTCTTCATGCCATTTGTGGTATGCTTTACTTTTCTGGTATCATAATTTATTTCTTTCTGAATCAGTAGAGTCCTAATCTATAGTAGGTCTCCTACACTGCTGAGGAGATCAATGATCACTGATCAGTGTAGGCATCATCTCTCTTTTTCTAGGGGACAGAATGTCACAGGGATGTTTTTTAACAAGATGCTTGTGTTGTCCTGGTCTGTGCTAAACTTGGAGGTGAGAGTAGAAAAAACTCATCTGATTTCAAGTGCTTTCATGAAACCTAAGAGTAAGGATAGTTCTGTGTGTACTTTTCTCTTTTAAGTTTTAATGCATTAGTGGAGCAGAATATTTGTGGTGTTCCAAGAAGAGTGCAGGTCTGATTCACACACACGCCTGTCTGAGCAGTGAGGGAGCAGTGACCTTCTGCAATCACAGCAGTTTTCCACCCAGCTTCAAGGGAACCCCAAGGATGACCAATTAGCAAAAATCTAGTGGTGAGTGTACATGGGCAAGTGTGGGTTTGTATCAGATACTTTATGCCAGATTCTGCTTGGTTTTCAAATGACGTCTGGGTAAAGGTGTGTGAAAGGAGGTGGAGATCAGCATCACAGGACAGTGAGGACCTTGAAGAGCTCTCCTGGTGCCATGTTTTGCTATCCAGCAGCTTGGCTAGAGGTCTGTTTGGGTCAGGCTTCTTGCTGGAGTACCCAGGCTCCAGTGACACTCCCCTGGTGAGCTGTATCCTGTGACACCTGGCATTGAGCAGACTGCAAGAGCCACTGAGAGCTGGCGGGTGAGCAGGAGGTTTCTGTGGCAAGAACAACTGCAAAAAAGGGAAGATACGTAAGAACTGGCAAGCAGAGATTTCACTACCAGCACAGCCCACTTCAGAGCAGAATTTCTGCTTGTTTTAAAGCAAAAAGTGGTGTCTTTTTATCATAGCTCTGAGAAATTAGGTGAAAATGCTTGGAAACTAAGGAAGTTGGATAAGTGTTTGCTCTTAATGGGTGTTTTTAAGAACTGTGTTCATGGAGATGTTATTTTCTAGGTATATGTCATTCAGTATTGCCATAGCTAATATTGATAATATGATTCTTAGGTTCAACTGAGCAAGAATTCACTGTATTTTCTGCTACACACTTTCAGTGAAATAGAAATAACTGTTCGAATATTTTGGAGAGTTAGATATTCTTTAATAAATTAATCATCTTGTATTCAGGTGTTCTTTTTCAGTCATCTGGGAGGAGCAGAAGGAAAGAAGGAAGAAAAGTAGGGAGAAAATTAATAAGGTGAAAGTTTAGTGATAGTTTTCATTTTACTTGAGGTGGGGAATGGAGAACTTTAATAAAATTAGTGTTTTCTGTCCTAGGGTTTAGTTTTCACTCGTGGCAGGCCTTTTGTCTAGATCTACAGCAGTGAAATGGATCTAGTTCACTTACTTGACCATAATAATTGTTAGGCAGACAGAAAAAATACTTACCTAAGAACTCTGACTAGCTAAATTGGTAAAGGATGGACTCGGTAAAGCCCATGGACTGAGACCAATGCCTAAGATTCTTTTTCCTAGAGTTGTGGTTGTTTGTATGTTTGCATTGTATTTAATTTCTTCAGCCCACACAGCAGACTAGACAGACAAAAGAGAAGTAGATCTGCAAGAATGCCACCATCTACTGAAAAATACTGTAGGTCTGCCCTCTTCTGGGCAATAGGGTTCCAGGTTCTGCTATGACAGGTTTTTGGTTTCCCTCATACTATTTTCCAGCCATCCGTGTAAGGTTTGTAGGCCTGTGAGCTGAGACAGCTCCTCCTGTCTTCTCGTCCCTGTTATCTCAGACGGTGAGGCAGTGCTTCTTGCACCTATTAGAAATTAACAGAAGTCAGGAATTAGGGATATGAGGTCATCAACTTGCTGGGAAAAGATAAGCTCTGCCCTCCTTCGTTGTGATCTCCTATGGAACTTGGAGTGCTCCTGAGGCAATGCTTTAGGATATGCTTAACACAAATCCCAGTCTCTCCATGTGTTGCGTGTCCTGCCCAGTCTTGAATGTCATAATACAGTGTCTTCTCACAGGTAACATAAATATCTGTGTTAAGCCTGGATCAGAATAAAAGAATCACAAGGAAAAAGAAAATCCAAAGAAGGAAATCTCAACTTAAAGACTTAGCATAAGGAAATAATCTCTCTAATTATGATGTGCAGTTTCACCAGGCTGCTTCTGCATCCAGAAACCCAAAATGAACATTTATTCAGCATGTGTCAATAAAAGTTAACTCTTCCTGTCTCTTCCATGGGTAAGTGAATATGAAAGCATTTCACTCTCTAGGTATTTTGGGATCTTCTATTCAGTCAGTTGACACATTCTGATTCTCAGCTGCAAACATTTTAAATCCTCATTGGTTTCAAAAACATAAAGGTGGGGGGTTTTTTTGAACATTTCCTTCGTTAGACCACCAGACTCTGGATCCACCTGGACCCATCACATTTGCAGGGCTCTGCAGCAGATTTAGGCTGCAGCCTGTACTATGAAATGGCATGGCTGGCCTGCCTGGGTTTGCTCGGAGGGACATTGTTCAGGGCCTGATTGTTGGATTATCCCAGTGTCTGTGAGGGATGCTTGCCATTCCACATCACAGTCTGACATCTTGTTATAATCTACCTTACTTCTGGATGCTTTCTGAAGGCTTGGCAGTTTTATTCTCACTTAGACTGTGTGTGTGTATCAAACCTCTGACTGTGGATGAGAATGCCTGGAACTAAGAACATTCGCACCCCTCATTTTCCTTTTGTGAAGCTCAGTTTTCACGGTTGCTTTCCAAAAAGACAATTTGCATATTTCATCCATTGTTAGTAAACAGATTATAAGGCACTCATTTGTGTGCTAAATCACAGCAAACTGTGCTTTGTGAATCTGATTCTCATCTCCCCTTCATTCTCACCTGGCTTAACTCCGTTGATTTCAGTGGAATTACTGCTGATTTATGTTGCAAAAGTAAGGGGAGAATCCAACAAGCAAATTTCCCTTTTGCACATGAGCATGCCAAAAGAAGCCCTAATTTACCATTGTGAATCTCTTCCAATAAAGTGCTGGCTTAATTTCTTTTGAATTACTTGGCTGGAATGTCACTGCAGTGAATCAGGCCCAGGATTCATATAACTATCTTTGTTATAGCTTCTTTCTCCTTGTCTTTTTTTTTTTTTCTCTATGTATATTACCTCACATGAAGACCGAATTTGCTGTCTGCTTTGCAGGTGACTTGCATATGACTTAATAAGGAAATGCATTTTTTGAAATCACAAGACCAGTTCAAAAGAAAATGGCTGCTACAAATGGGAATTCCAACACAACAAATTTTTGTTTCTGGTTATGTCATACTATCTAAATAACCTGTAATTTCTCCCCAGTCTTTTTACAGTAGTATCTCAGTGTGTACTATAATTACTGAACGCTTTTGCTGTAACATGGTAACATGGCTTTGGTAGGATGGTGAAAATGCTGCTCTGCCTCTCCTTTTATCTTAAGAAGGATAAACATAACACAATACAGCTAAATGTGTGATAACTGCTTACTCACACATAGCTAGCCACAACTACACAAAACTTAGTTTTCAGCAGACTTTCCTGGTTTTTGTACATTTACATATTTGTTATAAATCAAGTCTGGAAATTAATATACCTGAGCATTTAAGAATAAAATAGAATACAAATGAGTCCATCTTTTTAAAATCCAAGTGAAGTATATATACAAACTGATAAATACCATACTAAAATCAATGTAAGAAACTGGCGAGAATAACTGAAAAACTCATATGTTATGAATTTTTGGCAGAAAGAGAATTTTCTGTTTGTATGAAAAAAATTCAATTTTGCATCGTGCTGTTTGCACTTAAAAACTGAATATTGATGAGGAAAATATTTTCCAGGATCAAGGTTTCTTTAGTTGTGGGTTTTGTACACTTGACAAATCAACAGGACTTACACTCATAAATTACTGAAGTGCTTTGAAACATTTATTTTCGATCTCTGTTTGCTGTATACCCTACATAAAAAGCATGAGATTAAAATCAGCTTGACAGTTGTGTTTCTGCAGCTGATTTAGGTGGAAAGTGGACAATCTCATGTGGAAGATTTCTTCAAATTCTCTTCTGAGGGACTCCTTGTAAAGAGGAGAAGAAAATGCTGGCTGAGAAACAGTAGTGATGGGTGTTTTCGCTACACTGCAAGTGTAATCACCTGTGCGTGAGGTAAAATTTTGCTCCACACATCTACTGCTACTCCAGAGCGGCTCTTGAGACAAAGTTACCTGGATCCATGATTTAAGCTTTCACAAACAGTAGCTCTCTAGGTCCCTCCTTCCTGTGACAAAGGACTAGCTAAAGCATAAGAAGTTAAAATGAGACTTCGTTAACTTGGTCATTACTGCACATACAGTAATGATTAGAAGAAAATCTGGGAAAGACTAAGAGCACATTCTCACACACACACAAGAAAAAGAAGAGATGACCTGAATCTTTCACAAATAACCATCAAGGTATCAGTTCCATAGAATGGCAATGTTAACATTATTACAATGACAAATAATTAAACTAGGGTGATTTGAAAATAGCACTACCAGTTCTGCCCAAACACTGCCTAATGAATTACTAATGATAATTATTGCCACTTCTTAGTCAAGCTTCGCACAGCAGAGCTATTGAAAAATAATTTTCCTGCAGCCCACTGTAAGAACAGCTATTCTAAACCCCCCAAACACAGGAGATGGCAACATGAACACCTTTAATTTAAGTTTTGAATCTATAATTTCATATGCTAAGTAGGGAGAATAATGATATATTTGACATGTTAAATGCTTTTAAACATTTCTTAATTTAGCATGTCAGCATGTCAACAGTATTTTAAATACTGTAACACATTTTCAAAGAAGTAATGTGGTTTGTTGAGTTACACCCAACTTTGTACATTAATATTTTCTCTCTCGTGCACTTATAAACACATCTGAATTTAAACATGCAAACCGTGTTTGTGCAGAAATATGGATGGATGGATGGATGAATGGATGGATGGATGGATGGATGGATGGATGGATGGATGGATGGATGGATGGATGGAAGGATGGATATCTGCCTCCCTTAGTGGTTTGTATAAATTGTATGTTTGTAAAGGAATGGAGGAACACAATTAAAATGAAGAGTCAATTTTACCTAAAGAAAATAAACACTTTCTGGTAGACTTACAGTATCAGTTACCACATACTGTTAACTGCATTTTTCCAGTGTCTGAAAAATTGTAATAATAATTTAAAAAAATAAGAGAAGTAATATCTAAGTAGCAATTGGAAAAGTCTGGGCTGTCTTTTGCTTCATTTGTGGAAGGTGCAGGGCAATAATATTCAATTTCTGTCTGCTTCAGGACAGCATCTGTCACATTATAGGACTGGACCATCAGTGCATGCAGAGGATAAGCAAGAAGCAGGCCAAGAGAAATGAAATTGGTCTAATGCCAGTGTTGCAATGATTGAAAGGAATGAGCTACAACGCAAATACAAAATCAAATGCTGGGAGCTGCCATGGGACAACATGGAAAGCTGGAGGGTCAACTTTTTTATTCCCTCTTTACTATCAGAACTAATGGTATAGATAGAGACCAGGCTGTTTGTTTAACATGGTCACTTTCTGCTTGATGTATTTACTAGCAGGAATATCAAATCACGCTGTCCCCTAAAGTGTTCAATGTACCCCTTGTGCTCCCTCTGTTCCAAGACCAGTTGTAATCAATCAAGACGTTAAATGCAAGAATCTTTTCTCACAGTATCTAAGGATTTACGGAGTATCTCACAAAGGAGAACAAAGCCTGTAGCTGTGACTATGAAACAAACGGCGCACGGAGCAGTAAATAGGCAGAGGCACAGCAGGATATTCATACCACCAACCTCAGCCACCTGCTAAGTTAGGTGGTGAGGAGTCCCAGGTTCTCTGTGTAGTCAGTGAGGAGGGAGAGCAATTGAATTCCGTGAAGCAATTCAGAGAAGCAAAGAAAGTCCTTTCATCTGCTCCATTGCTTGTGTTAGATAATTTGATGTGGGTATTATGAATACTTCTATAAAGTAGTAACAGGAAAACAAATACTGCAATGAGTGGAACAGGCATCACAGCCCCACATCCAATTGTTTTTCTTTCTAAATTGTGGAAGAAATACATTCAAATTCAGAGTCATCCTAGCTAGAGAAAAACACTCTGGGAAAATCCTCCTTGCCAATGCTGTGGTGGATTCAAATATTCTGGGCAAGCACAAGGAATCCTCAAAATATTTGTGAACAGTATTTCTATGTGGAAGAGAAGATATGTCTACAGAAATAACTGGTGCTATAAACAGAGTTTTCTGATAGCTTCAAGAGCCCAGATTTTATACTACAAAGCTAAAATATCTTTGCCATTTGTGTCATTAGTTTATGTTAAATTGGAACAGAAGGACCAAGTCCATGTTGGACCAGAAAGAGAGATGTGCTGTTGTGCCTGTTACATCCTGTCTGGCAATAACATTATGATATGAAGCAAGGGAAAGGAAGGAATAAGGCCCCTGGATTTGAGAAGTGAGAAGGGCAAGACTGTAGGGGTACAGGTGTTGTTCATAAAACCTGACTGAGGGAATTTTCTCCAGCACTCATACTTGGAATGTCAGCTAAGAGAGGGGATCTAAAATGAGTGGATAAACTGCAGATGGTGTTTTGAAGAAAGGAGAGTATAGTTTGAGAATACAGAAGAAATTATATAAAGAACAGTTTCAGTTCTCATTGATAACTAATACTGGTAATAATCTAGTGTGAATCTATGTGAGTGCCTATTTTTGCCAACCCTGCTTTCCATCTAGGCTACAATATTGGCCAGTGTTTTAATGGCACAATCTGGCCCAAGATGGGCATTGATTCAAAACAGCCGACACAGAAATGAAATACATGGAAAGGGAAAAAGCAAAACAAAACTCCGTGTGAAAGGAAAAGATCCAAACAACTGATGGTCTTTCTGATCCCTGCATGGATGCCAGTTGTCCTGAGGCAGTGAAGTAGCCAACAGACAATTCCAAACTTTGAAAGGCATCCATATCACCACTTGGTCAGGCAAGGGAAATAGAAACAGTATATTAAAAAAGAGGAGGGTAAAAAAAAAAACAACCCAGCTCTCTGGCAACACCCTTTATTAAAATGTCTCTTAAAAAAAAATGGATCTCAGGATGGATTTCCATTCAGTCTGCCAAAGCCACATTTACCCACCATGTCTGTGCCCTACTCAAGCCAAGTTTACCATCTCACAGCAACCCTCATGACTCAGGACAGCCAACAGGGATGACTAATGAAACTGCACTTCCGTGAGCTATGGCAACAAGCATGTGGGGCACACTGCACAGACGAATAAGTAGGAAATTCATACATGGCCACCTTGTGTTTGCTTGCTTGTTGGGGAAAGAGGCACAATCATCCACACTCACAGAGGGAGCAAGCAAGCTTTCCAGCTCAACTGGCTCCTTCATGACAAGAGCAGGACACGAGCCAGACATGTCACTCTCACTTTCTGCCTCTTTTATCTCTCGCCACAACTAGGGACTGCAGGGAGGAGATTGTTCTGGCTGGAAGCGAAGGGACACAGGTGGTACCAGCAGCTGCAAGCTCTTTAGCTCTAGTTGGCTCCACTTATTAGAACATGCATTGTATGTTTAATACATTGCCTCCCGTGGTGTGGGAGCAAGAGCTGGAGGCTGGGGGTGCTGCACCACGTCTCTTGTATTGCTGGGGAGGGAAGGCAAGGTGGAGGCTGCTCCTAGTTAGAGATAATTAGAAGCTAGGGCTCCTGAAGAGAATTTGGTAACTCCACAAGAAAACCAGCTGTCCTTGATTACAGTGATATATTAGTCACTCTATGGTTGCTGTGCCAGTCAGCATTTTGCATACAGCAAATAAATGCAGAGATATTTTCTAGGCAGAAGTATGTGGGGATGAAGTTCTATGCATGGCTTACCTCTGAGATGGGCTGATTTGTCTGTTTATTTGTTTTTGTATTGCTAGCTGTAAAGAACAAAGGATTTGGGGTGGTCTGAGACAGCTATCTTCCTTTTATTTACTTTTAAAATCTAAGGATCGCCATATTTTTAGTCTTGCCAAACTCACTCTGTGTGTGATAATGCTGTAGACCTATAACATATACGGGGGAGGTTCTACCATGAACACTATGATTTGAATTAGTTTAAATTATCACATGCTCCAATAACTGAGTAAAATTTTATGAACTGCTATTGACACTCATGGGAAACTATTTTCCATGCTGTTTATTTCCAGAAATATTATCTGAAAAATACTGTTTACTCTTTATAATCTTACTTTTAAAAAATAGCTGGTCATGATCTGTTACTTTTATTCAAGTTTTAAAACAAAAATCTGGTTAACTACAGGTCTCGGACTTTTGATTATAAAAGTTATTGGAATGTGTTTTCAGAGAAAATAATAAAAAAGTGTGGAAACGAGTGAAAGGGGAGAAAAATGCATCACAGGGTCATCAAGGTAGATTGTTACCGCACTCAACTGATACTCCTCCTTGGTAAGATTTTCTTAGACAAAGTGCAGAAGATTTTGTCTGACTGGACTTGTGTGAAGCACTGGTATCACAGGGGTGGAAAATTACCAAGGAATAAAGGGAGGATTTGGTCAACATCTTGGAAGTGAGGCAGAACAGGTTGAAGGGCACATGACAGTATTTTGTGCTGAAAGAGAAGGTATTGCAGCTACAGGCTCCTGCAGGCTCAGTCTTATTACAGGTTTTACTTAATACCCGCTTGATTGACCATGCCATATAAAGCAAGAGAGTGATAATGAAATTTTTTTGAGGTTTTCCTAACCTTGGGAAATCTTGGCTGTGGAGATATATAGCATACATACCAGAAAGGCAGTGTGGATGGGAGTCTTAATCAATGGAGGGACAATACCAGGCAAGATCTGAGCACTAGCATGAAGTGCTTGGTCACTTACCCATGAAGAACAGCAACACCTAATAGCTTTAGGTGCTTTTTGTTAGAGCTTCTTACCTGGAAATAACAGAAGGGAAAGAATGTGGTGTGCAATCAGTCCAGCACATCAGTGGCTGAGACCCAATCCTGTGAAAAGGCAAATGCAGGCCTAGGATCTATTGACAATGAATAAAATCCAGAGTTCTCAGTAGAAAATCCATATCTATTCAAACAGTTCAAAATAACTCTGATCTATAGAAACATATTAAGTTTTTCTGACCAGATGAAATAGCACCTAAGTTTTTGAAATGCTTGAAAACAGGTATTCAAGTACGTACCAAAATAATCACAAACAATTTCTTTGGCTCCTTCTCCACATTGCCAGATTTTACTCATGCTTTTGCTGTTCTTTTAAACCTAAATATATTCTTAAGCACTTCTTCCCTTATATTGCAGAATGACTGATTTTTCCCCAAGCTTCTGTCCACTCCCTTCCCAAGCTCTTTGTGTGTCTAATTGGCAGCAATGGGAAGCAGTTGAAGAGTTGTAAGGAGGAAAGAACACTCACAGAGGACAGAAAGAAACTGGTATTTGCCATCAAATGAAAATAACTTAGCCACACACAGCCAAACTCTTGATGGGGACTGGGAGAGTTTCTGCAGTACAACAATACTTACCTGTCACATAAACATGACAACACAATTTCCATGAGCTCCTTTAGTCTCCCCACACCTCCCACTCCCAATGAGCTGTATAGACCTGAAGCAGTTTATTTTATTTTTGAATGCAATGTGCAATTGTGTAATTCACTGTGGCATACTTTACAGTCCTGATGTCTTTCTTTAGGAGATGTTGAGGAAAGAGTATTCGAAAACTTACAGTTTACCCTAAAGTATCCAATACTTTAGAATTGGATATGTTGATCACCATTGGGGTCCACCCTGATATCAGAGTACTTTTTCTATAGTGTGATATCCTCATCAAAGTATTTTTCTAGTTCACTAAACTCTGAAGTATATTAAAATATATGCTGCCAGGCTAGTGTACTTTAAGGCCAGTGGAAAAATACAAACCCTCCCATTTAAGTTACACCCAGCTTCGTTGACTCTCTAATAGGTTTTGTTTGTGGTGTTTTGTTTAGTACTGTTACCATCCTGGCCTGGAAGATAAAAATGCTCATTTACTAACCAGCTTTTCCATTATCTCTGTTAGTCCTCCCCCAACACGAAACTACAATGGAAAAAAAAGAAGCATGAAGTACTTTAACTTCTTATCCAATGTCAGTGGATCATACTGTCTCTAGAACCAAGATTTCCATGTGCAGATTAACATTTCCTGAGACATTAAGTCAAGTAATTATGAACACAGCTTGATTACTACATGTAATCAAAACCAGGCTTGCTGTTTTGGACCAGTTTTTTCCAGCCAGAGTAAGCACTGTTATTACCAAGTCTTGCTTTTCCTGGTTTTCATCTTGTTTGCAGGCTGGAAAAACAAAAATGTCATAAGTAACTGAGGGAAAACTAGGCTAAGTAGAAACTTGTCATGGATTTGGCCTCATTTCACTCACACCCTTTCCCAATACTGCAAATAGACTCCTGAGAGCAAGCATCAATGCCATGCAAATCTAATTGGAAAAGTAATAAATAGAAACCTACTTGGATGGTTTTCTTGCTGCTTGTAACCCGGGAAGCCACCTAGAAATTTAATCCAGTTCACTGAGTCTGTTGACATGTTGACAAATAGGAAATTAGAAAAAAAATATAAGTAAAATCAGGTATATTCTGATGCCCTTGATATTTCTATTTTCTGTCATATACAGTAGTCATTAGAGAATATTAACTGGTATCTGTCTGCAACTTCTCCACATTTACTTGTGTCCTGTTCCTGTGCTATTTTATTCCTATGAAAGATAAAAAAATTAACAGTCTGTAGATCAAGTAATTATAATCATGAGGCCACAGGTTGATAGGGCCTATGGAGAAATGTCTACCTTTAAAAATGTAAGTATAATTACTATATTATGTCTTGGAATAAATGGGAGAGAGGGGGAGCTGCGGACTTCTGTCATGGCTATTGAATCAAAACAAGGAAGAAAGGAAACATCACTGGCTAGGACAGAGATTGGGCAAAAAAGGAAGGTTGAAAATAACTCTGGGGCAGATCCTTGACAGTTTTCATTCATTACCTACCTCCTTGCTAGGTAGCAATCCCTGCTAGCATTTCTCTTTTGTAGAGGTCTGTAATACGTGCCAGGCTAACTGGTTTTGCACCTTCAAGGTGCATTGCCTGTGCTGCTCGTGTAGTAGTGCAGCGTTTTGCTCACAAATACAAATAAATATGCACTGAGAGGAAAGCTTGTCTCTCCCACCCTCTTGCTCCACAGCTGTCTGGAACCACTCCAGGCCTCAGAAAAAAGTGTACATTTGATCCCCAAAAGTCCAGTCTGTAAAGATAAGATGGTTGATTTTCTTCCCCCTGTAGACCTAGCTGTCCATCCTAACTTTCCTATTCTTCTGTTCCTTCCAGGAAGGCATTGAGGAAATTTTACATGAAGGTGGTCTTTTGGGAAATCAACACTTGTTTTGTTCTCCTCCTGGGGAGGTGACTTCCTTGAATGTGACTTGATCCCAAGAGGTGACTGTGCAGATTAAACAAGTAAAATGCATACAGAGGTTTCCTCTCCATAGATGATGCTGCAGTTAGGAAATTGCCAAAAGGCAGTTAACAACCTGTTGCCCTATTTTCAGGCTTTAAATGAACCCTTTGGAAACCTGCACCTTTGTAAAGGTATCCTTACTTGAAAATGACTCCTCTGACCTCTGCAGCCTTGGCTGCCAGCTTGGAAGCAAGGAAGTGAGGAAGACAAAGCAGAGGGGGAAGAAGGGTGTCAGTGGGCAAATGAAGAAAAGGGAGAAACCTGGAATAATTCCCACAGAAAAGAGTGCAACTCCTACATCCTGACATGAAGATGGTTAATTCATGGGTTATATGCATAAAACCACCATAATTTGGAAAATACAATGGTGCTAGCTACTGGAAGTAGGGAAGAGAATTTGCATGATGTCAAGCCAGAAATACTTTCTGCTGGCCTTCATTTCATTGCTTCTCTTCCCTTCCTTCTAACCTGCTGGGTAACTTTAGACAAGGCTTGTAACATGCCAAGGCCTCTCTTTACTCTTTAGTGAAGTGTGTACAGTAATATTACTTACCTCAAAGGTTAAATGATTGAAGCTTAATTAATGCTTTCTTCTACAATATTTGTTCAAAGATACTACTGCTGCAATACTCCTACTGTATTATTACAGTTTTTAAATTTTATTATGCCTTCCCAGCCTTTGTTGTCATCATGCTCTCTTAGTATTTATTTCACAAAAGCAATTGAGAGCTCTTTCAAAATGGGGAGAAGGAAAGTCATGTAGTAATAGGGAGGCAATAGCACTATATTAGAAACACATACCTGTGGTGAATTCCAGCCACATGTGGAGCCTTTCAATGTGGGGCCTCTGTGGGATGTGAGCAGTACATTGTTCCTAGAGATAAGGAAGGATTTGTCTCACTGTTCTGCTGTTTCATGCAAAAACAAGGCCACAGAGTGGGCCATAAACTAAAATCTCAGCCTTGTCTTGGACATAGACGCTCAAAAGAAAATCTGCATTTTGATACTCCCAAAAAAAACCCAGTCAGTATTTTGAGACATGCATTCATTTTTTTTTCTACATTACACGAAACAGAAAGCAGACCAACAAATAAATCTATGAAATATTTGAAGGGGAAAACAAAGGGTGTAGAAAGTGGCTGGACTTACTTTGTAGCTGAATGAAATTTTGGGCCAGTGTGAGTCTAAGGGGCAAATATTGGGCATTTATTTTAAAATCTGAAAAAGGGAAAGGTTTTTTGCCCACATGATCATTTTCTTTCCTGATGGGACTGAAGCCTGCCAGTGCTGGATCAGCTAAATCTAGGCTTGACTGAGTATTTCATTGCCAGAAGCCCTCTTCCTGGCAGCATTACATCCCTTTGCTTCTGCCCTTAGGTGAAAAGGCCCTTTGCTCCAGCAGGAATGGAACCACGGCCTGAGTATGGCGAGTGCTGGTAGATGCCAGAGTTGCCTCCTGCAACTGTGCTTGTGGAGAAAAGAATCCAAAAATCTCCCCCTTTGCCTCACACCTGTGTTTGAGCAGAGCAGTTCTGTGGCCTGTCTGGCACCTGCAGGACAGCACACTGTAAGTTAATGAAAGTTTGCAATCGGAAGCATTCATCACAAAAAGAGAAAGTGAAATGGGCAAGTGAAATCCTACTTGTTCTGTTTGGATTAATAAAACTAAATAATTGCTTGAAATCAAGTGTGAACGAATATTATTATCCTATTATTGGTATTAATATTTATGTATTCTAGAAAGTAACTCTGTCTTAGAAATTAGATCGTTTGAATTGGACTGGAAGATTTTTCTCTCTTATTTCAGGGTAAGTTTGAAAGAAATTAGGCTTCCAAATTTTCTGCCACCAGCATGAGTAAGAGAAATTAAACAGCGGGCTCTTTCTCTGGACCTTTGACTTCTGGAATATGTTCGAAAACTCTTCATGGCTACTGATGACATAAGAGTGAAAATTAGAGTATGATTTTTCAGTCCTCAATTGAGTTTGCATTGTACAAGCACCATCCTTTAGACTACAAATTGTGCAAACTTCATATGAAAATAACATTTCATATGAAGTTTGCACAATTTATTCCCTTTTTTAAGAGGGAATAAACAAAGAACATCACAGTGCCATTTTTCCATGATCAGAATATAAGTTAACTTAAAGATTTCCAGGAACCAGAAGTGCATTGTTGCCATTTCTCTCTTTATAGACCATAGCAATAAAACACCCTTCTATTTCCACAGACAAGCTAACTATTCAACTTTCTGGTGGTTATTTCATGATTAAGACACTGATCTGAGATATGGGAGATCTTTGTCAAATTTCTGGCCCTGAAATAGATTCCTGTGTGACCAGGGGCAAAGAAATTAATACTTCTGTGACTTCAATCCCTGACTATAAAACAAAGATGTTATTGCCTTGGCCTGTCTACAGAAGTACATTGCCAAGCACCTTTCTCAGCAGCAAGGTAAAATTTTGGAAGGAAATAATTCTCTTCTTCCTACTCTTCATCTTCCAACCCTTCAGCTGTGTTAGTACAAGTGTTTGTAGGATCTGGTGGGTGGGGAAAAAATAAAGTCACGAGCATTTCACCTGGATCAAATCATTAAATTGGTGGGTACTGAACTGAGGAGATAGTTCTGGGGTGAAGCAAGAAAGCTTCAGCTCAGCATCTTTACTGAGAAAAAGCTAAATGGAACCCCATCTTCTAGTTGCACATGAGCCCCACCAGTACAGTTGCTGTTTACAGCACCGTAGCTAGACAGCCAAATTGCTGTTGGACTCAAATTGTGATAGACTCTAGAAATGAAAGCATTTGTTAAATGACTATTGTCTTGAACAGATACTTTAGAATTGGATATGTTGATCAGAGAAAATATCTCTGTTTTCCACTTGGGATGATGAGTACAGGATTATGAAGTAATTTGTTGACAGCTGAAACTGCATCAACACTAAGAACTGAATTCAGTTCCCTGCAATCCCTGCTTAGTGTTTTTCTCGGAGGACTCTATTTCTTCCCCACCAGCTTGAAGATTGTCCACATAAATTAAATGGATTCAAACTGTACCTTTAGTGGAATCAGTAAGTGTTTCTGCCAGGAAAATATTAATCTCCAGGGAATATGTTTTGGACAGGGCCTTGTAGTATCACACAAATGCAAATAATAATGATACTACTCCAAGTTTGTGAGGTTATAAGTCATAGGGAATAAATGTTTCCTGGCCCAGAAAACAGAGACATTCCCATTCTGCAGGCCAACACTGCAGCTTCCAGAAAGAGAGCAATAGCCAGGAGTGGAAGTTTATGGGTAGAGATGTGTGCTTTAAGCAGTCAGTGCCATCCCCCACCCAAGGCCCTGCACTCCAATCTAGGTGCCTCTGCCACCATCCCTTCATCTGTCAGCCCCTTTTGTTGCCCTGCTCGAGGAAGCTCCAAGGTTTTAACAGCAAAAGAGGTGTCACAACTTCCCGTGGGTTCCCCTTGGTGCTTGGGGCTCCGTGTTGGTCCCGGCAGTACTTGTATGATCTCTCAGGGCTGACAGGACCTGCCCTTCTCCCACCTGAGTGTGGCAGGCTGCAGAGCCCTCCTGGGCCAAGCAGCCGGGAATCTGAGGAGCTGGCACAGGCATCCTATCTCAGACAGGCACACCAAGAGTGTGGCTCTGCCTGTTGCCATCTGCAGCTGAAGAAGTGGCTTTGCCAGTTGATTACTGGCATAATTACAAAGCAAGGGCATGGCACCTTCTCGCCCAGTGGAGCTCTACAGCCTACCTGCAGCATTAGTATCTGTGTATGGTTGATTGCTCTCTGCTGGGGCAATCATCTTGCTTTAATTTAGGACACTCATGATATCATAAGATAGTTTGATGACAGTAAAATTCTTTTGATGTTTGTTGTTACTGGATATAGCAGCTGGTTTTGATACTATAAAACACAACATTTCATGTCCTCCCAGGGAGTGGAAAGGGGAAGAAAGAGGGTGGTAGCAGGGAGACAGGCAGAGGAGGAGGGAGAGAAGGAAAGCGAAGTCATTCAGTGCTTGCCTGATCTGCTGTTTGGAGTGAATGATAATTTTTTAGTACAGCAAAGCTGGCAGCAGTGCTTTTGCTATCAGGGTTTTTACCGTGCTTCTCTGCTTATCTCTCAGCATGACCACTGAAATCTGTGAGATCACACTACGAGCCATGGTATCCTGTCAGGTTTGAAATTATTTCCGACAGGCTACAAAAACAATTGGGCCCTCACTTTGGCTGCTTTTACACTAGTTGAAGTCTAATTTATAAGATAGATCATTCGCTTCACTGGTTCTGTCCTTGATACTTTTCAAGCTATGGCTGGTGTTGGTGACTTTTTTTTGTGATTCTTCCATCTTCTGTGGGTTTTTTTTTTATTTGCTTTGTTTTTATTTTTTTTTCTTTTTCCAGCTCATATCCCTATTTGATAGGCACGACTTCTTTATCCAAATGCATTATTTCCCTGCAAGTAGCTACTGTTCATATCAGCTGTGACCTTCACAATACATCACAGCCTGCCTGAGCTGAGATTTATTTAATACTCTCTAGAAAGCTCTCCAGTTAGATTTTAATAGTATTTGTTCTACCTTTGTGTATGAAATAAGAGAAAGCTTATTTTCCCTTTAGACCACAGGGCAATGAACAATTACTGCTAGGGACTGCTAAAGCATTAGATAGTAGTCATATAAAGCTACAGTTTTGCTGAGCTCTGTTAGACATGTCTTAAGCCCACTCTTATTTTTATTATGTAAAATTGGGTATTAAATTGAAATCATGCTTTATTTATAGAGAAATACACTGTGAGACTGGGCTTAAATAAACTAACTGGGCTACTCTGTTCCCACCAAAATGCCTTTGAAAATCTCACCTCTGTGGGATTGACTGTAAGAATTAGATATTCCTTTTGATCCTTTTGTCTCTAGCACAGAACACAGTGAAATAAAATTTCAGTAAAATATGAAAAGTTAAAACTTGCACCTCATCTAGGCTCCTTTGTGAATTGAAACCAGGTTATATTTTTATGACTACTGAAATATACCTATATTTAAAAAATATTATGTGCAATATTGTTTTCCTGGTGACATTATAAACATTTAGCATGTGAGATAGTCAGGGAATGACACCCACATAAGTAAAAACAACATCGTTCCTCTTCACACCTTTACTCCCCTACTTTCTAAAAATCCAAGGGTCCATTGAAAATCCATAAATCCTTTGTACTTTACATCTTTCAAATACTGTGCATCCATAAGGGCTTCTGATCCTGCAGCACTGAGCCCCATATTTAAATGAAGCATCCCAGCAGACTTCATGCAGCTCCTGGTATGTGAAAAGCTCTGTGAAAGGAGCACTGTGGTCACACTCAGGAGGTGGAAGTTTCATCCTTCTTCCTGTATTTGCCTTGTGGTTTTCTGGGACAAAGGATTCCGCTCCACAAAATGCCTTGTTATGTTTGATGGATTACTGCTGTAGCCTGGTGCTGTTCTAGAGTTCCTGTTTCACCATCCATCAAGCAAGGTCTGTGTTACCTAGCATTTTAGTGAAGTCTGTGGACAAGTTTTTGATGAAAGGCATGACATAGCATGTAGCTATTATTAAATGCTGGCCAGACCACCGTGCACCTTGTGAAGTGTTTTTAGCCAGGCTCTAAAATCAATGAGAAGACACAGGAACTTGAATTTCTTCTGTGCTAAAAAACTTTCCTATAACATGGTGATAGTTTTTAGGGCTTAATGGGAGGAAATCCAAAGCATAGAAGATGCCACGAAGATGCAATTTATTATTTTTGCAAACCCGATACAGTTATGGCATGCCAAGACCATTCCTCTCAATAGCCAAACTGCTCAGTTCAAGAAATGTGAAATTTCTGTTTCTACACTTCTCTTTCTATGATCTTTTTGACTGATTCCAAGGTGACAGACGACTGGGTGGCAGAATGTGTGATGGATATCTTGATTATTTTAACAATTAAATATGTAATGAAGAGCTGGAAAGGTTCCATGTAAGTCTCATTTTCACCCTGGTTAAATATGGTGTGCATAATTAATTTTCAAATATGAAAGGGCTGCAGCAAGAAAAGAAATGAAAGAAAGTTGAAGAGATGGTGAATATTTTATCAAACGTCACTCATTCAAAACTCATTAATATACATAGTCCAGGCGTAACCATCTCTTATGAAGTTAAATGCAGCAGTGCTTATTTTCTTGGCAGATTATCTGGTTTATTGTTGAACATAATGGTTTAATATCATCTATGGACCAAACCCAAGTTGGTGTCCCTCTCAGGGAGGGCATCAGAAGGTGAAAAGTCATAGCTTTCTGTGGGGAGGGCAGAGGTAGTTTTTATGGTCAATACACAAGTTTCTTTAACAGTCAAGCCACATGAGCCACTTTTCCTCATCCACAAGGGATTAATCTTGGCTACTACAACCATCTCAGAGCTCTGACCTAAGTAAAAGAGCTTCTTCAGCACTCAGTGAAGTGAAACAGACGTGTTTGGGGAGATTTTGACCTGCCTGTGTCAGTCATGCATCTTGTGCAGAGACCACCAGTAAACCTCCTTCTCCATCTGTGAGCAAGGATTAGTGAATAGTCCTGTGTTCCTGTGCTGGCAAGGTACTTATATACATCTGAAGTTTGGGCATCCAAGTCCCAGCACTGGCCTTTCCCTATTTAAGAACACAATTACCTCTTTCTTTGTGCTCTTTCTTCAGCTGGAGACAGTCAATTCCCCATTTGCTGTCTAAGACCCTGGTTCACAGAGCAACTGGTTAGAGGTGTGGAAAATGGCACAATGCTCTGTCACTGCTTTGGACTTAATAGAGCTGATGAAATCTTGGACATTCATCTTGAAGGAAAATCCATTACTTCAAAATTTATGTGTTGTAAATTACAATATTGAAAATGCCTCTCTGTGCTATTCTTTTTTTCCTTTTTTTTTCTGGCTTTTTTTTTCTTTTACTATATAATTGCGAAAGTGTTTTTTAAAAAACAGTCAACTAAATGTTCTATTTTAATTTGCTGGACCAAATCTACCTGTCCCTTTTGGGCCCTGTTCAGTATTCCTCTGAGCTGTTTGAATGCCATGGATGGACCTGTTGTGGTCCTTATCTTTTCCCAAAGGGACTAGGCTACTTTGTCAGACAGAAAGCTCCAGATATTCAGGTTCAAATATGAGCTAATAGGAACTACATCTCTCCTACTTTATATCATAAAATCAGGACTTTAAAAATACTGTTTTCCTTTCAAAAAATTAGCAGGGAAATCCTGGCTAGTTCTATAACTTAACTTGTGAGCAGTGTGATTCATAGCTAGAGAATGCTTTGAAGATATATAGTGTTATGTAAATTCTAAGAAATAATAATTATTATAATTAGAATATTATTAACTATGGGAGGAGAGAAGATTAAACAATGGGCTTAATTATGAAAAGCTTTTGAATGAACTAAGGCTGAGGACATTTATTAAATGCAGTGCCATTCCTCTGCAAAAGAAACACCCTTGCTCCTGCATGCTGCTTTCTGATCTTAGTGCACATCCTTATTCTTTCAGCATGAATCAGATATGATGAGCAAGAAGCCTAGCATAGCGAGGAAAAATGAGTGTAGTAACAGAGGCATTATTGTATCCTTGCTGCCAGGAAGAGACTGCTTTTATTCTCAATTACCCCATCATGGCTGGCCACAAAATTCCTAGACATGTAATCCAAGAGACTTTGAGTTTGTCAGTGAAGCTGGAGGCAACATCCTGGTCCATCTGAAAAGTTTAACTTTTGCTATGTTGAATTTTCTGTGTACTATTTCTTCTCACTTGACACTGTGGACATGAACTTCAGCATGCCTTTCTTCTTTGCTTTTCTGAATATGCAATCTTATAAGAGGAACCACTGATTGAGATGATTATTATTTATTAATTTTTTTTTTGCTGTAGTCCCTAGAAGGCACTCATCAAGCTCAGAACACCACTGTGCTATGTGCTTTTATTTAGCATTTCACCAAAGCCCAGAATAACTGAAAATTATCTTCCAAATTGCAAGGGTCTTTATCACCTTGCTAAAATAAGGATTCAATCTCAAATAAGGAGAAGCAGTAATATCTCATCCCTTTGCAATCACTGTCAGCCTACCAATTATGGACTCCTTTATTCTGGCTGTTAACCACAGTGCTACGAAGTTCCTGGGTGAAATAGGGTTTCCTCTGCCTCTCTGGGCACAGCTGCCAGAAGACAGCAACTCCGCCAAGAAGGGTGGACTGGACCACTGGCTCCCATCAGTCCCAGTTTACCTCAAAATGCTCTGCCATAGGAGACAGGAAGTGGAAGAGTAAAAGGGGCAGCTTAAAAAGCTGTTCCATTTTGTGTAGACAATTGTGACTGCATGAAATATGGCCCCTGTGGTGGTCAGTGGCATCCTCAACTTCAATGGGCCCAGACACTCATTGTCTGTAGCTGATGAGAGATCCAGGCTGGGTGTGGTGGGCCCAAAGGAGACAAAAGGGGAACATGGTGTGTCTGTGGCTGGCTGGCCTTTATAGCACCTTCTTTATAGGTGTGCTCTTAGTTTAGGACAATCTGTGGTCCCATACATCATGAAAGTAACTGCATCCAGGAAAGCAAACTGAAGTTTGGCTCCTTCAGAGCTCTTTGCATGATAATTTAGATGGATTGTTTCTCTGGCATCTGTGTGACTGGTCAAGCTCACATTTTGTTTCTTCGCTGTCCTCACCAGTTTTATTCTACTCCTACCAAGTCAATGGTGAAGCTTGTGTTGACTTCACAGACTGCAAAGGCAAACTCTGTTCTTCTAGAGGAGCATCATATGCTAGAAATTTTGGTTCGTTTCCATCAAACTGTGTTATGTAAAAAATAGTTCTTTAGAATGTCTTAACACATGCTGAACTCCCAGTCAATTGCCCAAACCCACTTATTTATCTACTTTCCCATGATTCTGTCACTGAATCTAGCTTGCTGTCCTACAGCTATGCAGAATTTACTGTAAAGAAAATCTTGATGCTGCCAATAGATAAAGCAATCATGAAAAATAACTAACTTCTTGAGAAGTGAGACAGTGCAATTTTTTAAGTAGCACCATGTGCTGTCAATATCAGCAAGAGACTGTGCAGCCACTGGCTGTTGATAAAATGGAGATGAGTGATTCCCTGAGCCAAGGTCACAGATGATAAAGTGACAAAGGCCCAGAAGCAGGGACAGAAGGCCTAAATATCAGATCAGCTTTTGTGTCTTTCAATAGCAAAATAATTTCAATATTTAACTTCCTTTTCTGCCTAAGCCTTCGAGGTCCACAGTGGGTAAGAAGTCACTCAAGTTTTCTTCTTAGTCAGTTTTAAATCATTGCAAGAGATGCAAATCACTTCCTAACAGGGACCCCTCCTGAGCTGTGTTTGCATTTTGCAGAATAATAATAAGAGATTTTAAAAGCTTTTCACTTCATAAAGGGGCTAACATCTTCTGTTCTTTGTCAAGTGACTCTTGAAAGAATATGTGGTACTGTACCTTTGGAACATTAAAATGAAAGAGATAATCCCTTATTCTGCAGGGAGTTTGAAACCAAGATATTGCAGATTAAAAAGAGCATCTTGAAGAGATTTGCTGATGTGAGGCTATTATTAAACGTAGTTTTTTACAGATTTTAGCTCATGTCAGGAACAGTTTCTTTACAATAATTGACCTATTCTAACAATGTTTCTGGTTAGTTTGGTGGTCTATTGTCATTATTTTAAAAATATTCATGTTGTGTGCGGTCCTGACTGGATGCTCTTTTAGAACTCAGTTGGCATTTTTGAATAAATACTCATTTTAGGTCTGTGGCAAGATACCAAGAGGCAAACACTTGTGCCAAGGAAAGAACTATACCTAGAGGCATACTGAATGATGTATCTCCTCTAGATTGTATTGAAATAACTATGTGTTTAATCACAGTGACAAAATCCCAACTGCATACTGCTTACAATTCTTCTTAACTGAAACTGGCAGTAGAGGGATAAGGTCTAATTAGCAAGAGTGTCCTTGTCTGGTGTAATAACATAAAAATTCCAATAAAGTGTTTATTTTCCAGCAGCATTTATACTAATCTTAATAGATCTCTTCCAACTGCATCCCAAAGACAAGATGGTTTGCCAAGCAGATGGTAGAGAAAAGCTAGGCTGACCAAAACCCTCAAAAATTCTATTTAATGACAAATTTTGAGATTTCAAGACCTGTTTTCACAACAATGCAGAATGAAACCAAAACCCCCAGTAATTATTTACACACACAAGCAATGACTCCACAGTAGTCTCTATCTTACGTTTTAAGACTCTCACCTGAGATGTGAGAAATAGAAGTATGAAATGTTGGAGAAAAAAAAAGATAAAACAGTGCAAAATCACCACAAAGAAGAAGACAGTAGTGTCTCTTAATATCTTATCCATCATTCTGAGATGTGTAGCATGTGATGTCTTCTGAATGCATTCTGGTCTCCAGCTGTCAGGAGCCTAAAAGGTAGTTTCCAATAACTTCATTCAGAATTCAATGTGTATGGATTCCAAGATCTAAGCAAAGACGTCTGGCTTCAGGATCTGGTTCTGTCATGGTATTTTATCACTGTTTCACTTAAGTTGGTATTTTTGGTTAAAAATTCAGTCTGCAGGGCTTGTGGACATAACTTGATGGCACCTTAGGGTACACTTTGCGATCTGTGGTCTGAAGACTTACTGTAATCAGTGAGTCGTATTTTTAAACAATCCTGATGATGTGCATCCTTGGAGATTCAAACTCTGAGAGTTGATGGTGAATTTATGAATTACTGACTTCAAGCACTACTAAATATTTGTGCTTTCTTAATATCGGGTAAGAAAAGAAATTTCAACATAATCTTGGAGAAATGCATCTTCTAACAAGAAAAAAAGCTTTATTCCATCACCTTATCCAGTTGTTTTGCACTCTGATGGTTGGAACTACTTTGCATAGAGATTGTTTTTCCTCTGATCTCTATAAAATGCTCAGCACAATATAATCCTCATTAGAGCCTAATGACATCAAGTGTGTGCATACAGATTTCTACCATGAGAGAAAATTGCCAAGTGAATGTCCTGGTCCCCCAGTTAGTTGTACATATATATAGAAAGACATACAGATATATGATTAAATATGTACTTCTTTGCATCTGCATGCACATTGGAGATTTTCTGAATATAATTTGGGAAACAATTATGCAAAAAAAAATGTAGGTACATGCATTTGTCTCTGGTGGAGAAACACTGAGAATTTTTAGAGGGAAAGGCAGGCACTTGAGTGTCTTGCCTAGTTTAGAAGAAAAGTTTCAAATTAAACTATTGGCTCTGGGAGACTCAAATGCCTGCTGCAAGTCAGAGGAAGAAAGAGGACTGTAAAACATGCCTATTTTCATTCAGTCAAAAGGCTTCTTCTGGCTACCTATAAAGCAGAGATTTCCTCCTCCAGAAACAGTTATCTTTCCATCTCACTGGGGACACCTGTAGTAAAATACAGTTTTCTTGCTCACCACC
Organism: Vireo altiloquus; assembly: GCA_013396875.1. Lineage (NCBI taxonomy): Eukaryota > Metazoa > Chordata > Aves > Passeriformes > Vireonidae > Vireo > Vireo altiloquus. The sequence goes on from VZRF01001869.1 coordinate 488,498, forward strand.
ACTGCCCCATAAACTGGTAGAGCAGGAGGGTAGGGGAAGGTGAAGGAGAGAGTTTTGGCTGAGCAGAATCAAGGGGGAAAAATGTTAATTGAACCAAGTAGTTGACCAACTGTCTTCACAGCATCTTGGCTTCTGAAGGCCCTAGTAGAGTTAGGATGCTGCAGTGCTGTACAAAACACTCACCTCGGTTTTAAAAGGCTTCACTGCACCATATCACATCAAAGCAAAGCATCTGCATGTTTCAGTTGTGGGGCATCATGTGTCTGGCTCCCCTCTGGCTCTCACTAATCCCCTGGATTATCACAGCTCTCTAAAGCAGCTCTTAAAAACCCTGTGAAAATAGGACTCCAAGTGGGTGTGTGAGAAGTGGGGACTGAAGCAATAAGGCTGCTTCAGAATTCATATAATCACAGCCGACATTACCCAAAAAAGGTGTTGAAAAGTCTGCTTTTGCCCCAGCTGATCCCAGACAATACTGGCTCTCAGTGAGACAAAACAAGATTGAGTCTGGATCATTCATTTGCTGGAGCACATCTGAACTGCTGCTACGAGTTAGAGCTCATGCTGAGCACACCTAGGCACTGCTCCTCAATGATCTTCCATCATTCAAGTTTTTTGCTCTCTTTTCCAAAGTCACCATCTGCAAATCGGGGAGTTCTGCAAAGTGATGATGCCCCCCCAGAGGGGCTGTGGTTTGTGCAGGGCGGTCTTTAGCACAGGCTGCAGAGAGAGGAGATGATGTGGGAAGCCTTTGCTATGGGAGTGGCATCTGACTCTTCTGTTGTTGGTGTCTGTCCCTTCAGATCTGTGGGGAGGAGATGGTCTCATTCACGTGCTATCCCAGCAGTTCAGGTACGAAGAAGAGAGGGCTTCAGCCTGAACTGTCAGTCCAGTGCCTTTCATAAGCCTCAAATCCACTTCAGAGAAAAGAAACCAAGCAATGAACACAAAAGGCAAAGGTTTCACTGTGTAAAGGGGCAAGAAGTTTATGCAGACAGTATGGCTCTTCCCGTCTTCAATCTGTTGGTTGCTCATTCCCAAAGGAAAATATAATAATCTCCATGAAAGTCATGGTATTGAGAACTAAATGATAGTAAACCCTAAAATCTTCTGTAGTTCATGGGACTTTTTTTTTCCTTTTCTCTCATTTAAAAATTAAAAAGATTATGCATGTCTGACATTGACACAAAGTCTGGAGAACTGACCCATAAAGTAATTAGAAGAGGAATTCACCCTCTGCTCTGCCCCCCTCCCCAACCTTTCCCATCTCAAAGCCAGATCAGATGAAAGGCAAGCTCTGTTTGCTTCCTGATCTGTCTAATTTCAGTAACAAGGACCATCCCGACTTCATCTTCCTGCAGCTGCTAGAAGTGAAACTCAAGAGGCTGCCCCAGGCACTGCAGCACCTTCTCAGAACTGCTTGACCTTAATGGATTAGTGTTTCCCTGAGCAGGTGGCAATTTAACAAGAAGAGACAAACTTTTACACTTAGGAGACCTCTGGTGAATGGCATCAAATTTCAGAAGGTTGAAACAGAGCAAAGAGACTTCTGATGCCTTCCCACCTTAACCCTGTGCCACCTTAACCCCCTCGCTATGCACATACGTTACAGCTTTCCAGCGAGGGTCCTAAGTCCATTTATTAAGGAATCAAAGTAAAAATGACCTTATATTCTTAACATGTCCTACCCTCACAAATCCTGTTGAATTAAAGGAGAGCAATGGATGCTTTGATTTCAGTCTGCTTACGTCTGAGTGTCTGAATAGGGTGTTAAGAGTATTACTTTAGGCTTTTCATTTTGCAAGCATGTGCCACATGTAAATACATCATAGTGAAAGCAATAATAACATCTTTTTCTTTGAGGTTATAATTCTACCAAAAAATTAAGGGTTTAAACTGGCAGTGCCAAATGCATTATACTGTGTGCTTTCAGTAGGTAGAAGAGCAGAAAAAAAATGGTTTATTTTAAAAAAGTAAAAAGTATTTGTTTATTCTTCCTACTCACGTCAGCCCTAGTAACAGACCAGATTCTATTTTATCCTTGTGTACCCTCCACTGTCTACTATGGTCTGTTTGTTTAAGTATTCATCATAATAATTACAAGTCAAAACTGTCAAACAGACATCCAAGTTCTGATAGCTAGGTGTCAGTTACCATATCAAAACCTAAAGTCAGAGATACCTCTACTTAAGCTTCCCTACACTAGCTCTTCATTTTCTCGGCACCTGCAGCTCCCATTATGATGGGAAATCAAGATCAGACTGTTCATGTTTTCAAACAAGTTAGTTACTAGATTTTCCAATCAGCAGCTAAGAAATGTGAGATTGTTTTTTTACCACAATACAAGGGAGAGACAGACAAGGCAATAAAAAAAGAGCAAGTAAAATGTAGTGATAAACTGTCTTTTTTAGAATAAGTAAACCTGCTCCCTTCTGAATAGTTTGTTTCTGTCAATAATGTGTAGGAATCTTATGTAAATATGCATATGTTTATATATTTGTTTTTCTATATGCCTTTGTGTCTACTATTACATATACATGTGCATATATATGTTTGTGTACTTTTAATTCACATAAGGTGCTACCAGATATTTATTTAGAAAGTATTAATTTCTGGGCTCCAGTATTTTATGTATTTCTTTTTCAGCAGAGTATGTTTTGTGTATTTCAAAGTTGTCATGTCAAATGATTTCAGTTGAAAGTACTGACATACAATTCACTTAAAACTTGCAGTCATTCAAGATCAAGGACGTTGTCCCTACAAGAAAATAATGTCCTGAGAAGCATGGCTTCTGGGATCGCATCATGTGTTTTTCCAGTGACATCCAACTGTTCTGAACATATCTGGCTCTGTATTGTCCTGTCCCTAAAGACCTGTATATACCGTTCATGAATATTAAAAGCACGATTATACTTTTCACCCCAGCACAGTTCATCTGTCTATCCAGATATGTATGTCAGCTATTTTAACTGAAACTGTCTCTCTGACTAGTACCTCACATACTCGTATAGTATTTGCATGACTTTATGAATACATCAAAATTGTAAAGCTGCGTGTCCTACATGCACATTTTTGAATTTTTTTAGTCAGGGTGAATTCCCCAGGGCCGGTGCAAAGCCAGGAGGAGAAGTAACTGTCAGAGAGAAAGATCAGTGAAGATGAGATCAGTGGATTTCTCCCCTAGTCTAGTCTTTCTCCCCTCAGACTGCACTTGCTCATACTGTGTCCCTGCCAGTTTTGAGGGCAGTGACACACAGCTTTGCAGGTATGTTCCCCTAAAAAACCCACTCCTGTCCTCTAGAAGAAGAAAACTACAGTAGAGCTTAGCAGTAGAGGCCAGCAGGTTTCAGCATGTGGCTTGATTTCACTCTCTGCACAGGGGATCCCCATGCCCTCAGACTTCCTCTGTGGACAGCCCAACAGGTGCACCTCCTGCCCAACATACTCAGATGCTTTTTCTGCAATAGATTGGAAAGAGGAAGAAATTACATGAGAGAAGTAAAGGCAGAAGCATTCAAACTAATACACAGCACATATCTTTCAATTTCATCAGAAATCTCACATACATGTGCGAGTCAGGGAAATCCTGCAGATTTCTGGCACTTCCTTAGATTTGGGGGTCTATAAACTAATTAATGAATGGCATCATCTCTACAATGCAATAGGTAGATTTTTTATTTGTGGCAGATATAATAATGATAGTTTCTCTCATTAAGTTTTAGTAATAATCTTTATTTAATAATTAATACAAGTATAATTTAATACAGTACAAATTAAAAGTATTCTTCATTTCTCTGTAATGTTTCAGAAAGCCCTGTCAAAGGACAAACGATAGTAATTGCTTACAAAATACATTCATTAGTCAGATTACATGTAGACATTTACTTTGCAATACCTAAGGGCCTTATCCTAAGGGCCTAGTTTACAACACAGTTACACTTCTGAATAGTAAACTTTTGATTTGTTAAAAGAAATCAGTCAGATATAGTCCATATCCTTGCATGTTATAGCTATAAAATATGTGCAATCATTTGTGTTTGAACATTGAGCTTCATGGTAACTGTTGATCAGATTTCACCCAGAAATCCTTCAGCAGTCACCATTTAAATTATGGTACGAGTCTTTCTGAATAAAATATATTCTCTATTTTCCATAGTTAGATAAAAAGTAAGAATTTTTCCATGAAGGCCTACACAGACAACTACCACCAGCAAAGGCTCTGTTGACTAACAAGTCATGTTATTAATCGAGGAACATGCAATTCCCTGGATATCTCCACTACAGTATTACAGTGACAGGTCACTATCTTGTGGTATTTAAATGAGCAGTGCAGATAAGCCATTATTCTGCTGTGAGGTTGCTGCATCTTCCAGAGGTTATCCCCAGGCCAAAATGAAGGTTCCACCTTCAACCAAAGTCTTTAGTTAAGCCAAAAGCCTGCAACAATAAGCAGCAAAGTTGTTCTGATATGATCAATTAATAAGGCCTATGCATCTTTCATATAGCTATGGTTTGGTACTTAACTCTTCTTCCAAAATCATAATGTGATAGCAGTTATGATTTCCCAGTACTTCATTATTTTGGCAGAGGAAGAATAAAATAATTTCTTATGGCTAAAACTTAGAATAAAGAAAGTTAAACATGATTTTACACTCATTCCAGAAGTTAAAAGGAAAAATATGAGTACTTTTTCAGTCTTTATCTGAAGTTCTCATTGTTCTGCCATATAAAGGACTCTCAAGAATTGGTGTATGACTACATATATAATATTAGGATGGGTCTTCCACTGCAAGTGAGTACTTGCTGTCTTTAAAAGAGCTAATAATTAGGCTGCATGTATACCAAAATATTTGGTTTTCCTCGTAACCATTAGAGAACATGGCATTTTCTGTTCAGATGCTTCCTACCCACAGATAGTATCTTAGTTTTGGCTGGCTTTTCAGTCAAAAAACAGGAAAGGAGTGGCAAAGAACACTGAATTTTTAATAAAGCAATAATGGCTTTAATCTTCCTTGCTCAATGGTTGCAAAAGACTGAAACATCAAAGAAATATGAGTAAAAGATGAAGAATATATAGCAGAAGAAAAAAAATACAAAAGTTGTCTCTTAGCTGTTCCTTTAGAGGTATTCTGTTTTCCACCTTCAGATCCAAATCCACAAGTGGTCACAGATAAAGAAAAGACTGGGAGCCTTTTACAAAGAAGAATCAATACTGAAATGGAAAAGAGATTGGTTATTGGTGGGGATCTTGGTTTCAGGACAAAATTGTGTAAATTTTGCATTATGCAGGTTTCAAATGCTGTAAAACCAGCTGCTAAAATTAGTGTCTGTGGGGAAAAGACCTGGCTTGGGGAAAAAATCAGAGTGGATAAAAGCTTTGTGAAAGAAACTTCTTTCCTCACCTTGGGAAAGATGTTTATTGTGACATGAGCTGGCATTTGGATCTCCTGTGTGTTGCACCATATTTGTGCACCCTTCCTGACTGGAAAGAAAAAACACCATTTGCATAAAGTTGCTAAGAAACTTGGTCCCAGAGCTAATGAAGATAGGAAAATACTTACTTTGATTACTGTGCCTGCAAATGCAGGGTCTTTATGCCCGGTAGATCAAGATAATCAAGCTCATGGATGTAATGAGCTTAAAAAGGAAACATCACTCCTGACACCTTTAATCCAAGAGATCTTTATTTATGTCATCAAGAAGATGAGTATTTTTATAATGGACTAGGTATTCAGATGTTGCAAAAGATATTTTTGGTGGATTTTCAGAACTAGAGATTTTACAGAACTCGATTGTTTTATATTTCTCCAAAGTAAACATAAAAGGACTTGAAATTGGCATTTGATCATATCTCATCGGTATATGAGACTGCAGACTACTACATCTAAATATAAAAATATCATCTTTTATAAACCTAAGAACATTTTTGTTGCTTGGCATGTTTAGAGATGTGCCACTTGTGGGTTTTTTAATTTTATTTTTATTCTTTTTTTAAAATTACTTTTCATTGTTTTAGGAAAACATTCAAATAACTTCATAACCATCAACCTCACAAAATTCTCTCATAATTTCCAATTGGCTGCAATATGCTCTTTTACTTCCTACCCTAAATTACCATATAATGACACACCATGGTCTGTCCATCAGCTGCAGAACTTGTCCTTGTCTCTGTCTACTGCTGGAGACATCAATACTCTGCACCAGATCTGTCCTGCAGGGTGCCGATCACATCCTTACATGAAGGCATAGGGATCGAGTTTCTTGTTGCCAAATGTCAGCTGGGAAATTTATACTGCCTAAAGATCTGGGTTTATTTATCACATCTAGCATTTTATTTGGAAAGCTTTCGGGGAAAAAATAGTAAGAGAACCTCTCACCATGCCAATGGACTGAAACACCTTCAGGACTCTTTTTTTCCCCCCTCTTTTCAACATTTCTCTGTTGCTTTAAATTTAAATTGTCTAAGGCTTCTGAGCACACAGTGAAACTTCTTTTAAAGAGATTTTGCTTGCCTTGTGTTTCTCAAACTCTCTACTCCATCTCTGACTCATTCCACGTGGGAGTATTTGCAAAACTCTTTGGCTCACCCAGTCTTTGATTGACGTCACCATTGTCTCCTTGCTATTTTTATCCACCTTGTCAGGGCTAGTAAGCACAGCGCAGCATGTTGATTCTGAGTCAATTTTTCATCAGTGTTATGCAGCTTGAAGGTTTTAGTGATGTCTTTAAAGCTGCTTAGTTGATCTTTATGTGGCAGCTTAAATAAATGCTGTTTGCATTTAGGAGTAGTAAATCTGGAGGATTTCTGCTCCTCATTCTTTGCCACCTCAGCAGCAGTAAGGTCCTTTGCAGAATTTCAGCCAGTGCCTACATGTCATTTATACTTAGTTATGTATTGGTATTCTCATGATTCATCACAGAAGAGGGAGGGTGGCAGGGAATTTGTGAGAAGAGGATGAAATAATACAACTGCACCTTGCTACACTTTTCACATGTAACCTCTGGCAAATCACTTAGTCTTTCTACCCCTGCGGTCCATGTCTGCAGTTGGAGATTCAGCACGCATTTCTCTCTGACTTGCAGAACTCAGTTCATGCCTGATGGAGAGGTAGAAGAAGAGCAAAGTTCAAACAAATCCTGAGGGAGAACCTGAAAAGTGGGGTTAACCTCTATTCTGTTGCTGTCATCAAAAAGGGACCCGTAAATATATAGGTTACTATTTTGTTTAATTAACTCTTGAAGGCTCCAGGCACTATGGCCCAAATCCAGCTTCCACCTCTGCAGGCTTTGAAGTGCTGGAGGAAGCGTGTCTATGGTAGCATAATCAATTTCTTCTCACAAGGTGAGAGGACTTTAATGAAGGAAAGAATGATCGATGGATGTTTGCCAGCATGCTTGGCTTTGCTTCACAAATGTTCTCATTGCTGGCATTAAACCAAGCCAGAGGATCCACTTATCCACCCACATGTTACTTACTCGTAGTGGGAGGTAGAATATGGCAGAATGAGCAAGAGGGATCACAATTCCATCGCTTTCTATCCCACTAAGTAGTCCATTCCATTTCCCAGTGTACAGGTCTCACCAAAATATCACCTTTTCTTCTTGGGAGACTCTCTAGTTTATTCTACCTACAAACCTACTTGCATTGTGGTCCTTGTACTCTTGGGGCAAAATCCTTGCAAGTACTTGCAGGATTTTGCCCCAAGAGGAGAGCTACTATCAGGGCCAGTGGGAGCAGATGCACGGACAAGTCTAAAACAGCTCAGCAACCACTTGCTGAAATTCCTGCTTGTTCAGCTGGTCTGTGTGCTCAGATAGCCTTGATCAGCTGCTGATTGCTACTTCAGCTCTACTCCCTGCTCATGTGTGGAGGACTTCCTATTAGACAGTTTTATGTTCTTGGCATGAGAGCAAAATGCTGGAGCAAATCTCTTCCAACCGATCATACTACACTTAACAACTTCCGCTCCTTGATTACTGAGGAAATTATTAGAAGAAGAAACTGTGTAGATCTTTCATCGTGCCTGCCTTAACGTAAGGGAGGTCAGGAATGGTAAGGGGAGGAAAGATTTGAGCAATCATTTACCTTTATTAAAAGCTCTTATTCCACTATTTTCTCTATTTTGCATCTTGTCTGCTACCTAATTACTTCCATATCAAGTTCTTTAACTCAGCGTGCCACCTCCTGCAGGCTTTTAAAACTTAGTACAGGTCTGTGTCTGGAAGTGCAGTTGTGAGACCCTGTTTTCTCTTCTCACAAACATGGAGTCTGTAACTTTCAAACACAGATGCATTATAGCTGAAACTTTCACCCACGCTTGATGTATTGCACTCTTTTCCCCTTGATGTCAATGAAACGGCACAGCATGCTCAGGCTCACTGCAAACACGAGTCTTTGCTAAAGCTGGTCCCTAATGTGCTTGTTTGTGAACCTCAGTAAAATATTTTAAACCAGAATAAGTGGAAAGGGTTTAGGTAATTTCAGGTACTTATTATCGTGACTTGGGCATTTGTGTGGTATGAGGTAAGAGTCAGGTTAAAAAATATTTTTTGATGCAGAATGAAGGAAGCCCTCAAGAAAAGCAGTGAAAAGTGTCATACCTGCAACACAACATGGTGTTTCTGTTCTTTGGAGTAGATTTCTAAAGCAGAGAAATACAAGTTCAAGTTGCTATATTTTAATTCATATAGAAGAATGAATTATTTGGGAAAATGTATGGATAGTAGGACTTTTGTTACCATGGAAATTACAATGATTTTTAAACTGCTTATAATGGGAAGAAAATCTCTTTGATGAGGGCTCAGTCTCTTATGTGGTGCTGAATTTAGACATTTTAACAGTGAAAGAAGCAGTTACAATCAGTGCTGTCAGCAAACAACTTTTATTGAGCCAAATAAATAGGACCTAGACCTGTATTTTAAGATAAATTTCTCTTCAACTTCCAGTGCCTTTGACTTCAACATTAAGTAGGCAAATGCTCAGTTTACTGAAGAATATTTGAGGTATCAGAGCCTGATCTTGTATGAGTGGTTTTGTACTTAGTATTCAACTTAGGCAACAGCAGGAGATCCAATATTTATAGGTTGAAATAATCTTTATACATGCAAATCAAGTAGTTTGATAGCTAAATGCCAACAACTGTATTTGTAACTGATGACACCTACATTTCTTTAGGCTAAGACTGACAAGTCAAGCCTTTGGGCTACATTTTTCAAAAGCTTAGGGATTTATATGCATACTTCCCAGTAAGAGAAAAATAACCCGGGCACTCAGATCCTATAGTCAGCTTCAAAGATGACTTCCCAAATTTCCTCAGCCTCTTCCTTTCTCCACCAATACAGAGAATGCTTGGACTCCCTTTGGAAACAATTCCTCTAAGAAAATGATCATTTTAACTAAACTGTGCTTAGATGAATGAACCAGGATGGACAGCAAAAGAGGCAAAAGTTGTTCTCTGATCTTAAGTGAGGAAGAAGAAATGACAGGATAAGCCGATGGAGTTCTTTCCAACTCCCACATACAGGCTAAGTATGATGATCTGCCTCACGGCCCTAGAGGACTTCCAGTAGTTTCAGGGAGAATGGATCTTCTGTTTCTTTTCTCCACAGCAAAGTTTTCCAACAGCATAGATAATGCTCAATAAATTAGGGTTTTTTTCCTGACTATTGGCTATTGCAATATTCCATTTTATTTCATATTTTCTGTACCATGTAATTTGGGCCTTGTACACAGTGTTAATACATGCAATAATTATAATTCTCCTTGACTGCATCATATTTAAAGGTGTAAGCTTCTCAATTCATCTCCTTGAGGCAGATTACCCAGGAGACAACCCGCACATTACAGATGGAGCTACTCTGATCCCATTAACTGAACAGTGAGGAGAGCATTTGAATCACAGACTCCAGAGCCTAGTGAAACCCTGATCTCATTAAAAAAAAAAAAAGCAAAGCTGGCAAGGCTGCACCACTGGGGTGCCACTTTGGGTGTGCCTTTGAACACAGGACTGCATCCAAGGGGCAAGTGTTGAGCGGAGATGGGACCGAGACACTGGGATGAGGTCCCTTACACCACATCCACCTGTGCCTGTGAACTTCTGATCCTTTCTACCAGACACCTCTCAGCAATTTCTGAAGGTGCCAGGGGGCTCAAACCACCAAACTGAGGCACAGAAGGAAAGTAAAAGAGCAGACAACTTAAAACCAAGTGGATTAATTAAATAATCTATATATTTACCTGTGATAATTCTACAGTAAAAAGCCTCCAGGGTTAGACATTTTATAGGGATTTTAATTCCTTAATTTGGAAGGTTTGAAGCCCTGAGGATTGTTACTTTTTCTGGTTTTTTAAGTGATTTTGTGGAATTGTCATGGTGCAGGCTTTGTCTTTTGGGCTGTTTGCTGTCAATACAAACATCTTTCAAGGACAAGTTGTAAGACACTCCTACTGTCATATTTAAATGTGTAGTTTATTGATTTTTGTAGTGCTTAATGGTCTAAAGGTACACAGCATGATCTGGAAGATTAGGAAATCTGGACTACATTTGCTGCCTCACCAAGAAAACCATCCTTATTCTGTAACTAGGATAAGAGATTCGTTTACCAAACTTTGCATTTTGCTGTCTGATTTACTGCTATGGTGAAAAATATTCTGTGCAAGAATCAAGTACTGATTATTACTATGGTCAAGTATTAATTCTAAATGTGGGTAAATACATTGCATCTATATATTAAGTAACACTAATTCTGAAAATGAATAAAAAAAAATTAAAAACATATAAATCTCACTTACCCTTACTCTCCCTCCTTCTTTGTCCCAAATGATCTCCTTAAAATCTAATTCCTGATGAAATTTTACATCTTTATCATTGGGAAACACAAGCTCAAATATATTTTTGTTTTCCTGCTCACTCTTTTTTCCCATTCACACCTCTCCTCCCATCCCTTTCAATTGTGCTTGTCAGAAATGAGAGTCTAATTCTGAAATGAGAATCTGAAGCCTAAATAGTAGGCTTTTCTAAAGTATGGCTTACTGGAATTGTAACATAATGACAATGGATACAGAGACATAAAACTCTTCATTCTCCTGCAAGGAACCTGAAAAGGTTTAAGATTAAAACATCAGTGAATCAGCTGTTTAAGTAGAAGTGTAAGCTGTGTTCAAATTCCAGATGGACAATTTTGTATTGAAGAAAAATGGCAACAAGGTTAAAAACAGTGGCATTGCAAGTGTATCTTGTTCAGTTTCCCTTGTTATGATACCCCTTTTAGTGTCTGTGTTAGTTTGAGTCTTCCAGTACAACAGAAAGAAATCGCAAATCCTATAGAAAACCCAAACCAAAAGAAGAACCACTGAGCTTTTTATTTCTATTTTCTTTCTTGGATAAAAATGCAGAAATCTTTCCACACCAAGAGGGAACAGGGACACAGCATTATGTTTTGCTTTTAGGCACTTTAGGGAGGGAACAAAGCAAAGGCAAACTAAATGCCTAAACTAAATGAGAGTTAAACTTACCTTAGGGAAAAAGGGAATCAGAAGCTAGAAACAATATTTGCTCTAAGCAGTGATGTGCTATAGATAAGACTGTTTTTGTCCCAGACTCCAATAAGTCCTCTGTCCTTGAGTGCTCCCACAGGAGGGGAGGAGGAGAAATCAGCCAAATAAGTAACATCTCCTGCCATTTAAGTCATAAAAATTTTGCATAGCCAAGGTGAGGTGAAAGCACTGCTTAGAAAGCTGGCAATATTGAATTGCTCTGGATGGGAGAATCTTTTTGATTTAACTGTACTAAGTTATATATTCTTGTAAGAATAGGTCAGACAAGCTCTGGGTGGGTGGGGGAAATGGATCTTTTCTGGAGCGAGGTGCTGATGTTTCTCAGAGGAGCAGGAGAGCCATGTGACAGATGGGAGCAGTTGCTTCAGAGGTGATGGGAAGGCTTTCCCAAAAGATCAGGCAGGTTTAGCTGCTGGACAGTGAGTCACAGCAAGCCAAACAGAAACTGCAAGGACATAGTGGGCAAGATTGGAGTTGGATTTAAACCTTTTTCTTTCTTTTTGGGGGGAATTTAGTGGTGAGATATTTTTGTTTCATTGGTCCAGGTTTGGGGCGGGGGGTGGTGTTTTTATTTATTTGTTTAATCTGTTACCTATTTGGCATACATGCTTTTAACAGCTTCTAGTTTTTATTCAAGTGAAGTTATGACCTTTTTTCCCTATCTTCTCCCTGAATCTCCCTCAAAAAATGGGCAGACCAACTTCAGCCACAGCTTCAGCTGCAGTTGTGTTTCTCTCATAGTTACACTTTCCTGGAAATAGTTATGTATTTTTCCTTAAAAATGTACTCTCTTTTGGCAGTTATTACTGTATTATTTTGACAGTGTTATTGTACAATGAATGTTAGAGATACCAGACCCTGTGGAACATATCAGCATACTGTAAAAATACGTGCTATTTTAATAAATCAAATTAATTGCAGGGGCAAAAATTATTCTTATGGAGAAGCATTGTAGAAAAGGAAGGGATAAGTTATTGCTCATAGCAGTGTTTTATCCTCTATCCACAGTGTCAATGTGTGTGGGAGAGATCTGAGGCAAAGAAAGCATCTCAAATTTCCCTCTACTCTGATGGCAAAATTTTAGAGAGATGCTTCCCAGATCCACCCTTAGCATGTCAGGAGTCCTGGGGTGGCCATACCTGCATAATGGTTGTTTTATTCATTTTTCTAAGAGAATTACTACAGAACTGGATGACAACAGTTTATTACGTTGCTTGTCCCCATATCCCAGGCAGTATATCAGTTTAGAGACCATCTTAGTGTCTTTCCCGAGGTCTTCAGAGGCCACACAGCAGAGCTTCTGTGGAACTGACACCTTCAGCCGTGGTAGGGTTGAGTTTTGTGGCAAGAGGCTACTTCCCTTTATGCAGCAGAATGGACAATGCAGGCCAATAAAGACACACATCCATTGTACAGCATGAAAGAGGCTTCTCTGCAAAGTCTGTTGTTTGTTTTCCTTTGTGTCTTCTCCACTGCCAAATACAGACTTCTTCTGCTCCTTCTCTCTCATCACCAGCTCCCACTCAGTGTGCCTCCTTAGCACGCTCTGTGATGGTGACACACACTCCATTGAACCCTGCTGGAGTCTGAAATTCCCCAGCACGAGACAAATAAACAGCCTTTTTTTTCTTTTTTTTTCTTTTTTGTCTAACTTCCCAGACTGACATGCTGTAAAATAAAATAAACAAGGATTTTGAAACCTCTGTTGATCAACACTGGTCTGGTATGCAGAAAATATGTTGTGAAACAAAGGCTTTGAATTAGGACAAATGCAAAGGCTTAGGGCTGATTAATAGCGACTGCAGTCAAAGACTTCTGAGATTTTTCTTCAGTGCTGTGGGCCAGGGTAGAATTTCAAACATATTAATTAGCAATAGTGCACATGTTTGTTGCTGAACCACTAAGCAAAGGAAAGTAAGTGCTAGAACAAGCCAAGAAATACTTTTGGATACTGTGTCACAAAGAAATCAAAGCAAAAGTACCACTGTCAGCCTTTGCATTAATTGTTCTGTAGGAGTGGGTGACTTTGAAGATAGGGAGGAATGAAAGACTGATAGACTAAGGATAGATTTCACTTGCTAGTCATGCACCAATATTTGATTGATGGATTCATTCAGTCTGACTGATGAAAAGCTCTATCAGCCTTCTGCTGCATCAAGATACAAACATGTCCAAACAGGTAAAAATGTTCATCTGAATAAACTAGTCAACCTAGTGGTGTATGAATAGGATCTCTACAACAGCTGGAAAAATCCTTCACTGTATAAATAATATTTTCCTCTTTGATGAATTTGGTGAATTTTTGCATACAGATTTGAGAAATGAGGAATTATATTTTTTTTTAAATCAAACAATCCATTAGGAACGGGTTGACTAGCCCTACTCTTTATCTCCTCCTTGGACTGGGATTTCACATGATGAAGACAGAGGTAACAATAGAAAGTTGTTGAGCTTCTATTATCTCTTCACCCAAAGTTAGCCAGAGGTGAGGAGCTGGCTGCCAACCAGAATAATCACCTGCCCTCATGAGCTGGTAACTGAGTAACTGATTATCTGAGAAAGAAATCTGGCGATTACAGATGAAAAGGTCTTAAGGTCTTCTGTCATCTCATTTATTGGGAAGAAGTGCTCTGCTACCTCAGTGGCTGCAGGAATAAGATGGGATGGCAGGTGCTTAAGGGAAATCAATGCAAATCTATATGCAAGAGGAAAGGCAAGATCCTGAAAGCCTAAAAGGTCTCAGATGAATGCTCAGGAACAGAGGGAAAAACTTAGGTAAGTGAATGCCTATACTTATATCACTATTTCCTTTAGCTCCATTTAGCTTTTCTCCTAAAGCATGAGCCAATAGCATAAAAACTCTCTGAGAAGCTGTTGTGTTACAGGTTTCACAGTATTTATGAAGAGGTGAACTATAATCCAGAGCCTTTACAAAGCTGGTGAAAAATTATAAGCTCAAGCAACTGTGTCAAGTAAGTGAACAGCACTGATCCTGCTCCCTCGCTTCAGCAGCTGAAACCAAAGTTTCAGATGCCCAAGTTGACAGAGAACTGAAACATTCCCTGGTTAAGTGAAGCAGAAGACCTTTGTCCACTATGGTGGGACCCACCACTGTAGACTTGAAAGTGTTTGCCAAGAGACAATTATCAGGCCGCTGGTCTCCATAATATTGACATCACCAAGAAGTTTCTCCATCTGATTTCTTTCCAGTATAGAGCAGAAGCAGATATTTAAATGTCCTCTGAAATTTGTTGAGCACCAATTCAGGGTAGGAGATCCATGCTGGGAAAAGAAAAATCTGCCTGTGAAACTACTCTTCAAGGCAGTCAGGCTGGGAAATATTTTCATTTCTGACCACATGGTGCTGCTTTATCTGGGAAAATGTCTAACTGTTCAGTGCTGTAGAAAATACAGCCTTCCCTTCTAGAAGAGCGTCCAGCAACAAAGATACTGCCGGTTTCAAACCAAGCATAGTGAGAGAAGCAGAATTTAGTACAGATACATCCTGGAATAGAATTGTGAAGGCTCCATCTCCTGGAGTCATGCAATTATGCAAAACATTCATGGTTTCATGGTTTGTTATTTTAACACCTTGCCTTATCATGGTTGAAAAGACAAGTTGGAAATGGCTGTAGAGCACAAGGCAAGTAAAGGCAACCACAGAGCTCACTGGCTGGTTGGTTTTCAGTCGTGTGATTCAGGTAAGGGGGTAGGCAGTTCAGGAATGCTTTCTTCAGCAGTAGTGAGAGTTTCCTCTAGAGGATTCTGTAGCAAGAATAGCAGCAACTCTCATGAGTTCTACATCTGACCCCTTGCTGCTGTGATACTATTTAGCTTCATACCAGTACTATGTGAATGATAATGCTATTTAGGGGTGTTCCAAGGCTAGCATAGCTCCATGGCGCAGGACTGTATTGCCTGAGAATGCAGCTCTTCCCTTCTGGTCACTTCTGGAAACAAAAGTCAAAATGTGTTTTAAACCACAACTTGCTCCTGCAAAACTCAGCTATGCAGCACACAAGTCCATCCCCACCAGCACAAGGCTTCCCCATAGGCCAGACCTGGTTCTAAGACCCAATTGCCACAGATGCATTTTGCATCTGCTAACACCACACCTGTCAGGAAAGTGGACAATTACCTGCAACTACTCCAGCTTAAAATATTATTTTGAGGGTCCATTAGTAAGGACATCAAACTGGTAGTGAGATCTATAGCACTTGAGGAAGATACAGTTTTATAACACTAAAGGTTTCTCATATTCTCTGTTTTAACTGACATAGGTCATACAGTGGCTGATGGCTATTGTTTTCCTAAAGCTTTACTTCATAAGAAAATAACATGCTGAATTTTCTGTTGTGAAAACTGATTTTACTAATTGTAGTATTTTCTTCCATTAACCTTTGGGCTGTTGCGCATTTATTAACCAGGTTGATTTTTCCAGTAAAAATTTGTATCAAGATATTAGAGTCCTAATCACTTCCCAGACACATATACACCTATATTCCACTGGTTTTGAAGCATGATTGCAAAGATCTAGTATTTTGCTTTCTAAGCTATAAAAGCAACTTTTAAAGTTCAAATATACTTAATCCATAAAACTAATTTATGGCTGTGCAAGTAGGAGAAACAAAGGTTACCAATTAATGGCCCGAGTTATTTAAAAATTACTGAGGTAGGCACTTTTCCTCCTGATTTTTGATGACTTTTCACATGCAAATGTTGGCTTACATTGTACATGAGCTTACTAAAGGTAGATTCATGCAGATATGGAAATCCTTGCACAGTATTGAAAAGATAGATTTAATGCACACTCTGACTAAACCATAATGTTGTGGTGGCATACAGTACATCTGTTATGCATGTGCATTACTCTAATCACATGAATGGCTGAGAAAAAGTCTGGAAAAAATTCTAGGCCAAATAATGTAACCTCTCATTGACTTGGGATAAGGAACAGGTTTTCACTGCCTTGCAATTTTTCATGACTGGTACCAACAGCATAAGATACAGTAAGAACTGTTTTATGTAATCAATAATGTTACTTCAATCTCCTGAAGTTTCCTACATATTTCTTTTTACTTCTTTAAATAGTCACTTTCCCCCTGTGATACCCATTAAGTATATTGCTCTTTATGGGACCAAATTTAGTAAAACACTTACATGCACGTTTAATATCAAAGACGTCTGAAGCCTATTTACTGAAAGCAGTGTGCTGAATGTTCAGGGCTTTTTAATTAGACACCTATCTAAAATTTGGCTGGATTATGTCCTTACCTGTGATAAGACACAGCAATGTGTTTGATTATGTTTTCTTGATGGTTAGTCAAACTACTTTAAATAGTGATACTCTACTGTAGAGATGTAGAGATGTTACAAAAGTACCATTTCAGAGACCACATTGAGACAAAAAAAACTGTAAGAGAGTGGTGGGAACTCTGGGTCACCCATGACCTTCCAGAGGATGTTTTATTTATAGAAGCAGGACAGCTAGACTGAAGACTAGTCAACAGCAGGGCACATTATGAAACAGGAAAATAAATGCCTTCTTAGAGGTTTTCATAGACACACTCAAGAAGAATATCTGTGGATTCAGAGAGTGGATTAAGCCCTCCCTAAGCATAGTATTTTATGTGAATAATATTGAAGACTTTAGCCTTGATCTGGTAATACAAGCTTGATTTTATTTATGCAAATATTATTGGTTTATTAGGTACCCTTAACTCTAGATCATAGACAGGGAAAGGGGAGGGAAGGGATGAAAACTACTGCTTATTCACAGCTTTAAAGGAAGTCTTTAAGGCATTTTGTTCTGGGAGGTGAAATTATCTATTCCCCAAAAGGTTCAATGCAGAGTAGCTGAGCTTTGGAACTACACTTAAGATTTGAGGTTTTTCTTTCTTTCTCTTTCTCCTCTTTTATCTGTTTCTTTCTCCCTCTCCTCTTTTCTCTCTTTCCTGTCTTGGCCTTCCTTCTTTTCCTCTTTTCCTTCTTTTCCTTCTTTCTCTCACAGGTTTGTATTTTTTTCTTCTATATTCTACTAAAAAGAGCCTCAAAATATTCCTGATGGACTGAGGCTTCACAAGGAGAATAATAGGCATAATAACTATCATACAGTTAGAGTGGAAAAGAGGCATGCTGGGTATATCTGTCTCCCTATAGATGCTGTTCCATTTTTATTCAAGTGGAAATTGCAAGAGTTGTGTAGATGGGTCCTCTGAAGATCTCTGAATCAAACCAGTTTTAATTAATCTTATCAATCATTTCAGAATAATCAAATTAATGAAAAAAATGTGGTTGACTCTTTGATTCCAGCAGCAGCTACATTTTATCATATGAAAAAATGGCTTTTCCCTTTGTATTCTAAATGACTGAAATTTGAAAAATAGATTTGTTAACTTCATAAAGGGCAGTAAATGTTATTACAAAAGTGGTTGGTTAACTTGTCACTGTTCTGTTCTGAGGTTTGGAGTAACACTCACAATGGGATTATTGATATAAATAGCATCTTTTTAGGAGGAGGAAGGCAACATGTTCCTTTGCAGCAGTTCATTTATTAAAACCTCAAGTAATCTTCACCCTTTCAAAAGATGGGAGCTCCCTGAAAATAAAGGGTATATTAATGAAGGGCATATAACTCACCGAGCTAAGAGATATTCTATCACTCATTAGGACCATAATATGGATTTTTGATAGAGTCAGGTGTATGATGAAGAGCCGTGGTCGCCGTGTGGCACTCTGCAAAAACAGCGGGAGTACCTAGCCCATCTGCTAACTGCAATTTAATAGCTTGACTTCTGCCACATTGCTGGCAGAAAAAGCGACAAGCACTGCTTTATACACTGAGCAATGTGCACTCTACACTAGTTCCATTTTATTTAGACAGTAAACTCCTTGGGGCAAGGTATCTTTCTGTGCTGTGTTTGTCAAATACTTTGCACGATGAGGCTCTAAGCTTGGGACAAGATGTTTTTACACAGTGCAGAGATGCTCAGGGCCAGCAGCACCTGAGCTCCTGCTGGGAGCAGAGGCAGCTACAGAGCTGTGCTTGCATGGCTGAGAAAGCGCCAGGCTCTTGCACATCTCTGACAAGGATGGTGCTGCACCATGTCAGTGTCACTCACTGCTGTGGGATCCATGTTGCACATGCACGCCAGATGTGCCAGCTTGGATCTCCCCTAGCTCAGACACCTTTGCACCATGACTTGTATCCCAGGACAGAATGGGACTTAGACTCCAAGGTGCTACAGTGACACTGCTAAAAAACACAGCCCTGCAGAAACTGCTCCATGACCTGCACCCCAAGCAAATCTGCATAAGCAGCTCCTTTTGCTAGACACATCCAAAACATTCCAGGTCTCCTGTCTATTTAGGACTCTTGGTTCCGCCATGTGCCTGTTCCTGTGAAACTTTTACGCATGGAAGTAGCACCAGGGATTTCACCAGATTGCATTACGTGTCTAATTCATTTAAACTCAATTATGGTGCTTTCTTGATTGTATGTCTGAGCATTCTGTGCTTTATAGGGCATTGCTCAAATTGGTTTTAATGGAATTAAAGAGCTTTTAGAAGTTGTTTCAATAGGAATTTGACCCAATTTTTTTGATGCTATAAGATCCACTCTGGCCATAGAATTTTATTGATGTCCTGCAGATCCAGGGTGTATTGGTTCCCCTCTCTGACCTTGTGCTTCAGGGTTGACCTGCATGTTTTCCGTGGCACATTCTGGATTTCATTTCTCTGCTTACCTTTTTTTCTGTACCTTGCAACTCGTCCCTGCTTTATGAACATCAGTGCAGTTTGGGCAATGCACTAGTGACAGGTGACAATGAAGTGTCTTTCTTGATTCTAAGTGCTGACACCAACACTATGATGAAGTAATACTACAGCAACATTCATAGCATTAGTCTCAAGTCCCCCTCTTTCTTTGCACATGATGTTTCCCCATCTCTGGTTCTCACCTTTCACAGTATCTTTCTGTGTGCTCCCTTAGAGCTGGGAGGCTGCTACTTGCACTTCTCCCAAATGAGAGAAGGATAAGGGAGAGGCAGGAGACCGGCACATGCTCCCCTCTGCACACCTCTGCACCTGTGCCAATTACTGAGCTGCTAACAGGTTCTAGAAAAAGAGCAGGAGAGGGAAGGAGGCCATGCCAGGGAGGGAAAGCCTGTATCACAAGAGATTTGAGGGGAAAAAAGGTCCAGGTACCTCTGGTAACACCTTGTTAATATCCTTTCAAGTAATGGATGAAAGAACTCAATACCTAAGCTGAACTATTTTTTCTTTTCTAAAGAATCTTTCATTCTAAAGAACTTTTTAAATACAGCTTAGAAATGGAGCATCCCACAAATATCAAGAAAAAGTAAACTAAATATTTTTACCATTTCAAATCATCTTAATTGAATGAGAAGGCTGTGTATAGAACTGTAATTCTGTCCAGAGGCTGCTTGTCAAGTCATGTTTTTATTGTAATTACCTGATTTGTTCAGCTTTAATCGTATTTACTTTCGAAGGTCAGCTGTCCTGCTCTGAAATGGTTATTGAAGGCTGTGAGAATACACAACACCCATGGGGAGAAAAGCAAAGACCACATATGCTCTTTTAATTTTGACTTCACAGTAGAAGAGGTTGTATTTTCCTTCACTGCTTAGCAGTCCATATTCCTTCATCAATACCATTTATAATTTGGTACATAATAAATCCTAGAAGTCCTGCTTGTGACTGGTCTCGTGAATGCTTTGATATATATGTCCATAATCAGCATCAACCTGTACCTCAGAGATCTTATAATTTGAAGAGGCAAAACAAAGCACAAGAAAGTATCTTTCTTTTCATAGCACATATGTAACAGCAAAGGCACAAAATGTTGGGCTATACCCTCCCAACTTCACTCAATATCATAATCACAGAGTTGTCAGCTCTCTCTACATCACATGAGTGTGTAGGTGAACAAATCATGTTCTGTCTTCCTGTCTTGGTGAGACGTGTACAGAAAAATAGTTAGTCTACCTTCCCCAGAATCATTCCTACAAATGGGAAGAAGACAAATAAGTCTCAACAGTGAACTTAGAAGCAATCAAATATACAGTATGAGTTTTCAAAGTTGCTTCAACATTTTTTTGTGTTGTTGTTTACAGTTTGATAAAGTTACAAACTTAGCTGTCTAAAAAAGATACAAAGAAGAAAATAAACCTGTTCCCCATGGAAGATGAGAGGTATTTATATTATGCCTCCACCTCAAAAACAGTTTCAGGTTGAAAGCTAAACTTTGAGCCTCTAATCATTGGTGTTGGAATACCCTGCAAGGCAGACCTTTATGATTCAATTACCACATATAACAAAGGAAAAAGAGCAGGTTTAATCTCCCTTTTTCAAATAAAACTTTTTTTAAAAAAACAAAAGGTTAGCTCATTATTTTCTCTGTTCAGCAGTCCTTGTTTCAGTTTATCTGTTTAGTCCTCAGTTTAGTTTCTAAACTCTATCCATGCAATGGAAGACCACAACTCCAAGGAGGGCTCAGTGGCACCTGATTTGTATGTTTTTCCATGCAACAGCCATTTTGCATGCAGCCTGATGATTAACTGTGCTGCAGCATAAATCCAGCAGAGGAAAACCCCCAAATAACAAAATAGCCTAACATGTAAAACCAGCAGTAGACTTTTAAATACACTTCATTATTTTTATAGTCCTTGTGTTCCTTACAATTTGAAAGGAACGTTAATATATTCATAAGCACTAACCTTAAGTCAGGGCTGCGTGCTCAAGCATAAATTCTATTATCAGTGGATCTACTGCAATTCTTGGAAGAGAGAAAGTTGTTGAGTACTAACATTGTTGGCATCTCCTTGTTGAATATAAGAACTTTCTTAGAGCTACTTAAAGACTTTTGTAACTCCTTTCTCACCTTCATCTTCTTGATTACCCTCTCCCGTATTCCTGACCATATTGTATAGCTACTTTCAAGTAAAATTCTCTTCACTTCTAAGCAAAAATCTTCTAAAAAAGTTAAATTTCTGTATTAAATTTATCTTTAAGGTATGAGCACAGTAATTTTCCCAAGTAAATAATATATACTGTTTTCATTTTGCAATGGACTGGATTTTTCTCCAAAGTATGTCGGATTAGAATAAAATTTTTAGCTGGTTATTCAGCTCAGGTAGTTGAACACTGTGTTACTCAGACAAAAAATGGAATGGAAAAACTCACCCACTTGATCTTCCAAAGTGGGCAACATTGGACTAATCACTCTTCTACCAATCCTAAAAACAGCTGTATTAAATGTGTTTACATATGAATGCACTATTCATGCACTCAAGGTGAGTGGTCCTTTCTGGAAACTTAAAAAAATCCTACTGTACTACCTCCATTCCTGGGCTTGCACGAGCCTCTTTGATCCTCTGTTAAAAGGAGAAATATTTCCAGTTTCTTTTCTAGTGAGATTCTTAGAGGACTGGAATAAGGATTTTGTACATCGTCAGTTCGCATTAGCAAAGCTGAGCAGAGGAAATGACACCACTCCCGCTTATGCAAAGCATATTATATATCCATAGGCACACCTCAACAGCATTAAACCATAATCTAAAGAAACCAGAGGAAGTGTGGGACAGGGAGAATTAGGTCCATCACAGGGTTTATCCCTGTTCCCCCAGGTCCTCACAGTAACTCCCTGTGGCAGTTTGAGGTCTATCAGCACAGTATTTCCTGCAGGAAACGCCTCCTCACCTGCTGCTGGCTCAAAACATGACTAGAAGAGCCCTAAAGGAAGCAGAAACAAGGTAAGCCATGTAAATAAGGATACCGTACTTCATCTCAGCTGTGGCCTCCTCCTGCACATGAAAAATGCACTCTGTTAAAACACTGGACTCTTTCACCTTCCATTAAATGTTGTACATGTCAAAGGACTATTTACACGAAAGGGAGACCAAGTCTGCACTATCCTATTTACTGGAATATCAAGGGGTTGCAGATAGAACTCCTTTGCTTAGTGACATTTTAACATCAGCCCAAGATACATAGGAAGATGCTAATTCCATAATAAAGACAGCTAAAATCTAGGAATAAGGGCTTTTCCTTTGTCTTGATTTGAAAAGACAGGTTAGGGTAATGAAGGCAGAAACTCCCTTGAAATGGAAAACTCCAAATTATTATAATTTGAAATTAAAGGGCTCTTGGGCAAAGATATGGGAGCAGGAGTAACAGTTTTTTGCTAGTTAATAACAAAATGTAGTAATACAAACAAAACACTGTCAGAGTCAGAATAGGAGCTGACACCCTGTCAGTCAGGGTGTTTGGCAGCAGTCGGGTCAGGTGGTGGCTGCAGTCCTGCAGTGACAGATGGTGGCTTGGTTGAAGCAGCAGTCCAGCAGAAAATGATGCAGTTTTCTCCTGGAAGTCCAGTGCTGGTAGAAGGACCTGGTTTTCCTCTGTGGGTTCAGTGCAAAAAAAAAAAATAGGCTGCTTGTGTTGTTCCTAATCCCAGGCTTTATCCCCACAGGAATGCTTGGCTCCTCCCCCTGGGTGGAGCCTCTCACAACGGGATGATAACATGTTATCAGTCATGTAGCCAGGGTCAATGTCCCATTACAGGAAGATAATCTCTCTAAGCGAAGATGGGTGTGGAAGAGATAAGGAAACTGCCCCCTCCCGAGTTTAACAGATGGTGATAGAATAGTTACACCCTACATTCCCACGACATCCTTTCATCACTATGAGATAGTAATGTTGGAACTACACTTAAAAGTCGTCTAATTAGAACTGAGGTAATTATTTCTTTCAGTAAAATACCTTCCCTAAAATTGACCTGTATCCAGTAATAGTGCAAATAGTGACAGAACTGCCAACACTTCGCTTTCTGACAGACATAATTTCATCCCAAAATCAAACCCAATTCTTTACTTTTATATGTGAATAAAGTGCAGCTTTCTTCATGTCAACTGCTCCACAGTTTACCCATCTTCATCTCTGACTGCTTTTTATAAAGGATACCCTGTAGTGATATGTTCACAGATGGGATTATGGGGTTAAATTAGGCAAACTCTTAAAAAAAACCAAAACTATTATACACAATTCCATACTTTGTTACCTTCCTTTCACACTGTAACCTTATATTTTGTTTTCAAACTCTTTAGAACTCTTACTCTTTGTTATATTGTATTGATGCCAGGATGATTTTTTGCCTTTTCTTTTATACCCCTCTTATATACCTTTTTATATAGCTTTATGTATTCTTAGTGCTTTTAGCCTACATACTTGTAATTTTCCAAGTCTGATAACTCAGCTGAGACCCACTTGTTAAACCAAGAGACCAAACATCCTGGAAGTCCCAGACACCAAGGTCCTCTCCAGAACACATTTGTGTAAACTAAGATAGGCCCATCCAAGGGGACGGTTCCTAGGAATGAAGGGTTCACTCGAGCCTCTCATTGGGAATTTTTGATAGATATGCTAATTTGCAAGGCCTATAATTGTGTGCATTTCAGTGGGGGGGGGGTGTGGTGTGTGCATTTCAG